>JAKTTR010000009.1:0-427676 GCA_030581575.1 Teunomyces aglyptinius
CACAATTACTCAGACATGGACAGGAATTAGTATTTCAACCACGACAATTGCTGCAGGACCAGGCGAAACAGGTACGGTTATTGTTGATAATCCTATATCAAGTAAATTGATCTCATCCACCCACTCGGGTAGCATTGAAAGGCCATTTACAGTTGCAGCATCTATTGGAGGAACTGGTGCTGTTAATGTTGTTTCCTCTTTGACTAGCATACCTGCAAGTAATTCAATTGGTTTGTTAAGGTCTGCTTTAGCTCCCATTCGATTTAGTACTGTGAGTTACCCCAAATTATTTAGTTCAGTTTCGGTTCCTTTGATCTCTAGTTGGGATTTGACCAGAATTTTATATTCCAGTGTTACACAAAGTATTACGATTCCATCCGATACAATCGCTACAAAGGCCATCTCACAAATTATAAGTATTGAACTGTCCCCCATTCTGGTAGCATCCAAAGCTGATATGTCTTTGGAAACTTCCAATTCATCTGCAACTCCAATAATCATCCCGAAACTTAAATCTGAAGTTTCCAGTACAACATCAATTTCTATGACACCTCCTTTGATTACATCTATATCCAAATTACAAGTTGCATCAAAACCTTACAAATCCTTGGAATCATCTACAAGTCAATCGAAATCAAATGTATCCATTTCATTTGAAAAGTCTATTTCTTCAAAACCCTCTGCAACTTCGGTAGATCAAAATTCAACAATTATGGGAGATTTATTTATTCCAATCAGTAAAAATGATGCCTCCACTCTAGACAGTAATAGATACCATTCTATACCTTCCTCGAGGGTCACAACCACGACCACAACCTTCATTCCACTAAGAAATTCCAACAGTGCAAGCGACCATGTTCAAGTTGTCAACACTGTGCTGTCTACATTGTCGGGGGGTACTGTCCCTAGTATTTCCAATGAACTATCATCAGATAACTCGAGGCCAACAGTACATGTCTCGAAACCATCAGCTCCTAACTCGAAACCATCAGCTCCTAATTCGAAACCAACAGTACATAATTGGAAACCATCAACTATATCATTGATTTCTTCCAAGAGCCGAGGTCCAGACACAACCAAACAAAGTACAACTTCTGTATCAAGTACTTCAACCCATCATTCCAATCAGCCCCCTTCGGTGACTACCTCATCCAATGTTGCTGTTTTTAAAGTTCCTTCAATCATCTTTCTTGCACTTTCATTATTAATTTCTTGCATAATATAATTGAAACTTTTCTTAACAGTTGTGCATTATTACCATCATAATTTGAAACTTTTAGTAAATTATGTCCTCTCCCTCACAGAAATCAAGAAGAAGCCCAATACGTTACTATGATTTTGATACTTTTAAGGGTAAGTATCCTTTATGTTTACTAGCTCATAAAAACGCTAAAAGTGATTTCTTCAAATCTGGCAGAGGGAAATCAAAATGCAAACTGGCACATTACTAAGCCCCAGATTAAGTTTAACGAAAAAAAATATCTTGACATAATATGTTGAGAGAAAATTACTACGTCCGTAAAAATACGGGGGAGAAACGAAACTCCTTTTTGTTTACTTGACCAACTTTCTTTCCGTAGAAAAGGTGCTGAAATATTTAAGTCGGCACATATTACCTAGTTGATAGGTTTTATACCTAAATTGAGTCCTTTTTATTACTATTGCAATCTCACTCATATTTAATTGTATATAATATGGTATAATATATTTTTTCTATTTTATCTGAACTTCTATTTGTAACTGTTAATCCAGTCGTGTGATTTCAACTCCTCGATAACTAGCATATTTGTAATCAAGGCGGTATATGGCAAATAATAATTATGAAGGTGCTGTAGATTCTGGAGAGTCTTGTTAAACTCTCCAAAATGCCGCAACTTATTGATTTTATTGTTATAGTTGAATAAACTACCTTATTTGAATATTTAATAGAAGCACTTGTCATTGGAAATTAAGAATCAAGTGATAATTCCGATGACGCTTTCAGAGAAGAATATTTAAGTGAAAATGTTGAAAACTAAATTGTAATAGTAAATACAAACAGGGTTTAAGAATAGGAGAAATATAATCAGAATTTTCAATGATACAATGTAGTTTCAGGTTAATCATAAACGAGAAGTATTACGCAGCTTATTAATTCTTGTGAGGACTGCCTACTGTGGCGTTTACAGCAACGGTGAGAAACTCACACGTTTCATCAAAATTAAATCGCGGGATTAAATGTGTTGAGTTCTTACTAATCAAACAGACCCTTGTTGAGCATCAGAAGCAAGACTCAAACGGCACACTCAATTACCATATATCACCCTTCTAACGTAAGGACTCCATGTATGATAGCATTGGTTTAGACATGTAGATAAGTTATCTCAGGAATATCGGTAATTCATTTGTATTTCAACTTAATTAAAAAAACTCATGTATTTTCTATTGCTGTGCTCCCTTTTTTTCTTTTTTTCGCGAGACGACCCTTTTTCAGCAAGCTTACTAAACCAACCTAAACTAACAGTCCACAATTACAATGATACCATAAAAGTAAAAAGCATATAAAGGTAGCTAGTTAGTCTTGTTTCAACTTAACAAAAATTGTACACACCCACATCAATCTAAAAATGACTAGCTCTACTTCCGTATTCGTTTCCGGTGCTACTGGTTACATTGCCCAACATATCATCAGATTATTGATCCAAAAGGGTTACAATGTTGTTGGATCTGTCCGTTCAAGCGAGAAAGGTGAAAAATTGAAGAAGCTTTTGAATACCGACAAGTTCTCTTATGAAATTGTCAAGGAACTTGCAGATGAAGGCGCGTTTGACGAAGCTCTCAAGGCACATCCTGAGGTGACTGTTTTCTTGCACACTGCATCACCATGCGTCTTTACTGCAGATGATGTTGAGAAGGAGATTTTGATTCCTGCTGTTAATGGAACCAAGAATGCATTTAAGGCCATCAAGGAATACGGACCTCAAATCAAGAAGGTTATTGTCACTGCTTCACTCGCTTCTGTCTTTATTGAAACCGATCCCACTTTACCTGAAACAGTTAATGAAACAAACTGGACTAATGTCACCTGGGAGGAAGGGAAGACTGATGGTTTTGTGGGATACATTGCATCCAAAACTTTTGCAGAGAAAGCTGCTTGGGATTTCGTTAAGGAAGAAAAGGTCAACTTCGAGCTTTCAGCAATCAATCCAGTCTACGTGTTTGGACCACAAGCATTTGATGAAAATGCAGCGGGAACGTTGAACCTTTCTGCTGAGATTGTAGCACGTCTCTTGAAACTTAAGCCTGAAGATGACATTCCAGATACTGCTGGATCATATGTCGATGTCAGAGACGTTGCAAGAGCCCATATTGCTGCCTTTGAAGAAATACCAGCCAACCAAAGACTTATTTTGAAGGATGGAAAGTTTTCTTCTCAATACGTTCTTGACTTGATTCGTAAGAACTTCCCTGGATTGAGAAGCAAGTTACCTGTGGGTACTCCAGCGACTGGAGAAGAAGCCAGTACTGTTGAAACCTTTATTAATAACAGTAAAACCAAGGAATTATTGGGATACAAGTTTATTGGTCTTGAGCAATCTATTGTTGATACTGTGAGACAGTTTGTCCAAAACAATTAAAGTAGGAGGTTATCATTTTTAGTATTTTGGATTATTTCGGATGGAATCCTTATCTAAAGAATGTCACATCAGAATAATGGTATTGTTGCCCTGGAATACTCTATTGGTTGGTGTAGGATAAGCAAAACGGTTACCAGGACAATAATAGTGAAATTTGTAGCATCTTTATTTTAACGTCTGTCAATGCTGTGGTTACACATGCTTTTGTCCCTATTTTGCAGACACGATCTTAATGTAATAGCTTCTGAAACGTAATAAGTGACTAATATCTCCAAGAAGATATCTTTTGCAAAGAAATAGGAAGTATTTTACCTTAAATCAAAGAGCATTCTAAAAGTAATATCGAGAATATGTTCCTCGGTTTCGAAATGGTTCGTTGTGCACTACACGTAAGGTCAATCTGTAGTATAGCTTAGCACGTGATAATTCACAATGGTGGGAGCGAAGATTAGTAAATAGAAAAGTATGTTTTACTATACAAAAACTATAAGTAACTGGATTCAACTTTCAAACGGAAAAGTTTCACCATCATATCTATATTCTCGATTAATATTTTCAGCTGCAAGTTATTTCTAATCAAGTTTCCTAATCGGTTACGCGAGGAACGTGATTCGGAAATTCCCTTCAATGGAATTCTGCTCACGTGAAAAAAATGCAGAACCAACAGAAATTAATACCTGTATGTTGAAGGTGTCTTTTCGTCCCTTATCGCATGTTACAGAAAATTAAGGTTTAGGTTTATTCTTTGGATCTGATATTTAATGATAGGGATCTTGTCTCTTTTTGGTGGATAATCTTCATCATCAGTTCAGGATGTATAACAGAAGCTGCGTTTTCTTGACATAGTATATGTTTTTTTTACAAGTTGTTTGTTCCCGCACTCACAAACACTTTTCTCGGCTAGAGGCCGTCAAGGGAAACATGGAGTTATTAGTCTCACTGTCAGTATTGTTATCAAATAAATTATTATTGTGCCAAGTTGTTTTGCGTATGTATACGAGCTAATTGGATGATGTGAGATAAAAATAAACTAATTTAAGTAAATATTTAGTTGTAACGAGTGGATTCATAATCATGTTGATCAGATTTATTTATAGCTTTCTAGAAAAATTCATAATTCTACTCAATAAATTTCACATCATACACTTTAAAAGTCATTAATAGCCAAGAGATTTACCAAAAAAGACACACATCACAACCCAAAATTGTAATTAAAACGCACATAGTAGCATAATTGATGGATTCACGTAAATCTGATGTTCTTATGATGACAAGGATACAAGATACAAGCACTGCATATACTTTGCGGCTATGATGTTTGTTACCGCCGACTTTATTTCCGGTCCGGAAATAACACCGGAAATAATTTGGAACATAACAAATCTTGAACCTGCAATTTTTGGAGCTTTGATTACCAATGCTCATTTGCTATAGTTCCACTTTCTGATAGCTCTATATCAATATTTATACTGTTGTGATCATTCATCTGTTAGAGCACTTCAACTGATGAGCACTGTCTTGCTTGTAGTGCTTGTATCGTTTGCTGTACAGTAAATATCACAACTTTTTAGATTTAAAAAGGTTTTTTGCAACTGTTCCATACAAACTGTATATTTGTTGCAAAAAGTCGATGAGGCGGCTGAGATTATTAATCAGCGAAATAAAAGTTGCAACTCATAGTGTTTGAAATAGCATATATAACTAATAAGATGTATCGAAAGATCTTTCCAATATCAAAAATCTAAAAATGACTAGTTCTACTTCCGTATTCGTTTCGGGTGCCAATGGTTTTATGGCTCAACATATCATTAAATTATTGATCCAAAAGGGTTACAATGTTGTTGGATCTGTCCGTTCAAGTGAGAAAGGTGAAAAATTGAAGAAGCTTTTGAATACCGACAAGTTCTCTTATGAAATTGTCAAGGAACTTGCAGATGAAGGCGCGTTTGACGAAGCTCTCAAGGCACATCCTGAGGTGACTGTTTTCTTGCACACTGCATCTCCATGCGTCTTTACTGCAGATGATTTTGAGAAGGAGATTTTGATTCCTGCTGTTAATGGAACCAAGAATGCATTTAAGGCCATCAAGGAATACGGTCCTCAAATCAAGAAGGTTGTGTTGACATCCTCCGTTCTTTCTGTTTTTGACCCAATGAACGCAAACAAGTCCGAAATTGTCGATGAAACTAACTGGAATCCCATCACATGGGAACAGAGTAAGACACACGGATATTTGGCATACTGTGGGTCAAAGAAGTTTGCTGAAAAGGCTGCTTGGGATTTCATTAAGGAAGAAAAGGTCAACTTTGAGCTCACAACAATTAACCCAGCATTTGTGTTTGGACCACAAGCATTTGATGAAAACGCAGTTGGACAGTTGAACGGTTCAGCGGAATTTGTAGGTTCTTTATTGAGACTCAAACCTGAAGATGCGGTTCCTTCTATGGCAGGCCCCTACATTAATGTTGATGATGTTGCCAAAGCCCATGTTGCTGCATTTGAACATTTACCAGCCAACCAGAGAATTATTGTAAACGATGGAAAGTTTACTTCTCAGTACGCCCTTGACTTGATTCGTAAGAACTTCCCTGAATTGAGAAGCAAGTTACCTGTGGGTACTCCAGCGACTGGCGATGAAGCCAGTACTGTTGACAAGTCCATTAACAGCACGAAATCAAAGGAATTGTTGGGATTTGAGTATGTGGGTCTTGAGCCATCTGTTATTAGTGCAGTAAAGCAAATTGTTGCCAACTATTAGATAGTGTTTCTTATTTCGTTCAATAATCTTTATTGGAGTCTTGATAAGAATATATATATTTTTTTTAGCTTCTTACAAATTAGGAAGCTGGTCATAGGATACTGACTACTGACTACGTAATGCATAATGCTGTAATTCCTTTCATCTACGATCAGTTTTTTAAAGAAAGCAAAGAAGTTTATTTTGAATAAAGTTTTTAACATAAATCGCTTGAATTCTGTAAACGTTCTGTGTTAAAAAAGTGGCTTTGATACTTGTTTATTTTTTAATACAAGACAGTCCTGGTATTTTTTGTTGCATCCTTGTCTCTAATCTCTCCAGGTAAGGGAGTTGTTTGTCCATTGGTAACTCAGTGGATACATTTTGTAATTCTGTAGATTCTGTTGACATTTTTGATATTTGTTAATTAGTTAATCTCCTACTTGATTTACGGACATTTAGGACCTACTTATACTCACATTCCCAGACTTAACGCCACCGGATCTTATTACTAATCTTTGCCACCGGTGACTCATTTCGTCTTCTAGAATCTTCGAGTACCTTCTCCGACTTTCTTCTCTATCAAATGTGTGACGCACAAATCCTGCATATCACATGCACGGACTGCTTCGGGTTACACCATGCAGATCTAAACTGCAACAGATCCAATTTACCAGTGAAGCCCAAAGTCTCTATCAAAAGAGATTACAGTCAAGATTGCAACATGTCATTCATTTCTTCATAAAGCATGATACTTCTCCTCAAATCAATACCCCCCTTATGAGGGGTCTGCCGATCTCATCGCCGATCTTCATGTCAATCCTAATAATTTCTTAATCGAGCCATTCTCCGCTCTTTGCTGTATCTAGATTCTATTCTTTCCAGATATAGACATTATTTCTTTAGCAAAGAGGGTTAACATAATATTGGAATAATTATAGATAATTTAGTTGATTCTCAAATATTGAGAATATCCCCCCTTCATATGTTATCTCCGATGTCTCAATATTCTCACATTATCTTTAGATGTTACACGCCTTATAAGCATTAAAGTATAATCCATAAACTCACCAGATACTTTAATCTTTTAGCTTTTGTGTAACCATAACAAGGTTTATCTAATCGGGACTTGTGGTTGGATTACTCCATGCACTCCCGGATGCAACAATGACTCCCAGCATTTTCAGATGCAACACAAAAATGGTTGATGTAGGACTAAAAGGCGCGCTAGAAAAATATGGAATATAAAAGAACCAAATATCCTTCGTTTTGAGGATTAGGGAAGTATTCTATACCTTGCGATCTAATAGTGTGTCAAAATTGTTGACTAAAGAATACATCTTTATTATCTGACGAGAGACTAGAAACAGGAACACATCACAATTTACAAATATACAAAATGAATACCGAAACAATAAGTCTCACTAATGGAAGGCAAGGTACAAATCTGGAGAAGGTAGAACTAAGATTGATACAGAAAATGAACAACAAAACAATTAAATTAACCAATGAAGAACAATACGAATATCGAGAAAAGTTAGAAGATAGATTATTTCAAGTTAGAGACATAATTTTCTCCAACCCAACTCCAGAACACTTAAAGTTGAAGAATAAAGAGCAGTATTGGTACTGGAAAGACAATCTTGATTATCTTCTTTGTTCGAAAGTTCAAGATTTACAATCTTACCATGAAGGCACAGGTGATCCAATTACCGAAATCCTTGGACTTACGGCTCCAAGTCTGGAACTTTTCACGTCGGACGTGCACACAGCCTTGATGAAGCGTATTGATAAAAATTATCGTATCTTCATTATTCTGACTATTGACAGTTATCTTTTTAGTTCTCACGCAACTCGTACGGATTCGGGCAAAGAGTTGTATGAGAATCTTGAAACACTATATAAACCACAGTCATTTGGCGATTTCTGTAGACTCGTCAGTCCATTCTACAAAAAGATTTTGGAATCTGCCTCTCCTGCCGAATTTCGGTCTATTGTTAACACATTTCCTAGAGCTTTAATTAGTTCAACTGAGAATGTTCTCTTTCTTGGTGTAATTTCTTGTACCAAGTTTCCTGGTCTTTTGAACTATTTCGATAAAATCAATGTGCCAATCGCTGAATGCACTTGGGAAACCCTTGATTATTGTATCAAGACTTACCTTGGATGCAACATACGTGTCGAGAATGTTAATTTTGCAAAACAGAAGAAGCGCAAGGCTGTCAGTCCCAGTGAAATTACTTGCTACCATTGCCGTGAGCCTGGTCACAAGAAACCCGAGTGTCCTAAACGCTTTAAGAAACAGAAACATGGTAAAACTGCGCTTGCTCTAAATTAATAGTTACATGTGGATCATCTGTTGCCATCCAGACTCCTTTCTTTTTTGATTCTGGCTCTGGTATTTAAGTCAATGGCCATCTGATTATACGTCAATGTATACCATTCACTTAAAATAATTTGTGTAATCTTATTTCTAATCTTTCCGGATACTCGCCTTGCTTTTCTTCAGAGAACACAGCTGACATAATATTAATTATCAAATTATGACAGATCTACTCTATTATAACTTCCGTGAGATTCTCGTCATCTTATCTTCGGCTAACCTTACTCGTCAAACCATTGCCCTATATTTCGGTCTATTGATTCTGTTGCATCTGGGACTGTATGGAGTAATCCAAACAGATGAGCCCTGAGATATGCAACGTTACATCAGTAACCTGAAAGAGATATGGTCATGAGGAATAATGTAACATCCCTTATGACGACGTGTCCTCTATGATAATATAAAGATGAGAACTCTGTATTATTAGGAGAATTAGCTAGAATTTCTATAATCACCAAGATAACACTATGTCGATCAAATTAACTACTGAACAACAGAGGGCCGCAGGCCAGATGTTAAAATCAAGGTTGCAAGACTTACTAAAGAAAAGAAAAAACTCAATTATCTGGAGAAGTTAGAAAGCAGACTTCAAAAATTGTGGTATTTTGTCTAAAGAAAAGCAGACTTCAACAACATCAACATATTAGATATTGGTTGAAAAAATAGGATAAAATTCAAGATTACCCTGTGAAGTGCTAATGGTTCTAGAATAAGGTTGGGAAGACGCATCAGCATTTGGAAACAATGAGGTGATTGTAGTCCATGGCCCTTTCTTTGGCAATTTGGAAATCTCGACAATTCCACTGTCGGTTTCAATATGACCGTTGGCATCGGTTGTAGTAAATGTAGTTGTATAGGTTGTAGCAGTATGTAATGGAATCAATGAGGTGTGAGTAGTCCATTGGCCATCTGGATTAGTAGAAACATCAATTACAGCTGATCTTGTTCTAACGTTGTTTGCAGCATTTGTTGTCAAAACAGTGGTTGTGTAATGTGTAGAAGAAGGTCCAGTTGTAGTCGTGGATGTCATTGTCATGGAAGTTGTAGTCGTGGACGTCGTTGTCATGGAAGTTGTAGTCGTGGACGTTGTTGTCGTGGACGTTGTTTTCTGGGACGTTGTTGTCGTGGACGTTGTTTTCTGGGACGTTGTTGTCGTGGACGTTGTTTTCTGGGACGTTGTTTTCTGGGACGTTGTTTTTGTTGAAGGAGCTGATGGGTCTTCAACATAATAAAAGGCAATTCCACGGCAAGATGTCAGATAACCAGTAGGTTTGGTATTGAAGGCGGTGCAAAGGGGCTTATTAGGTTCGTACGACTTTGGACACATAACACTTTGACCGACGACGTTTGATCCATAAGTAAGCAAAGCTCCTGCCCCTGGTGTACGTGTATAGGATATTTTATTACCATTTGTGAAACACCAATCATTTTGTGCCAGGTACTTGTTTGTAGTGAGGGTCCATGTTGTTTTGGACAGTATCGGGTGAACAAGATAATATTCCTGACCTTTATGGGTAGCTATAATATAACCATCGTCTGTAAAACTAAAATTTAAAGGGTTGTCGCAACTCAGGTGCAAGCAACCACAAGCATCAAAACCATAGCTGTAATGGACATATCCATTGAACGATACTCGACCACTCAACTGAACACCCAAAAGAAAAGCCTCTGCTTGGGAAAAAATAATTGTAGCAAGAAGAGCTATGATAAATCTCATTGTTCAAATTTAGTAAGCGACTTTGGTGTGTTTGAAAATTATTGTGGGCCGAAGAATAACGCTGTTTAAATACTTTTTCCAATATCATGTTGAATATAATTGCAACATCGGCTTGGCTCAGTTGAATTACGTAAGAAACATGCCTGACACGTAGTTAGTGTCCTCGGTTAAAACCAGTGTCTTGGCTTTATGATTATAAAAATACAACCATGCTTGTACGCAATAGGTGATAAGATTTCTAAAATACACAAATGAGGCTCTGGATTATAAAATCCTGATCATGAATTTCATAATCTTCATTTAATAATTGAGTATTCTTAACCTAGGACTGATATTGTGTGTGTTGCGGAAGTTTCACAATTGTTCTTTAATTTACATTATACTGTCTAAAATTAAAGGTTTGGTTTAACACTTTTAGAATTCAAATCTTTAAATAATTCAAACATTACAGTCCATTATGTTACGTTTAAAGTTTCAAGCAACTTTCTTTGCTGCAAATTTAAAAAAATAAATTGTAACCAATTATTTTTATTTTGAATATAAGGGTTTTTGTTACCCAATTTTGTAATGTTTGCCATATTATTTCTATACTTTTAAAATTGTATCCATTTACGCAAATCAATCATTTCACATTCTTTTAATGTAAAAAATTATTCTGTAGAACCATTCTTTATAGCTTCTCCAATTATTTGCGTCGTTGTTTCTTTTGTTAAGGTAGTTGACAAGTATCATAACGTATATTGAATTAACACTAACGGTACCATTCTACTATTGGGAAATTCTTTCTAATTCTATGTCGCTACAGGAATATCTAAAGATTGAACAGACAAAAAACTGTTATTTAGAACTGTTCCACCGTTTTCAAAAAATTTGTAAAAAATGTAACCTCAATATCAGACAAGATGAGTATGTTGCAATTTAGCTTCCATTTTGTTGTAGAAAATATATTTTTTCAATCTACATTTATCAAAAATATCCAAGTATATCCCGATTTTGATACTGAAGGAATATGAGGCGGACCTACTTTTTGAAAATATTTTCAATAAACACAATCACGCAACCACCTTCCCAGAAAATTTTGTTCCATCTAATTCCAAAAGCATGCATTATTTAATATAAGTTTTTGAAAAGATTAAGACTTAAAAATTTCAATCATGTTCAAATTTACGACTATAGTCGACTGAATTAATCCTGACAATACTAGAATCTTATTTTATCCTTATCAAACTTATTCGGCTTGTTCTTTTGTATTTTAGATCTTCTTTCAGTTATTTGACATTAATATTGCTGAAACTAAGGCTGAAGAATGTAACCTAAGCAGTTGAAGGATTAGCCGAGATGATTTCATTAGAGGCTTTTCCAAGACAATTAAGTTGGAGGCTTAACCGAGATAATTCCATTGGAGGCTTAGCCAAGACAGTTAAATTTGAGACTTAGCTGAGATAATGGTGCTAAAGACTTAGTCGAGTTAGTTTCGCTTAAGAATTAGACAAGATGGCGCCATTACAGTTTGGGCTGATATTTGTACAGTCTAAGAAAATGGTAAAAGATGTACAATAAATTGTAAGCTGCTTTCTAACTTCTCCTGGCGTCTACACATTTGTGGTCTTGACTTCAAAAAAAGAGTTTTAACTAACTTAAGTATCTACTTTAATATAGAATGTCTCGCTTATCAACAGAAGAACAAGATAAGTTGAAGAAGTCGTTGGACTGCTCACTTCAACATTAAGTTTTAGCCTGAAATGAAATGAATACGATTTAAAGTTTGATCGTGGTTTTATTTCCGTCGGAGATAATAATTTAGTAACGGTTCTGACGTATTTGGTAGTAGATTTGACTTTCGGTGATGAGATGAAACTGAAGTTCTTCCGTCGGTGAAATTTTATTTTATGAATCGGGACTGTGGTAGAAGCGATGACTTGAATTCGGGCCGGAATTAGAGTAAAAATAGGAATTTCAATTATTGGTCATTGTCGGATTAAGTATTTCTGTTGAATTCCAGTTTCTAATCACTCTAGATGGGTACACTTTTCTTCTGTGTTAAATTGGGTTTACATAGTATCATCTTGATAATAATAGAAATTTTCATTAATTCTCAAATAATACGATTGTTCCTCCTTCTATGATATCCAAGCCCCCCTCTCCCCAAACTATAGCTTACCCGACATCACCTTATTTGTGATATTTCCTGCCTGTTATTGGTCCGGCTCTTCTATCGGAGTAACCGCGTCTAATAATATTCGTGATTCCGTGTATTCCCGGGAATCGTGTTTTGATTATCACGTGCACTTCCAGAATGCAACATGAACTCCAAAGTCTCTATGAAAAAGAGAAGTTACAATCAAGTTTGCAACATATTGCTGTTGCAATCTTGACTGTAATCTCTCTTGGTAGAGACTTTGGGCTTCACTGGTAAATTGGATCGACATAGTATTATCTTGATAATTATAGAAATTCTAGCTAATTCTCAAATAATACCAACTCACTCCATTATATCATTTCGGAGCCTCGCCACGGCTTAACCTACTCGTCAACACACCAGTACCTTTTCGGTCTGCTGTGTTCTCGGTTTCACCTTTCATTGGCTCGGGTCTATTGACTGGAGTGCAGCTCGTCTAATCATATTCTCGTCTCCGCGTATTTCGTCGCCTCGCATATCCGGATCTTCGGATCTCAGATCTCGGAATGTCTTCTGTTGGATTACTCCGAAGTAACCTAGGTTCGATCCCTGGGTGCAACCCCAGGTTCGATTCCTAGGTCCAACAATTGCAACATATAGAACGAGAACGGGCTATTCATTACCTTTAATTTAGTATTTGTCATTACTGAGAGCAGTATGACTAAACGCTACAAAATGGTATTTAGTAATATAGGCTTAATCACTGTTACTCACTTACAGCCAAATTTAATCTTATAAAACGAAAACTAAAACTAGATCATCGAAACAACAAAGGCGATCATCGAAATTAAAAAGTATGGGATTGTAGCAACGGAGGCAGCGTCTGTGGCAGTTGAAATTGATTTTACTTTGCTGTTATAAAAAGCCAAACTTGCAGCAATGTGTGAAGAAGATGATGAATGTGTAACAAATGATCCAGAGCTTCTAGGTCCAACTGTATGAGGCTGTGTTTGCATAGGTTCTGTTGCATTTTCTGTGGTAGAAATTGGAGTTGTGCCATCATGATTACTTACTGTGGACAAGTTGTTTGATAATAAATTAGTTTCCTTGGTTTTAATGGACGACCCAATATCGGATTTAATAGCAACTACAGTTTTTCTTGGTTGGGAAGACATCGCACCGTCAAATGAACCCGGCGTTGTCTCAAAAATCCAGGTTGCCGAATTGCTATCTTTGGAAATTGAAATGTATGTTGAATACAGAACATAAATTACCGTTGCATTACTCCAACCCGTGGGAACAAAACTAGTTATTGATGGGGATGGTGATCTCGTTATTAGATTGCAGGAAATGGATGGAAATCTGGAAATTGATTCATTAACAGATCCAGTAATAATAACAAATGTTTCAGGAACCTCAATAACCACTGTACCATTAATAGTAGTCGTGGCGATAGTTGATCCGGTTCCGGTTGTAATCCGTGTTGACTCAGGAATCTCAATAACTTCAGTTCCATCAATTGTTGTCGTGGCTGTAGTTGATCCAGTCCATGTGGATGTAATTGTGGATATTATTGGTGTTGGTGGTTGAGGATTAACGTCTCCCAGTAATTCTAGAAAGTCTGTTGCAACCGTATATGTCGCACCTTGAAAATTTCCACGAATACATTTATAGTTCAGTTCCAAGACAAGAATAGCTTTTCCAGGTTGTGGAATGATCGGCATTTCAAATGCTAAAAATGGGACAGATTCTGCCGGAATTTGAGGGAAGGTTAACGTGAGGCCCGTGGAATCACACGTAATGGAGGAACTAAGTGATATATTATTTGGAATATACCAGGGGTTGTAGTTACTGGAGAGCCCTCCAAACGCAGTATCACATAAGATAGTTCCGGCATCGGGAGATGACCGCATTTTAATGTTACCAGCTGTCATCCCGTTCTTGCAAGGCATCGCTGCTTCCAAGAATTGAGCTTTTTTTCATATCCTCCATAGCGCATCAACCAAGCACTATCTTGTCCATCAGCATATAATGCAAATTTGTAAGCTGAAGCCACGAAACTGACTGTAGAGGTGAATGTTTTCGCACCATCGGAAAATGAGATCACATTATTTCCAACTGTGTATTTGTTTGAACATGTGAAGCCATTTTGGTTACTGATATCACCAACGCTAAACCGGATAGGAAAGTAGGATTGGCCAGATACTTTAGTAGTAGGGAGGACAGTATCAGAAACGGTACATAGAAGTTAAGATGTAGTTGAATCACTCAATGCACTTACGATGTTACAAACACCAAATATAGTAACACCATCATTTAATGTGACGGTTTTTTTCCTGGTGGGAAAATCATATACGCAAGGTAACAGTAACTTGAATGTGTCACCAGGTGCCACAATACTTCCATCGATTGATCAGTTCATGTACACTCTCCGTGGATTGAATGGGGTTGGTCTAATTAATGCCTGACAGCTAACGCAATCCAAAAATTGAATGTTAATACCAGTAATAATCCCAGTTACATCTGCCCCGAGGACTAAGCTGATAAAAAATAGTAGATATAGAAAACTGAGCTTCATTAATAATCATTCTTTTGTAACAGTATATCTATGGTAACGTCCTCTTCTAGACATTGCTGGATATATATGATAATACCGAGAAATCCTTTTGTAAAGGAAGAGCTTTTATTTGGATTTGCATTATAGCAAGATAATAAAATGATCCGCATTTTTACCCTTGAGCCCAATTATTATGCAAATGCTCAATATGTATTTTTGAAAAGGGAAGTGATTTATCTTGTTGGTGATTAGCCTAGTTGCGAAATACTCTTAGCCTCTAAGAAAAAATCGTGTGGATCATGCAGAACTTTAGAATGAAAAAAGCTGGGCACCTTTTGCAAAATTATCTGTTTAGATTAGACCTTCTTAAAGATTAATGCCAAGAGGATAATTTAGATCTCATCGAGTTTGCTTTTTTGTATACGATCATTTAATGCGTGAATTAACTATTGCAACAGATGTTTCTGTTGCTTACATCTTAAACGCTGAGCTATTGAAAATAACTGCATTCATCGGCATCTTCTTAGAATTTAGTCTCAGGTGTTAGCAACACCTCGGATATTGTTGAAGTGATACCTCGAACTGTCTCAGAGACGCAACAGGATCATTGGGAAGGGGACACAAATTGTAAACAATTTAATTTCTTATGACAACGAGAAAATAGGAATATTTTCTTCAACTTAAATACACATTTGGGAATATTTGTATAACTAAAAAACTAACTGTCGAACCGGCTAGTAAATCACTAGCATCATGTAGCATATAATTAAGGTTACCAATACCTTAATTTTTAATCAGTGCATTTTTTCCAACACAATCAACATCTCATTTTTGACTGCTTGGATTAACCCAACACATATCATGGTTTGATTTCAACACATTACGGGGTTCAAAAATATTTTTAGTCCTAGAGGATGTGGGTGTAGTACAAGAAATATTTTTCATACATCATGTTACATCTGGGAGTGAATATAATAATCCAATCAGATGAATATCCAAAGATGTGAAAAATATAAGTTATGAAGACTGGGGGGGGGTGTAAGTTTCAGAGTTTTAGCTTTGAAAACAGATGAGTGAGTAATAAGTGTATTTTTTGAGAGTTAGATAAGTTTTCTGTAATAATAAAGATAAGGCTATATCAATCCAGTTCGCCAACGAGAAGCAACGCACCTATCTGGAGAAGCTAGAAGTAAGATTGCAACACATGGCACTATGTTGAAAATGACATGTACCCAAAATCAAGTCATGTGATACACGGAAATGAACGTGTACATGCTAAATAATAATCCAGTCGCATGACAAGAGTCACATGACCTAAACAGGTTGGTTGCAAAACATTTCCTCGTGTTTATATATTTGTGGTCTTGAGATATATAAATTTAAAAACATGTAGGGGCCATAAAGTCGTAAATGGAAATTCGAGATAGTCACTGTGATTAAAGGTATCATGTCTCATAAGAAGATGCAGTTGTTGGACCAGATGTACATATCCTCAATCGAGCAATTAAAACCATCAGCTACTAAGATATGACACTTCCCCCCATTTGGTAAAGACTAAGGGCAAAAAGATCGCCCGTGGCCAGGTTACTTTCAACAGAAGCACATGATTCCCTCAAGATATGTGAACTGCCATTTCCTTTGTTCTGTAGAACGAATACTTCCAACAAATGTGCCAAATTAAGAATACGACATTACATATTTGTCAAGAATAATCACCTGGCAGTTTTCCAACAACACTTTATGTAATTTGATATGGGTAATCATACTAGGAAATTTCGTAACACATAATCCACCTATAGTCTGAAAGAAGGTGGAGGCGTATTTAAAGAGCATAGAAACTCAATCATAGCCGATTAAGTTCCACTGAGAAAGTACTAGACTAAAAGACTAAAAGCATCACCAAGGCGGCGTGGTGCATATTTCAGTTCACAAAATATGAGAGTAACGCCTTACCCGTACTAGTCCGATCAGGACCATTGTTGATAATTATATTCCTTGGTGTTAAGTTAATAGTTTTAATTTTAACTTCTGTGATTGATACATAGCCAATCAAAAAAAAAAAATTTTGCTTGATTCCAATAGAGTCAGAAAATAACTTGTACAATAAAATTTTTGGTTCCTATAGTTTTCGAAAATAGAAAATCTTTATTATTCACTAGCATGTTTCAATTGTATATCTTTGATATATCAAGATAATCAGAAGTTTCATCTTAAAACAAAATATGATAATAGTTTGGAGGAAGTTCAAATTTGCAAGTTACTCTCCTCTCTGAAATTTTACAACTATGATTTGTTACCAATTACTTGCAATTTTGAATTTTTATTTCTGAGGGCCGATTTGGACATGAATTCAAAATTTTACATTTTGTAACTTTTAAAGTTGCATTCAATTACATGTAATTGAGTTATTTCTCATTTTTTAAGGTAGATGACAAATATTATCGCGATATAGTGGTGCTATTAATGGTTCTATTCTACTATTGGAAAAATCCCTCAAATTCATTTTACTTAAGGATTATTGAAATATCAGCTCACCTACTGTTGTTGATGTTACATCCGACTACGTTCCTTTGGAATCTAGTTTCTAATCACCCCAGATATGCACGTTGCTCATCATTGGTATGGGGTCGACATGGTATGACCTTGATGATTAAAGAAATCTTAACTACTCCTCAAATAATACAATTATTATTCCTTCTATAATCTTCAAGCTCTCCCACCATAAAATTTCCTGCCTCGCCTATTCAACAAACAAGGAGCCTTGTATGCGTCTCATAACTCATATGCTCAGCCTGTTATTGGTTTGGCTCTGTTACCTGAATAACCTTTGTAGATCTGTATTTATGTATTTCCAGGGTGCGCGTTTTTCCTGTAACCCATTTTCGTATGACGGATGCTCGTCTGGTTTACTCTATGCACTCTTATGCAACACAATTCGCTACATAAAAACGGCGTTACTATCTGGCAGACGCGAGGCGTCTGTCAATCGGACGCAATCGTTTAAACCCGTTACATAACTAGAAAATTATGTCTTTAAACTCGGTCCACTTTTATGTAATATTGTCTTTACTGCAGTATATGTCAAATGTAGTCAGGTTGTCCCAAAACGGTAATGTAATCGCTCACTGACCAGGACTGCAAACTGATTTGAACTTCGGGATGAGACTTGACCAGACAAAATAAAATAACAGAAACAGCATAAACCATTAAACAAACTAGATGTATGTAAAGAGAGATAGAGATATAGTATACAGCATTAAACAGAACTTAAAAATACTAGGGCATAATAATGCTAAAAAATGTAGATATTCTGTAAAATCAAGTAGTTTACACAATTTTTTAAAGCACAACTGAGAATTATAAGAATATACAAATAATTTTGTAATCAAATACTTTAGCAAATCGAACCAAAACCAGTTATAATGCAGAAATTGAAGTAAAAAGTACAAATATGTAACTCAATATCAGATATATTACAAGAGTGTTGAGTAGTGAGAGACAAACGGCTTGCCTAAACGAGCGAATGAACTTTGTTCAGGACACCAGAGTTGGTGGGGGACGCTGTGGGGGAAGTGCGCGGTGACGGAAAAATGATTCAGAAATATGCAAGAGTGTATTTAAGATATAGGTGCGCGCTGTGAAAAAAAGATATCTAGTGGAGCAAAATAACCCAGTGACGTGACAGTTAACTAATAGTAAATCAAGATAAACGTAGCGCTAGAACCAAAAAGTAAAAGCAATTTTTAGCTTTAGCCTTTGTAACTGTAATAACAGTGTTTTATTACTAGACTTCAAGTACCGGGATGTGTGTTTCTGTAATCACAAGAGCAACTTCACTATATATCAGTTATGAAGTTATAAACAACTGAGTGTAAAAAATAAAGCATGCAGCACAATTAACAATTCGAATAGAGAAGACCACTTGTTCATACTCATCAAACATAAAGCTGGCTCCATGTGTAACAAAAATTCCCTATTCCCTAGTGGTCCAAAGAGGTAGCACTAGCCTTTGCCAAGGTACCAATGATCCAAAAGAAAGTCCTTAGGTCTAAGTTTTATATCAGTTTGAAAATCAACTACTATTCAAAGTCAATATTTGTAAGCCAGTTACATTCTTGAAGCTTTGCTTCTAAAAGTCTATGCAACTTCGTCAAATGATCTTCTTTTCTTTCAATATCTTTAATGTTCAAAGTAGCTTTGTATTTCATTGATTTCTCACTGTATCTTTTTTCCGGTGTTAATTTCTCAGTAAAGATTTGATAGTTTGATATCTTTTCTTTGAGGATTTCCCTTTCAGCCAATGCATATTCAATAGAGTATTTGCCAATTTTCAAACCATCCATGTTCATTGAATAGAAGGGGCCAGAGCTCTGGATAGTTTCATTCTCATAATGACTGGCATATTCAATCGTATTCGTAGCATTGGCCTGAGTAATTGCTGATACGAGTTCTAATTGCTTCTTACTTAAAAGTTCAAGCTCCTTAATCAAGGGTAAAGGTTCTTCATTTGGTTCTTCCCCCTTTACAACCTCAAGGTTATCTTCAATTCTACTTTCAAGTTTCGAAATCTTTACCTGGATATCCTGCCGTAATCTTAATGCTTCTGATAGTTTCATAGCGTCTAAACAATAAGATACTATTAAATTTGGTCCCTATATATAGTTATTCCCTCTCCCAGTGAGTCATACACTAAACCATAAATTCTGTTTGGTTCTGTATAGAAAATACTCTGATCAAGTGCTTAAAATGACGACATTTTTATCAATAACCAAACAAAAAGGGTGCGAAAATAAAAATAGTTCTATCCTATTTAGAGAGGTGAACTGAATGACTTTTACCGCACGGTGTATATGGTCAGTTTGGACTAATTAGAAAGAGTAATTAAGTAATTAATGAAGCTCAAATTTAATAATTGTAGAGACAACATTTTTTTTCTCTACAAATAAGTATTTGAAAAGTTTCGACATATTTACAGGAGAAGAAAATTCCTACCAAGCATTGCAATATCAGTGCAAACCCATCTTAAGGTGGTGTTTAAAATGTTTCAGATTTACTTTAACAAGTATATGTAGTAGCAGTTGTAAATTATCTGATATATAATATGGATTATTTACAAAAGTCATTTCATGGAATGCATCACTGCGAAAACTTCCAAGAACAATGACGGATCTGTCCACGAAATCTGGTATGTAGATGTTATTGTTTCGACCGACTCCAACGGATCATGAATTTTACTTAAATCAATTGACAAAATCTGAACTCCCTGGAATGCTTCGAGTCACCAACAGTCTCGAAACCTGTATCCCCGTCTTAGACCAGTATTGTCAATTGACTTAGTAGACAATGTGTTACTTATTCAATTCCAGGACCATGAAGATGAATAAGATAAGTTTGATGTGTTTCAAACACCCTTGGATTGGCCATTCCTCAAGACCAATTGAGAAGATGACCCTTAAAACATTTCCAATCGGAGCCAAAATACAAATTCTCTGAATTAATATTATGTCATTACTATCGATAGTACTCAATAATATGCGAGGTACTAGCTCCTTGTTAATGGTCCAAATGGTTTGAAAACCAAACGACAATACCGGCGGCAAGTAAATTGTCGTTTTCATCAAAAGTGAAGTAAGCTAAGACGTGGATCCAACCTATCCACGTCTTAAAGAAGACATTTCAATATTTGAATCCTGTAGTCAAACAGAAGAGCCCGCAGATGATTGTTTTCCTTACTTACTTTTAAAAAAATGATCTTGAAGACCACATTTATATACTTTTTTTGATGCGGAGACAAAATACTTGATCTGACAAAATCGGGTGACATCAGGGGTAAGTTTACGCGTCTCTCCGCATGAACACTGAAACCGGGCAACTGACGTCGACGATTTATAATAACGTCATGATCTAATACAGTTGATGTTGCAATTCTTGTTATTTGTCTCCTACGGTACTACTTCTATTGGCCCTTAACAGTTACGTATACTTTTCATCAGACCCCACAAATAAAATTCTTTTTTTTTTTGACCAACAAGGAAAATTCAACTTTTCTCATGGAATTCGAAAGATCTCAATATATCCTTCCAAGGGATACATTTGATTTATTTGCAACTATAGCCCTCTGAAAATTAAGACACGGTGCATAAATGAGGAAACCAGTAGAGATACGTCAACGTTATGAAGATGAGCCTTACATCACCATGTTATTTTTTCTTGGATGATATTGGCTTGAAAAACCATTCCAGTAGGAAAGAAATTTTTCAATGAATCGGTTGATTATAAACCAGAACAAACTTTTCGAGGAGAACACGCGATCAAGATCTTCAAATATGTCAACAACCTTGAAAAAAAAAGTAACACTGATACATGAATTTTTGCGGAATGATTTACGCAATGTTTCACGGAATGCTCGAGTCGGATAATAGTTAAGGTGCATTGTGTTGGGGGATGACGACCAGACTGGTAGATTCTAGATTCTTTGTGCTCGCTTAGTTTAAGAAGGCACTGAGCATGATGCGGAAAAAAAATAAACATGATGTGAGATTGATACAGGGATGTTTAAGCGCAAGGCGACTGTCATGAAATGCCCAGAATCAACTGAGCTTCTTTTGAGGCTATTAAGCAATAAGGTTGCGAAAGCTTGAGCCTATGAGGTTTTTCATGCAAACTTTGTCTCGTCTTTCTTAATTTTTTTATAGGTAATTCAAAATAAAGGTTTGCGCCCCATATAACGTTACTGGGAGAATCTTGGGATCTTAGATAACCACTACAGCTCAACGGTTTCATGTTTACTGTCTTTCAAATGGGGCACGGGTAATTGAGCCCGTCGAGTCAATTGCAAGCCAAGAAAGTACCTTTTCCCTCTTCAGATCCGGTATTAAATGTACAATATTTATTCTCTAGGACAACAAGATCCTGAAAATGTATGTTACTTTACAACAAAAATTCCAGGAGGAAGCGAATTGTAAAAGTTTAATTTCTACTGAAATGATAAATCAAGTTATTCATTATTTTACTTAAAAATGGCCCCATTTCCACAATGATTCATTTGGGTTGACAAATTCTCTATCGTTCTTTGACCACAATGCACCATTGTCAAGACCTTTGCCAGCAATAACTTGCAAGTAATACAAGAAACTGGTAATTTGGAACCCCTTAGCCCAAATATCTTTGAATTCAGCATCAACCTCAGCCGTAGACAAAGTCTTTGTAACGTTTAACTTGACGTTGTGGTTCTTTTCGTAGGTTTCAATCACGTCTTTGAATGTGATCGTAGAACTGAAAATTCTAATGGTGTCTGGAAGAGAAGAATGCTCCTTGGTAGCAATGGCAAGTACAGACTTGCCAATATCCTCTAACTTCGAGATATGGAACTTGGAGTTAATATCACCTCTTTGGACAACCGTACTGGTGGCTGGGTCAATTCCAGCAGCACCAACGATCTCGTATAAGAAAGCTCCAGGGACAGCAAAGAAGGAGGTCACAATATCAACAACCTTGGTACCAGAAGCTCTAAGGGCATCTGAGTGAGCTTTTTTAAACGCCAATAAGCCAGGGGCGACCTTTTGGGCTTGATCGATATCGATACCAAATTGAGATGGGATGTATAACTTTGGCTTGACAATTGCATTGATCTTCTGGAGCTGTTCAAAAAGTACGGGATTGGCAGCGACCAATTCGATAATAACATCAACACCCTTGATTGCTTCAGCAGTCTGTTCGGTGTCCGCCAAATTGGCAACGATGTATTGGACCTTGTCGGTAGATGGTTTTGCTGCTCTGGTGAGGGCCTTGATTGGGAATTGGATCTTTGAATCGAACAACGAGGACTGGATGGCATCGAGAACTGGTTTCCCAAGGGACCCGTTAAGTCCGACAACAGCAATTGAGACTTTGGACATATTTGTGAATGTGAATGTGAATGTGAATGTGAATGTAAATGTGTAGAAAGATTCTTAGTGAACTATCAAATTAATTAGATTAACGGACCTTGTATTTATAACAAAGGAACATTGTGTATTTGCAGCCGACTCCACAGCTTGGAAACAGGTTAGGTTACTAATCTGGTTCGCATTTTGGTCGCATGAGCAACAAGCCAACTCAGAAATTAGTAAAAATTTTGTAATTACTGCATATACGCCGTTTAAGAATAGGAAAAATTCTGTGGCTTATGTTATTATGTGGAATGAGACACACCGCCTCGCTGGTTGTGGAGCCTTACCATCCCCCCCTCCCAAGTCGTTGTGTAAATAAGCAAAACTGAACCATAGTAATATTGTTAGTCTGCAATATGTAAAGTTCAACGAGGGTTGTGTTTTCTTACAGCACAGTATCTGGATTTTGCAGTTTGCGTGAAGAGAAAGTAGTCAGACCTGTAAATCGTTTCATTGAAAAATGCCGAATATTTGGTTGCCCCCCTAAACACGAGTCGCAGTTCACCCCCAAGTCGCGCATCACTTTCGACCATATGAAACACTTTGTGGGATCCTTTGAAAGCATGGCCATCAACATTCTCAAGGAGCAAGTCGATTACAATATTGCAGTTTATGTTACGCGCTTATGCTTGATTACATCATAACCTACCCTTAACCTACCCTGAAGGATGTCACGTTTCACTTCTTTGGTTGACAGATGTTAGGTTGTTACTCCAAAAACGACTCTTGCTAATTTGCAATATTCCTACCCGAGGCTAAACAAGAATCGGATTTATTCATCCATTCTTCACCGCAATTTATGTCAATCAGTCTCTATTTTCCATGGATACGTGGTTGGCAATAATATGGATGGGTGGGGGCTTAATCACCTGTGGCAAAAATTTTGCAATGAACGGTTACGAACGCAAAACCTGAAAAGTATATTAAACATCCTTCGTTCTCTCAATTTTATTTCCGCCAGTTTATTTACACAATGGTTACATTAAGTCCTACTATCAAGCACCTTACGTTAAACAACGGAATTGTTTTCCCTGTTCTCGGTCTCGGCACCTGGAAGAGCACCAATGAAAACGAAGCTTACACCTCCGTTAGAGCTGCGTTGAAGGCCGGATATAGACACATTGATGCCGCTGCTATCTACGGCAACGAAGAACTTGTGGGTAAGGCAATTAAGGACTCGGGTATCGACAGAAAAGATATCTTTGTCACAACCAAATTGTGGAACACTGACCACAAAAACGCCAAGGCTGCTCTCGAAACATCCTTGAAGAAGTTGCAATTGGACTACATCGACTTGTATCTTATCCATTGGCCACTTTCCACGGACCCAGCAACTGGAAAACCATACACGGACTGGAATATTGTGGACACTTACAAGGAGCTCCAAAAACTTTACAAGACAGACAAGGTGAGGGCAATTGGTGTTTCTAACTTTAGCATTGACAAGCTTGAACAGTTGTTTAGTGACCCGGAAGTCACGGTTGTTCCTGCTGTCAACCAAATCGAAGCACACCCTCTTTTGCAACAAACTAAGTTGGCGGAGTACTTGAAGTCAAAGGATATTAAGATTGCTGCCTACTCCCCATTGGGTTCCACTGGTGCTCCTTTGTTCAAGAACAAAACCGTCCAAGAGATTGCTGCCAAGAACGGTGTTGAACCAGCTCAAGTCTTAATCTCGTGGTCTGTCCAGAGAGGTACGGCCGTCTTACCAAAGTCGGTTTCAGACTCAAGAATCGAGTCTAACTTCCAAACATTTACTCTTTCCGATGAAGATTACAAGGCTCTCAATGACATCCCAGCTAATGAAGGGGGTGAAGTTAGAGTGAATGATCTATTTGGAGTATTCTAAACTAACTTAGCTTACTATTGATTAATAAGAGGCGCGTTATAATTAGTAGTGTTGTAGTCCCAGTAAAAGGAAACACTGGACGGTGCCTGGCTAGAAGTTTTGCATTGCTTAGAGTAATCGTTTTGGTGCAAACGTGTATCAATGTACTTCTCAAAGTCATCCATACTGCAAGAGAAACCAGGCCCCGAGGAACATTCATTGATAGGGACAACTGCATCATTGACAATGTAACGAACATAAGAAGTATCACCACAGCGATATTTCTCGGTGTAGATACGTGCACCTTGTGGTAGCTTTTCTGCAGAACTGTAGGGATTGGGGAATTTGACATGGTCAACAGGTAAATTAGAATCTGGATTCATAATGCCAATGGCAGCCAAGTACATTTCCATATCTGAATCATGAGTGAATGAGAGCCAGATCTTATTGTCGCTAGAGTTGCCCTTCAAGAGGGCAAGTGATGCTTCCACCAACGGTGTTGCCACGATAGAACTAAAGTTATGGCCCGGACCCGTTGTGTAGTAGTTCTCTACGTCAGTCAGATATGAATTCCTGATATACTCTTCCATCGAGAAAAGGTTACAGAAGGGAGACAGACCTTTGACGTTAATTTCGAAGGCACACCAAAGAAACAAGCCCGACAATTCGTGATGGGTCAAGTTGAAACCCGGATTAGCCTTTTCCAATCGTTCCTGAACAGCATCAAGAAAGGTGTAGTCATAGGAGTCAATAAGTTCTCCATTGCTGCTGCTATTGTAGGCAGGACATCCGTAACGTGGGGTAAGGGAATTTGCACCCATTTTGGCGTCCTCGTCAACAATGACAAACTTGACCGTGTTTTCGGAGTATTGGTCTCCAAGGAATCCTCGGGCAAAATAGTCTGAGGTTTGGTGGCATCTCCGTGAATTGGAAGTAAAAACAGGTAGCTGTCCTCCGTGGTAGAGCGAGTTGTATTTAGTTCTGAACGAGGCTCCGTGTCGCAAGGCATCGACAGTACCGGCAAACACACCATTGGAGTTGGAACTGGTGGTTTCCTGATCGTAGTAGTCGGGGTTTTGAACAAAGTACTGGTACTCATTCAAGAACGACAAGTCTCCTTTAAATGGATGGGGGTAATCATGGATCTTTTGAAGGATCTTCTGGAACCGAGCCCCATCTCCCTTGGATGGGTACCGTTCTCCGTGTCTCGAGAGAAGCTGAACGTGTTCCACTGTACATTGTGGGGGAATGCTGGTTGAGATGCCGTATCCAGGACGTTGCATGTATGGCGCGGAACCCCCCAAAAACCGTACAATATTGTACTGTTCCGTTGCAGCCTGCTGCGGAGTAGCCACGTCCTGCAACACCGACTGTCCCAAAAGCAAGAAACCCGGATTCAAAGCTTTAGTCAACGATACCATCGGTCTGATTGATGGTTTTTGAATACCATTGGATGTATATATATATATTTCGTGCTTAATAGAGGGGGGCACACGTGGACGTTTGGTTTTTTTCTTCTTCTTTTGGGTGCAAATTTTAAACATTATTTCAGCACATAGACAACTTCCAGCCGAACTCGTCACATATATCAAGCCAGTCAATACATAAATGACCAGACCGGTTCCGAGCCCATGCTTCCTGAACAATGTCCCATGCGCGTTCAACATTCCCAACGGGGTATCGTAAATAAATATCGGAGTATGTCTCGCTTAGGCGAGCGCGATCGAATTTGGTGCAACATGAAATGCCGCAGATCAATAGTGCCATTGCGAGAGCACTGAGCGCCGTAGTTTCCTTCAACTCGATGATCAAGTCAAGTGCATGGAGAAGTAGACTCTGCATCTCGAATGAGATTGGTTGTGTTTGTTTGATGTAGAGATGGAGATACATGGAGCACACGGTGCGCTGGAGATCAAAGAGCTTAAGGTGGATGGCGCAGTCGGATTCCGAAGGAAGTTGATCCAACTGCAGCTGGTTGGGAGTACAGGTGTCGATTTTGTGTTTCAAGTCACGGTAGATCCGTTCCTGTTTCTTGTAGTACGCTGCTCGGTCCTTGATGTTATCGATACCGTTGTCTGCCTGCAGTTTTAGATGGCGAGAGGTGGCTTTGAGCTCAACATAGCTGTTCATAACCTCACCAAGTACCAAAAATATCGGCTGGATACATCCCTGGTACGGATCAACGCCGTACCCGTCGGCTTCCAACAACTTGTTGTCACGAAACAACTTGTTGTAGCTGGCCATGGAGCACACAGTGCCGTTGGCCAAAGAATCTGACGACATGACATCGTGGAACTGGAAGTTGGCAATGAGAAACTTGCAGTCGTTCGAATAAGAAAAGTCAGAAAGAAACTTAGCGACGCCGCCGTACTTGTTCAAGAGCGATGCACATTTCTGGAAGAGAATGTGCCAGTTCTTGGTGTCTCCTGAACAGACCTGGATCCCAATAGAAATGAGGTAGTATGTGAGGGTGACAAAAAGATCGTATTTCTCGGTCGGGTTCTCGGGGATCAAGAGACTTGCTTTGTGGAGATAGTGATTCACGGCATCGGTGTTGTTCTGGGTATGAAAAAGAGCGCCCCAGGCAGCAAGAGCTTGGGCAATGGCCTCGTTAGTTATGGAGATGGTAAAGAATGTCTTGAGGAAGTAATTGGACGAGGCTGGACTGATGGTGATGATATTGGCAACGTGGCTCTCAAAGTAGTCGAGATACGTCATTCCTGGAATATCCAAGAAGATATTGAAATTGGATGATGGCGTGATGAGGATATGGTTATACGGCAGCAAAGCATCGGGCACAAGAGCCAGAGCCTCCATTGCTTCAGCCGAAGTAGAAGAAGTAGAAGGTGGAGACGATGCAAGAAAATCGTCGATTTCAAACAGAAGCGGCGATTTGGGTTCTAGGTCCTCGATCTGTTTTAGTTTAACCAGTTTCTGTTTCTTAAAAGTCATTTGATCAAAGTGTCTCAAGTCTCCCCATTCACAAGTGAGGCCGCGCTTATTGCAGTAAGTACAAACGGGCCGTGTCTCGTCACATTTCTTCTTACGGCGTCTGCACACCAAACAACCGGTCTTGGACCGATTTGGTTTAAACAGCGGTAGTTGTGTTTCGTTTCTGGTAGTGACATGTGTTGCTTTATTACTGGAGAAGTCGAACGTGGAGAACATCAATTTTGACCTAAGTGACTATCAGTACTCGGTTTTTTTTTATTTTTTTTTTTTTTCAAGATCTCCGATCCAAAAAGAAGACTACTACGCCGCGTCCACACTCCCTTCGGATATCCAAGTTCTTCTGGTCTTCTACAAAACACTGCTCATGACCCTCGAACATATTTCGTCGTTTTCGAACTTGGAGCTCTTGGTCAACTCGTTCAACCAGCTGTTGCGTGATCAGCGTGTCGAAACAGGACTCCATCTCCACCAACCCCACATATCCCATAACGGTTCACCAAGTCCTCCTCCAGTCGCCGTGCCGCCACAAAACCTGCTGGGGACACGCAAACGGACTAAATATACCCGTCCCTGCGACGCATGCTCGCTCCGCAAGATCAAATGTGACCTACAAACCCCTTGTTCCCGCTGCTCGTCCCACAACCTCCAATGTACCAATATCCGTATCCGCAAAAAGACAGGTCCAAAGATGATCCACCAGAAAACTCGAGCGTCAATAGAAAATTCGGTGAGTCTCCTGGAAGTGGCTGCTGCTGCTCTGCAAGCCCTAGTCACAAAGTCCGACGATATCCAATATACCCCGCGAGTCTCCATCAAAAAGCTCTTGGGATGCCTCCAGATCTTCCAGACATGGTACTACGGGGTTTGGCCAGTCATCTCGGTAGCCCACTTGATGTCACGGCTTCTCAAGAGCAGTAGCGACACCACAATGCTCCATTCGCTCACCCGTGACAACGCCTCGGCCTACTCACTCAGCTGCGCCGTGCTGGCGGCCATCACCGTCCAGTCTACATTCTTATCGGCCAGCTCCAACTTGATCAATCTCCCTGCGGGCACCAACATCGCCGAGTTCGTCGACGAGGCCCTCAAGTCCCGCGATCTTTTCAATTATCGCATGAACCCATCCATCGATACGCTCCTAACCTCGTTCTTTCTCTACATCTTCCACGTCAACACCAAGGGTGGCACAGGTGCAGCTATCCTCTATCTACGTGAGGCTATCTCAATTGCTCAGATACTTGGCCTCCACAACCAAGCGTCCTACGCCGGGAAACCTCCAGCAGAAGTACACCGTCTCCGCAAGATCTACTACATGCTATTGGTAACAGAACGGTTCATGTGCATCGAGGACGACGTCCCGGTAGTCCTCGAGCAGAGCATTCCGTTTCCTTCACTCAACGACGAAGAATACTCGTCACTTGTCTCGGGGTTTGTAGAACTCCTCAAGGTCTTTGCCATTCCGGATAAACGCTTCTTTGACAGAATTATTTACCTAAGAAGCGGTACTTCCGATGCTTCTACCGGATCATTGACACCTCAGTGGTACTCCCAGATCCAGCAACAGCTTGAGGCCATTTCGTTCAGCCCCGAGATCCCCGATATCCAGAAACTCAATATCATTTTGAGCAAGTACTGGATGCAAGCATTAACGTGGAACATCGCCAAACGGTATGGTCTCTTGACCTCGAATTCCAACAACCAACTCTCGATGATGTATCCAGCTACCATAGCCCACGGACTTTTGAGTGAAACGAAGAATTTATCTATCTTTGTGTTTGAGCTCTTGGGTCCTGGTGCCTGTTTCAAGCTTTTGGAAATCGCTGAGGCCTTGATCGATTCGTTTGCTTTGGGAACGTACCGAGATGACCACCGGAATACGGTGTTTGGATACCTAAGCTCGTTGTTTGCGTTGATATCGAAATTGAAGAACGACGTGACATTGCCGATCCACATCTACAACAAGATCGAGTCGTTCCTCGTCAACAATATCGTGCCCCGCAATATCACTGGCTACATCTCGGAGGTCAGCGACGAGGATTCTACTCGACAACCGTTTGACGACCCTCCCTCCATGGACCTGTCCGTTCCCAACTCACACTCAGGGCCATCTCCATTCACGGAAATCGCGATGGCTTTTGGTCATGGTTCTGCTCACTCTTCTTCGGACATCTTTAGCAACGATAACCAAAACACTATACGACATGTCTACGCCTCACAGCAACAGGATTGCGATGTTGATTACTACGAAACAATGCTGAGCGGGTCGTCAACCAAAGCTTAATATTCCGTTATATCTAAAATAGACTTTTCTGAAATTTGTAAATTATCACCCTTAAGAAAACACCGAAAAACACCAGTTAAGACTAATCATCCTCATCCAAATCAGTTTCCAAATCACACATGGTTCGGCAATTGGGACAGTAGAATTGGGGATAACTCTTGATGATAATGGGCCTAATACACTTGTAGTGCCAGGCATGCGAACATGGGCTGAGAAATAACGCCTGGCACGGTTCAATTTTCATCAAACAGATGGCACATTCCGATAAGTCTTCAAGCTTGGTAGCAGCACCGGTTACTGGACTGACGGTTGTGGTAGGGTCATCACCAATCTGTAAGTTCTTCAACTTTTTGTGGATCTCCAAGTTAAACTGGTTAACCTTTCTCTGCCAACTCTTGTTAAATTCACATCTCATCTTGACACATCTATACACTTCTTCGGTTCCTCCACGGTAATCCATGCCCAACTGGATGATATCACCGTCGAGAAGTGGCATCAACGTTGATTCCTGCGAGGCTGGCGACAATCGGATATGGTTCAAGAACGTACCTGACGAAGACTTGCAATCCTTCAAAAACCACTGGCCCTCGCCGTTGCATTGAAACAACGCGTGGATTCTCGACACAACTTTACTCTTGAATACAATTGGCGCCGAGGAGCCCTGTGGAGCATGGGCAGCAGCCTTATTTTTTTCAGTGTATCTTCCGATGGAAATAGAGGAGTCTGGTTTGATTTTACGTATCACAGGAGAGAAGTAGAGACCCGATGCTGAGGTGGAGTGGTCGATCAATGGTGTTAATCTGAGGGAAAAGAATCCGTCTTTGTCCAAGCCGTTGGACTTGTCTTCGTCTTCTACTTCTTCTTCGTCTTCGTCTTCTACTTCTTCGTTTTCTTCTGGTACTTCTATAATGTCATTATGGTCGTTATCTTCACTGGTGGTGGTAGTGCTGGCTGAGATATCTTTTGTAGTGGTGAGGGGAGCTGGCGTAGCGGTGGATGTAGCCCTGGAGCTTTCTCTATGCAGATGCAAGTGGCGCTGGCTGGTGGCGATGGCTTCGTCGTGCGGCGAAGCTTGAAGGGAGAAGTTCAAGTTAGCAATGGTGGGGCTGTTGGACATGAGGGTGGTGTCTGAAGGCGGATGCGATGACAGGGCCAGGGCCTGGGTGGAGTTTTGTCTCATGGTGAGCGAGGCAAGAAAGTTGCGGCCAAACGACGGTCTTCTGGCGGCCGATGGCGGCTGTGGAGGTGTAAGGACGTCCGTGGGTGAGTTTGAGGATGAACGTGAATCCAGAGTAACCAAGCTGCTGGAGCGGGATGTGCGCGAGGCTATGGATGGAGGTTTGTTGGTGGTAGTCGAGCTGGGGATGTCGGGAACAGCGATGGGAAGAACGGTACGAACAGACAGCTGGGTCAAGTTATCGGGCATAACACTAGTCTTATGTATGCAGTTTGTTTTACCAACCAAAACCTGGGTGATTGACGATGATGTATCGGGCTTTTAAATGTGTCGGAAAAGGGGAATGAATCTGTCCACGCTTGTTTTTTCTCACTAGGTCTAATTTTTTTTTTTTTTTGCTTCTGTTACTATTTCTGTTTCTTTTGCGAGTCTGTATGAGAGCCTATATGAAAGCCTTCAGCAGTGCTAGTGACGTAATTTTGGAGGAATAAATGTATACGGAGGAGTGGCGGAAAAGATACCAGTAATAATGTTTCAGATGAATCATCTCTACGTGAGCCACGACGTCTTTTAAGTAATTAAATTAGTGGAGCAAAGGCGAGCGGGGGCCCCAACAATAGCGTATTTGTGACTACGATCTACCAATCTGAAACCGGCTACGTGCACACACGACAAGCCTCTCACACACTATCAGAAAAAAAGAAAGCATGCGAAAAGAGAAATTCGTACTTACCTAATATGGTAAGTTCCATCATCGCGTAGTTTGCCTTAAGCTGCAAAGAAAACAAGTAGAGATACAGAAGTAAAAAATATCGGTGATATAATTTCTATTTAAAATTTTTTTTTTTTATATCACTCAATCAACCGTAATAGTAACTGCTGTAATTGCAGCCTGCCACGAGGACTCGTCCAGATATCGTGCTTGGAATTATCTGCAATTACCCACTCCACTGTATTGATACTAAGCCGGCTAAGTTCGCGTTGCCACTTGCCCCAGTTCAACGATTTCTTGATCATGGTATCAGACAGAATGACACCCACAGTGACATCATGGAGATCCGCTCGCACCACCTCGTTGTACGAAAGAATCGATGCTGTCACTTGTTCCTGCAACCGAGCTCGTATATACTTGGACTGATAATACATATCGTGCCCAAATACTCGGCTTTTAGACCCAAATTTACGTGGGTGCAAAAACCAGTGCCCGTTGGGAAGAAGTCCCATGGGCGAAAGTAAACCCCGGAACCAGAGCTTGATTCCGGTTCCTGTATTCATCAACTCCAAAACGTCCTTAAACACACCCTTGGGCTCGTTCTTACGGTTCGGGCCGCTAAATGGTCGCATCTTCAACAAGTCTTCGTGCCAACTATCGACAAAAAGAACAGAGTGGATCTTTTCTGGATTCCTCGACGCAAAAACCCGTGAATATAACCCACCAATATCGTAGCCAATTAATGAAAATGGACCATCGACTCCCTCCTTCTCCAAAGCCTCAGTCAAGTAATCGGTTATGATACCAATTGAGGTTGGTGATGGGGCACTATCAGAGAACCCATACCCCGGTCTATCCCAAATACAGTATCGGTCTACCTTGTTCAAATGGTATAACTCCTCCACCCAGTCCTGAAACACTTCACTCAGGGTCATCTGGCCACCTTCCAAGAGAATAATAGGTTGCTTCAGCTCAGTAGGACTTCCGAAAACGTCCCCAAAGCATGCCAAGTGGATTTTGAACAGATTGTTGCCTACACTCACCATTTTGCCCCATGGTTTCTCTCGTGAATCAAATGCCAGGATCCATATTGTCAAGCTGATATTCCATACTACCACGAGAAGCACTAACTTGAGAATCGTCTTGGAAAACATCACCAATAGCTCCGACACCGTGTGTCTCTTCTCCACACGTCCCGTGTACTTGAGTTCCTGATATTGTTTGCCCTGTTCCACCCAATACTCAACAAGACAACATGTCAAGATATTCAACCCTGTCCATATCAAGACAAAGATACCAATGACACCAAACTGTGCTCGCATAGTCAGCAACAACACCACCACCAAGAAATCAAAGGTGACCAAGCCACAAGAAACATATCCTAACATCCGCTCATAATATGCCGATACAGCAAAACACCAGATAGTAAACAAGTTGGTAAGGAGACTCACAATGGCCAAATCCAACTCCAAGAACGACTTACCCCGGTTGTTGAATCCAGGGATAGCAATAAAGTCTGTCAAAAAAAAAGCAAAAAATAACAAAAAGTTGATAAACACAAGCCCAATGACTCCTTTACGTAGTAAGCGAACCTTGTATAAGTTTAATGGCGACACTTTGGGATCATCAGGGTCGAGAACTGGCTGTCCTGATCGAAGCAATGGCTGTTCTTCAAGCTCAGACGACGAGGACGACGACGATTGTGCAAGTGGATCACTCACCATGGCCGAATGTGTTCCACCAGGTGAAGCCTCTTCCTCTGGTATAATTGAATCGTATCCAGACGACATCTCTTTGTGAAATTGGGTTGTTGAGTTGCTTTAGCAAGTGTATCTTATCCATATGATATTTGGTCACGTGCCAAGATAAGAAACCAATCTAAAAAAATGGTTTAGACGAAAAGGTTTAACGGTTACTAAATAACATGAGCGATATCGTAACGATACCGGCTGCTAGCAGCAGTTCTGGAACTATATATTATGAGGTAATGGTACGGTTGCCTCTAAGATCATTTCAAGTCAAAAAGCGGTACTCTGAATTTGAAGAGTTGCTAGACGAGCTCAACCACGAATTGGGTATCAATTCACGAGACTTTCCGTATCTGCTTCCATCCAAGCGTTTGAGTTGGTTCAATAATAGTGAGTCTATCATCGAAGAAAGAAAAATAGAGTTAGCAGCATTTTTAAATTCTGTTATCAAAGATACCAGCTTGCAAAACAGCAAGGCCGTGAAGAATTTCTTACAGTTACCCATAAACTTCAGATTTAGTAGCAACTTGTTCAAACCTACAGCTGTAGGAAAAGATTTCCAGCTTCAGATAGAAGAAGATTCCATTGATGATAGCAACTGGTTGGAAATTTTGCGTGCATTGAAGGCAACAGTTGGTGAAAAATCCGCTACTAGCGGATCCCTAGGAGATAGAATCCAGTTGAGAGATAAGGCAAATCGTACGTTCTATCCAAGTTTGGAAAAGCTTAGAAATCTGTTGACACATACCCGTTCCCATCTAAGCCCAGCGGAGTATGAACGAAGAGAAGGGCTTTTGAAAGAAGTGAGTGCCACGATCACATCTCTAATATCTTCAGCAGAAAATTTCCAACGTGTATCATTACCAGAAGAAAGTACCCGTTCAAGAAGAGTACTTGGTGCCAGAGAAACTGCTGAAACCTTACCATTAAACAACCACGAGTTGCTCCAGCAACAGATCCAAATACACAAAAATCAGGACCAGGAAGTCGAAGAACTACGCAAATTAATACAACGTCAACGCCAAATTGGTTCAGCTATTAATACCGAAGTCGAGGAGCAAAATACCCTTTTGGATCAGTTCAATGAGGAGGTGGCAAATGCTACACACAAGCTTGATACTGCGAGAAAGAAGACTCGTGGAATTGTTTGATTTCATTAAACCATATGGAAAGTGCCGTTTTCTATATCCAAATACCTTGCTCCTAAAAGCTGTCCTACCTTGTTTACTAGATGTATGTTGCTTTCCGTTTCTGTCAACTTTGTGGTAGGAGTTTGCAGAATTTGAGACTCATTGACAAGAGAGTCGACACTTTTCATTGCCTCACAAGTGTTAAGAGTCCGTTTGTCGTAGGATCCAGGAAGTTTATCGTGTATTTTCCAGAATCCACCGATATTGTTGAAGAAGTTAGCAACGCCTATTCTACGTGGAGGATATGCTCTTCCTGAGTTCTCCAAGTGGAATACACCTGGGAAATATTGATGATAAAACCAGATACCAATGGTAGTTCCAACGACAGCACCGCCGATAACGTCACGAAGGAAATGGCGATTGTCACTTATTCTCGTGCAAGCAACAATTGACGCAACAAAGATGGGGAAAATTGCAAGAACCACTTTAAAGGACACTCCTCTTCCGTCAAATACTTGCAATTTGGCTGATATATTTAAGCTGCATAAGGCCATTCCACAGAACACAGTGGACAGATGGCCACTAGGAAATGAACGGAACCCTTCCTGTAACATTGCACTGTTTTCATTAGTACAGATTTGCACTGTGGACAAAATGAGGGGCTCTTGGTCAATGGTTCTTGGTTGGCATCGAGAAAGCATATCCGGACGTGGTAATCCACATACATTCTTTAAAATCACCACAATCATAAGCTGGGTGGCCATGCTGCCGAATAGAGTCAAGAGGCCAGAAAAGATGTCCCATAATGCTCGAGAAGTGGTGAGGGTTTTTTGGCTAAAAACTGAACATATTACAAACTGAAGGCATGGTAGGATTATGGAAACAGTTATCAAAAGCGGCATGGGAATCAAGGTACGTTGTTCGGGAACGTGGGTATACATCAACGATATATCGTTGAGCAGAAACTCGTGGAATAGTGGTGGAACAACTGATCCATATACCATGGCGCCAACAAGGATAAGCACATACAACGTCCAATCAAGGAGATATGAAAGCACCAGAAGTGCTGATATATGAAAGTCTCTAAACTGAATTGGTCTATCGTTAATATAGAAATGCATACTATTTGTGGATTGGAATCAGTAGGAGGTTTGGTGTTATCAATTGCCGCAAAAAAAGAAGAAAAATTGGACTGCAACCAGACAACGTTTATTTGGTTCCATAAATTTTGCATAAAATCATAAAATGATTCTAGTCATCATTATTACAGTGATATTCAATGAGTATGAATGGGATATAGTAGTTCAACAGTGGGCAATACGTAATAGAATGCACTTTAGGTTAACTGGCAATTGAAAAACTTTTTGTCCGGGTAAAATATGAATTTGAAGGAAAAAAAAACGAGTATAAATTCGAGTTGGATTCCTCAGTCAAAAAGTTTTCTACAACACACCCAACAATTAGTAAGTTATCAACATGGCGGAACTTCCTATATTTTAGTGATGATAAAACTTTGCCTAAATCGAAACACATGAGAATTACAAAAGTTTACACCAAGATCTACGCTGATATTAAATTAGGAAGTTTTTCTTTTCTATTTCCAAGCATTAACTAACCAAAATCAGTATAATTGTGGATATTCCTCCTTCAAGACCTGGCCCCAGATTTTGATCCCTTTCTCTATGTCTTCTTGTGTCAAGTAACTTAAGGATAATCTTACACAGTTCTTGCCCCAGTTCTTTTTATCTCCGACAACTTCAAAGTGGCTTCCCGAAGCAAGAATCACGTTGTGTTTCTGAGCCAAGATGGTGACAATCTTATCATGATCCACGCCATCTCCTTTGATCTCAACCCAGACAAAGTACCCACCATCGCCTCCGTATATGATCGTAGATTTTGGCAAGTACTTTGAAATGCTCTCTCTCATTGTAGTGGCACGTGAATGGTACACCTTAATAAGAGATGTGATATTAGCATCCAACTCACCATTTTGAATCAATTCAGCAGCCACGAATGAAGCAAGTTGTCCCGGAGTTCCTCCAGACCGATTAGCACCGGTGCAGGCTAATTGGGCCACCAATTTAGGCGTGGCTGATTCTTGCCATCCGACTCTAAGGCCTGGAGCTGCAATCTTGGAAAATGTAGCATTGGAGATTGAATTTCCAAACGTCTTGTGGGCAGGTAAAGTTTCTTGGTCCAAGTAGTTGATTCTGGGGAGCGGGCTGCTAGAATGGGTGTAGTCCAACAAGTCGTACACATCGTCACTGATGATAAGAACGTCGTACTGGCGGGCCAATTCCAACAACCGGGTGCGGGTTTTGATCGAGTATGACAAGCCTCCTGGGTTTGAGTAGGTGGGAACGAGGTATATCACGAAGCGGTAAAGTTTGCGATCGGGTCTCAATGGATCGGAGACAATGTTGGGCTCGCTATCGCGGGGAATTGGGGGCAAGCCTATACTGTAGTGCTTCAATTGGGATTCCAAGTGATCCAAGTCGATTTCGTATTCAGCATTTGGGGTTTCCTCGATTGCAGTCAATTTGTCACTGAATCCTGCATCAATAAAGGCAGCATTGATGAGAAAGTATGTTGGAGATACCACGAACGCTCGCTGGGTAATGGTAGCGGGATCGGTTGTAGAAACAAGAATATTTGCGGCTCCGTACGATGCTCCTGCGGTTAAGTTGATGTTCTCTGGGCGGGACACTGAATTGGCATATCGTTTGTTGTTCCAGTCTGCAATGGTGGTCCGCACATCGAGGTTACCTGGGTCTGTTCCGTAAGTAAGCGGATGCTGGTTTTCGGTATCGGACTCGTACTTTAAGTAATTGGAGTCTAGCAATACCTTTTTATAAGCAGACGCAATCTGTTCAATTGGAAGAATGTTTCTGGATGGGTGGCCCTTGAAGAAATTGATCGACATTATTGTTTCCTAGGTCGATTCGAAGGGATGTGTGTTTAACTTATATATTGAAGGTTAAGAACTGTGGAAGTGCACGTGAGTATTTATGATGGCGGCTCGTGGGTGAGTGGCTAGACTCCACTTTCTTTTTCTTAGCGGGAGCGGAATTAGATTTCGTTCTTGAAATGAAAGATGTCTCTAAAATGCAACAACAAGCGAGACCCATCTAATTCCTGAACCTAGTTATATAAGCAATGGCTCAGTTCACTTCACCCTCTACATTATGTAGACTCTTGAAAAAGTAAAAAAAAAAAATGAAAATGAAAAAAAATTACAACAAGTGTCCAAACCTATGTGACATTGGGCTATTATCAGAGTCCCACATGAATTATTTCACTCTTTTGTTCTTTCTAACTGTTGCTGCTGTAACCCTGTGTCGGGTCTAGTTCTGTAATTGTTCCAACTTTGCTAGATCCTTTTTTTTTTCGGTGTAGCTCTGAGGCCCCCCATCCCTGCATAGTGCGCGAGAAATTTTCGAACCAATAAAATCAACACGAATAATCAAAACTCTTCCAGACAACCATGCCTACCGCCGCCGGTATCGCCTTCAGTGCCGCCTTGGGGCTCCTTACAAGAAGAATGCAAGTCCTGATGGTAGGAAAATCCTATCCTAGATCCTGGGACCGTGTCAATTACTACGCTTTGTCTGCCGGTGCCTTTGTCGGTGGGTACCTTGTGTTTGACAACTACATTGAAAACAACAGACAATTGTTGGACAGAAGATTAACTGTTTTGCGTGAACAGAGAGCCAAGAAGGACGCTTTCTTTGAATTTGAACAAGAAGCAGACCACAGAATTACTGCCGAAAACAGAGGCATATTCTTTACTTTGTTGGACAAGTACGGGGCAAGCTATAAGTAATCCTTCCTTCTTCCAACTTACCATACTCCATGCATGTACATTTCCTTATTGCGGATGTCTTTCGACGTCAGTATCATCTATCATAAATATACAAAAATAAAAGATCGTAACAATATTGCAGTCTCTCTGTATTTATTCGAGTTGTTCTTCTTCCTTACTCTTTTGGAAAACTCCATCTTCTTCTTCTTCCTCCTCCTCCTCCTCAACATCTTCGTCTTGTTCTTCTTCGTCTTCATCTTCACTGTCGTTTCCACCATCGCTGCCACTAGCAGCATCGCTATCAAACTCTTCGTCTATGTCACTTCCATCGCCGTTTTCTCCGCCATTGTAGTCTCCATCTTCTTCTTCATCATCTTCATCTCCCGGTGCTGTGGCTATAGCACCATTCAAGTCTCCGTTGGCATCGCCAGATTCGCTTCTCTCTTCCTTAGGATCTCTCTTCTCTCTTAATGTCTCGTCAAACGAGTTATCATTAAGGTTGGCTGACTTGATAAACTCATCGACGACAGGGAAGTGTTTTTGGTCAATCATACTGAATTCAGTTGTTGTTGTGCCCACCGTCAATAAAAGACTAAATGTCAATCGTGTGATATTGCTGTATGACGTGTGTTTGATATCTTTGGTATCAAACAAGAGAATGGGTTTCTTGAAGCCAAAGATTATGTACGGTGGACTGACTTCATTTGCAGCCAAAAACAAAAGAGCACCATCCTTACTTCCCTTGTAAGCTTCTACCATAATAAATATATTTGAGTTGTCCTTGGACAACGCAATTCCCGAGTCGGTGTTAAGAGCGTATTTCGTCGAAAAGATGGTAGGACAGGCCGAGTAGTTGACCAAGCTGACACCACAGAGCTTGAACTGACGCTGTAAGTAGTCTATAATCCGTTCTTGGATAGGGTTGAGAGATAGTTCGCTCTTATTCGAGAGATGATTTGCAAACTGGGTCTCGATATCGGCAGGCAATTTTCCCAGTTTGATCATATTCTTTTTGACTGTGTCCAAATTGACTTGGCAGATGATGGGGTCACGGGCAAGCTGTTCGCCTACGTGGTCTTTGTTGAGCCAGAAACATAATGATACAATGGCCTTTTTCTGGGTGTTGGTGGAAATTCCCAAGATGGGAAAGAAGGCACATATCCTGACGGCATCGCCGAGATTGACAAGCGAGAGCTCCGGAGTTTCCTTTGCTGGGTTGATGATGGACAACACAGGGACCGGTTCGGAATTGTGTTCGATCAAGTGGAACGTGAGGTTACACTTCTTTCTAAGAGGCGATTGGAACGAGACCTGCGGAAGTTCAAAGATGACTGTCTCTGGAGAAATTGCGGTATCTAGCGAGATCACACAAGCAAGCTCTTGCTTGTGGGATGGAGGAATTTGTGTAGATGCTTGTTGTTGTTGTTGTTGTTGTTGTTGTTGTGGGTCTGGTTTCTTTCTCTTGACATCGGGTGCCAAGTGGTGATACAAATCCGTTAGAATGGCAAGGGTATCGGGATGCGTATCTACAATGTTCTGGACACGGCCAGCCAAGTCGGCCGGAAGCAGCAGGATCCACGACATGACGTATGTTTTCTTCTTAAAAAAAAAAGAGGATGGTGGAATCAGTAAGAAAATTCGAGATCTTGGGAATACAAAGGTAAACAAGGCGATCAAAGGTTACAAAGGTCTCTACAAGTCCAAGAAAAAAAAAACTTAACCGATGGACAATACTGGATTGTTGCTGGCAAATTCTGGAGTGTTGGCGATGGCGGTGCCGCTCATGACGGACCTCTTTGTGACGGCGGGCCAGATCGACGAGAACAAGACCATTACATTATCGCTTTTGTTTGGCCACGAGTACCACGATGCATTGGCCATGGCGTGTGATCCAGCACAGTTTACTGTTGTGTTTCTTGGAGGTGGACCACTTGTACAGACATCTTTGGACGAAGTGTTGGCCGTGGCCGGTGCCGTGGTTTTCCGAGTGGGTCCAGATCTGGGCCATGGTGGGGGCCTGGCTCGGACTCGGGGATACGTGGTAGACCTTCGCAACTGGTACTGTAATTGTAGTGCGTATTCGGCGTGCTACGCCAGCGATCTGAAATGCGTGCTGCCAGCCACGTTGACGGCTAACGCTCCCCCGTCAGTATTGGTTTCCTTGCTCAACCAGAGCCCCACCAACACCCTAGACCCATTCCCAGTTTGCAGCCACTTGCTCGCAGCCCTCATCGTGTGGCTCAACAAGCTTCCCTACTCCGTAGAACACGGGAAATTCAAAGATCTTCACTAACTATCTGCTACACACATCCCTCCAATATTGCCACGGTTTAACTCTTTTGGTGCCCCGCTTCTGTTGCACAAACCTTGTTGATGGCACACCTCGAGCCTTTCGGGACGAGCACAGGTGGGAGGATTACGTAACCCGCACAAGAAAAATTTTTTCCACACTACAAATTTTTTTTTCTCAGGAGCCACCAGGAGAGACGTCGACCGTGATTCACCCAGTGATTATTTATAAAAAGTGTCTGCGTCGTCGTTCCAGTAACCATTTCGTGCATCTTCAGACTATCCCCCATTTCCACACAACGCATCTGTCGCTTTTCTCGGAATACCAATTGTCATTTAAACTCTTCTCAACACACATACCAAGTGCCGAGATTTTTACCCTTCCGTTCCATGTTGAGTTCTAATTAAATCAATACTTATTATGTCTGCATCTTCATCTACATCGAATACTGGTCCTAATCGCTTCCGTGGCGACGCCGCCAGTTTTTCCCCAAGCCAACCCTCGGCTTACCAAACGTACCACCAACAGCAGCATCCCCAACAATTCCATCCACAACAGCTTCCTCAACAATACATACAGCAGCAACAGCAGCAGCAAATGTACATGCAATACGCCCCACAGTACTCCATGATGGTCAACCACCAGATGGTATACCCTCCGGTGTACATGCCGATGTATTCCCAGGAAATGTTCTACCTGAACCAACCATATCTCATTCCACAACAAGTTCCGTTTTCACCAAACTCGCCCAACATTAATAACCACCTTATGTACGGTGGTGGTGGAGGCAGAAACAAGAATAAGGTGAAACGAAACAACCAAAAGGCGTATGCCAATAATAATACCCATCACCACGAAGAATCCAAAAAGGAATCGCCCGCACCACCACCTGCTGTGGCCACACCATCCTTCGAAGAGCCATCCACTACAAATAAGAACACACCAGCACCCACAAGTAGCAATGCCACTGCGGCACCACCGAAAGAACAAGCCAAAACTATAGACAAAGTACCAGATGACTCTAAAGGTGACTCACGAATCCTGAATGATAATGATACTAACGAAACATCTAATGAAGAAATAAATAATTTTACCACCGATCCAAACAAAGATGCAGAAGAAGCTTCTTTTCCATTTTTCATCAATACCACTGCCTCCGATTTTGACAAAGAGAGATCTCATGCTTCGAGAAGATTGCTCCAGGACGAAAAGTACCAAAGATTATCCAAAGTCATAAATTCTCACGACCAGCTAATAATTAATACAATCCCCATAAAAGTTATAGACCACGATACATCCTCCACCAGAATTGTTCATGAAAAACCAAAGGAGGACAAGAAGCTCACCAAGTCGCAGGACAATAGTCAGGCTCCAGCCACAAACTGGGCATCGATCTTGCAGTCATCGGCCCCTAGGCGGCCAATTATGCCAAAACGAGTCGCATCACCTGTCTCCGCCAACAATAATAGTAACGGTGATGTTCCCGTTGTCGCTCCCGTTGTGGACTCCGTCATCAACAACACCTTTGATATAATGAATGAATCAGTGCAGCCTTTGGGTGTCTTGTTATTGCGGATCATGTTTGATCCTAACTACTCTGTCTTCAAGGAAGACTTACCTAAGTTTAAAGTCACTCCCCGAGGATTAACAAACACCGGTAACATCTGCTACATGAACTCTGTCTTGCAGGTGATATTATACTGTAAGCCATTCAACCGGTTGCTCAAATTGATTGAAGAAAAGTCAATAGGGACCTTGAACAAGACCTCGCCCACCCCTTTGATTGACGCCACCATCAAATTCTTTAATGAGTTTACCAAGGGAGAAGAAACTGAGATCAAGACTACCTTCAGTGAAGTGAATAAGTCCATTTCGCCTGAATCCTTTTATATGAATTTGATAGCCCACGATAAGTTTCTGCACTTGAAGTGGGGTCAACAAGAGGATGCTGAAGAGTTTTTGGGCTATTACTTGGATGGGTTGAACGATGAGTTCTTGGATACTATGCGAAAGTTGGATTCTTCGGCTACAGATGCACTTATTCAGACCTATGCCAATGATAATAGTGATGTTGACAGAGTTAGTGAGTTCAGGGCCAACATCAAGAACTGTGTCAAACTCATAAATAAGGAGAAGGAAGAGGAGGAGGAAGAGGAAAACGAGTGGAATGAAGTAGGTTCCAACAATAAAAAGATACATGTCAAGAGAACGGTTGAGATTGAGCCAACCCCGATCACGATGATTTTTGGTGGACAGTTCAAGTCGGTATTGACGATTCCCAAGTCACCCACATCGAACCAGTTTCAGAAATCGATCACGCTTGACCCATTTCAGCATGTGCAGCTCGATATCAGCGAGTCGCTGTCGATCGAAGATGCATTTCTTCACTTGAATAATCTGGAGAAGATCAGCTACCGGATGAAGAGCAACGATATCCAAATCAAAAAACAAACATTTATAGATAAGTTGCCTTCTATTCTTATTATCCATTTGAAGAGATTCTCTTTCCTAAAGGAGAAAGAGGTTGGCATTGAAAAATTAAGGAAGAAGATTGAATACAATCATGAGTTGCAAGTTCCAGAAGAAATTCTTTCGAAAAAGGTTGTTGATGATAGCAACGTCTATCAGTTAACAGGCGTGGTGTATCATCATGGGACGTCAGCTGAAGGTGGACACTACACATGTGATGTGTTGCAAAATAATACCAATGAGGAATGGATCCGTATTGACGATACGTTGATTAAGCTGATCAAAGAAGACGAGGTGCTACACAGCAAGGAGAATATTAAGAGTGCTTACATCTTGGTTTATGCAAGAAAATGAGTCTACACAACATCCCCGGAATCCATGTACCATAATTCAGTGTATAGTAGTAGTTAAAATAAATGGCAATTACTCAAAATTACCCTGTTGGGGGATCCAAAACAGACTATATAAAAAGAAATAAATGGCGAGCTACGTGTGTTGCTTAATTTAGCCAGCTAACTTCCTAAAAGAGTAATAGTCACGCAGAACCATGAATCGGTAAAAATAGGCTCAGTTCGTTTCCAATTTTGGTTGTCATAGGAAAAAACACACAATATTATTTTGTGTCATCCAAGATATCGCCATCCTCGAGAACAAATTTGGAGGTTCACACAATATCCCAGTATTCTAGAAAAATTGGTCTGGACATACAATTCAAATTCAAGTATTCAATATATTATTCTAAATACCAGGAGACACATCCGAAAATCGTGCAAATAAATCGGTAGTCTTCAACTAGCAAACATATATACAAAATACTCTTTAATTCTTTAATTCCAGTTTATTCAACTATAAATTTCGTTAAAAATAGGTAGTTAAAAAACTTAGAACAAAGCAGCAGCAACAGCGGCAACACCAGCAGCGGCACCGACAGCAACCTTACCAGCACCGTTAGCAGAGGTGGTAACAGCTGGAGCAGCCTTGGAGGAGGTAGCAGCTGGCTTGGCAGAAGAGGAGGTGACGTAGGTGGTTGGGATGGTGCATGGACCGGTAACAGTCAAAGTAGTAGCTTCAGTGACAGTGATGGTCTTGTTGTTGATAACAACGTGGGTTGGTTCTGGGCAGTAGGTGGTGTAGTCAGTGACGACAATGTCGGTGGTGACAGTGACGTTTTGAGCAGAGACGGAGGCAGCGATGACAGCTGGGACGATAACCTTGGAGAATTGCATTGTGATTATAAGCGAGTGACTGTTAGTGGTAAAGAAAAAACTTTTCAGGGAAGGGGGATTCCCGTCATATTTATAGGAGAATTCGGAGGCACAGGTTTCCGGATCTTTCGAGGCTGAAAAAATTTTCTGAAATTTGCTTTTTGTTTGGTGTCTAGAGGTTTGTTTTGTTTTTTGTTTGGTATAAAAAAATTTCTATTAATAAACTCTTTGTTTCGGGATAAAAATTTCTGAATTCGGTATCTTTTGCCTATATTGGGGAGCGGCATGAAAAAATTTTCACGAATGTAAAATATTATTTTTGCGTAACGACCCAATAGAACAAGGGATGAAAATTTTGACAAATCTGCATTTGGTGTATAGCTGAATATTCTGCACGATTGTTGCTATTTCCGTATTTGTATCTCCTGAAGCGTGTTTTGAGCGTGCTGTTTATGCACCAAGACATATGTGGCTTGTTATCCCAGTTGAGAAGGATTAATGTTACCGGTCCGAAAGCGTCATTATTGCATCTATCTCATGGTAGCATTTCATGAAATAACGATAGAAATGCATAGCAGTTGCAGCTAAGATCCCTAGAAAAGAAATCTATGCAAGATGATGTACTTTTAGTGTTTACTGGAGTTTCCTCTCAAAATGAAATATCTACCCAGCAGGGTACCGAACTGCCCGTCTCTACTCGCAACTAATAACAATTGCCTTATGGGACACACAACTGAAATATGTAACATATTACATAATCTATGTTCTCGTCTGTGGCGAGGGTGATGTAAAAATGCGAGTAGTGACGATAACATGAGATTATACTTACCTTAGTAATGACTCAGAGATATGGTAGTAACGGGTACCCTACCTTAGTTTCTGGGTTTAGTGCATTACGAAAGCTTGCTACTACCGCTTTGGGGAATATCTATTTCCTTCTTTAGCAACATTGCGACGATATCAGATGGACCAATATTGTGTACGTTGCCACATAAACATGATCCTGAAATGCACACCTAACTGACAAAAACGAGTTACAAAACCGGATAAAAAAAAAGTAATTAACGAAATAGGAGTTAAAAAAAAAGCAATTGCACTCCCTATATTAGAGGGCTTGAGACGAAGATAGCTTAGACGGAATTCTATGACGGTTTAGGAATATACGAAAAACATACATATTTTGTAATAAGAGCTACATAACTTTGCCACATTCACATCCGGCATCGATAAACAAATTATCTTCTGTGGTGTAAGATGACGCTCTTTATTCGCCAAGGGCAAAAGTGAACTACCAATTTCAGTAGGTTTAGCCATACTCTACATCGGGATTCCATTATGGCCTTACACCCACATTTCTTGTCAACGGTGTCAAAATATCCCCGAGCGACAATGCATGTACTCGTATATTGTACTTAGCCCATTCACAAGCGAAAGATATTGCCAAGGAATTACTCCCCGCCTTGGTTATAGTGTGGTTTCTGACAGGCAAATGATTACGATATCTTAAACAACCCATGACCACTGACCATGACGATATCTTTGACATTCGCTAAAGAATACCTTATCTGTGGGAAAATTGTCTCAGTTCCAAGTAGGTCATATATTTAGCCTCTTGTGCATCAATGATGTTGCACAATATGCATTCACTCCAACGATGGTGATACTTTGGGGACTACAATGTTTACTCTCCTCAAATAACTTTGACTACCCAGGGTTCTTACTAAATTCCCCTCTATTTGCGCAATGATATATGATGTCCTCGTAAAAACACCACCGTCCAAACTGATCCTTCCAAATTCCTGTAAGAGTAATACATCTCTTGTCTAATCAACTAAGTCACATACAATTATGAATCAGAAGTCTCTTATACTGTGACCGACACTAGTGAAGACTAAGGTCTCTCTCCTCTTTGTCTCCTTGAACAGGCGGTGCCCGCGGAGATCTACCATCTAATTTGAGAACAGTGTAAGTTCCAGAGGACAAGGAATTCTTGACATTTTTGGAACCTAAGTAAATCTGGCTATTGTCAGGTTTGGAAGATCTACCCTCTCTGGTCCTTTAATGTCTTTAATGAATTGAATAATAAGTCTGCGAGACCTGTAAACCCCAATTGATCCAAGCGCTTCAAAACTTCCAACTTCAAATCGTCAAAATTAAGATCTAGCCACTTGCTTTCCGGGTCTGAGTTGAGTCTTATCACGCTTTCTTTGCAAACGGGACCTTCATGACGAGTAGTAATCTCTTCGTCTTCATCTTCCAACTTCCAGATCACTTGAGCAGCAAGGAATGACCATGCTGGGTTCACAAATAAACTTCCGATAGAAGGAAGAGTAATCATATCAGAAAAGGTAAACATATGTAACTTTGCTAATTTGGGAATGAAATTGGGGTGTAACAAGAATGCCTTGCTTGAAGATATTATTGAATCTTCATATGTTAGTGCTTTGTCCCTCCAAATAAAATTAACAATGTCCATTACATAAGAATTCTGTAAAGTTTTGCTTCGTTCTATCTTGACTTCATAGCTTTTGCACCAGGCAATGTAGCCAAGCGCTTCAGAAACCAAAAATGGATCACCCTCTAGTATTAAATCATATAGTGTTGATGTTGGAGGAATTATCGCATCATCTGTAAAGTATTGATTAACTTTATCAACCTCAAGCAGTCTTATGAATCTAAAAAGGCTTATTATCAGGAAATATCTCTCAGTACCATGATTCATCAGTACCATATACAATTGCAAAGCAGCAATTGATTTGCTCATTGTAATATATTTGTCATTCTCGTAGTTGTTTGGATATCTCTGATCATCATACGTAACGGAAGCTGCGTTCCATTTAGAAAACAATGTTGAAATGGACTGGAGTAAAGGAATAAACAACGATTTATTCTTGTTGTGTAGTTGTTTTAAACTAGGGAGAAGAAATGAATCAACAAACTCAGAATGTCTTGATACTGGAATAAACTCGAGGAATTTAATACGCTGTCGAATATTATCCTGTGAATGTTTCGAAGAGGTGATAGGGCGGGCGCTGTAGACTGCTAAAACATAGTCTTCAATCAGTTGGAACAGTTTTTCGTTACCAATAAGAAGAAGAAACTCCCGAATATTATCACAAAGAATATCAAGCTCGCCTGTTGATAAATTATCATCTAATATGCTTAGTCTAAAGTAGTAGTCTAAACTCTTAAGAATGACCGAGTCGTTCTGGAATACCAAAAGTGCGACATAATATAGCTTATACTTATCAGTATAGTCCAGAACTCGAAGGGGATCAAATAGTTTGTGAAGATTGATATTTTCAATCTTATTTAAATTTGCGACAAGGCTTTCAAGCGAATGTAACTGTGAGGAATTGATGGAAACTGGAGGTGAAACCGATATGCCATCCATTTGGAAAACTTTGCTGGTAATTTTTCGTCTCTTGATTAATGTTTTGGAAAACTGCTCATATCTGTTAAGATTGTCTTTTAAGATTTCGTTGTTTCTTCGAATTATATCCAAATCTTGTCCTGCTCGCACTTGTCCTAACGTTTTGAGGTAATCGGAGTTTGGGTATGTAAAGATTTTTGGGTTGATGTAACCTAGGTTATTCAAGTTCGTCTGAGTAAATTGTTTGTAGTTTAAACTGGGTTTTAATGCTTTGAACAGAATTAATAGTGTCTTCAAGTATTCATCAAATGGAAATTTAAGATATAAGTCCACAACCAACTGTATATGCCATCGTTTAAGGATATCCACCGAGTGATAGCATTTCTTGTTGAAAAATGTTGTGATGGTTGGTGGACTCTTCAGAATTGTAAGAAATATGATGTGAGCGACGTACGGTCGTAAAAATTCAAATGACAAATTGTTAAATAGTATGGGAAGCAATGAAGTGAAAACTGGATACACATCTTCAAACAAATGTATTGACGAGATTAACCATTCGAGCAACAGGGTTTGGATGGCAGTGGATAGTTTCTTCAGTCTCGACTTTTTCCCATTCCTGTAATATACCTGGGGGGTACCCAAATGGCTCAAAATTTCGTAGACAAGGTCAGACAGAAGAGAAGTTTTTGAGTTTGGAATAAGAAGGTGTTGTATCACAAATTTCTTCTGTGAGGTGTTTAGTTGTTGGGTAGGCCCCAAATCAAAGACAAAGTTAAACATTTCACTTAATTCCAATTCACCTAATCCCTTAGCGGAGGCTAAGGCAGAAAGTTCAATCAAGTGTACGTCATTGGGTTCGTCTTTATTCTGCAAGGCTTCTATATGTCGAGCAATTTCATCGTCTTCTATCATCATGTAAGTTGGTTGTTGATGTAACAACAAAACTGTAAACAAAAAAATATCAAATCTCTATTTTCATAGTCGCGCTAAATAGTTGATGTAGTTGAGTCAGCCTTACCAAGTCGTAAAGAGGAACATCACCATTACTGAACCCAACCACAAGTCTCAGCTCTTTGTCATTGCAATAGAATTGGCAAAGTGTGACTTACTTGAGATGAGGACTCACCGAGTTGTCCAAGAAAAACAGTGACTTTGTAACAATCTTTAAAATCGTCTCTCCTGTCACCTTGGTGACTGCGATATTCTGAGTTGATTCAGGATCCGGATGGAATTCAGGGGTCCAGTATTTTAGGTTTCAACGTACAGTAAGGTCGCTATTTCATCGATGGCCAAAGTCTTCTAGAAAACTAAACCCTCAGAGATTATTATCACTACTCTCAGAGATATCTTTTCAAACCAGCCACCATGCTGGCTCGCGCATTTCCCAATACGTTCATCATGCTTGCCGTTGCTAGGTTCTGCACCAAGCTTTCTGTCCCAAAAATGGACATGGCCATCGTGGCAGATTGTAATCGTATACTTGTTACAGATCCCGTTTGTGTACTACACACTACATTGGTTCACAAAGTTGGTGCAAACTTGCAGGAGCAAAACCAAAGCAAGGTGTGTGTGTCTCTCACATATTTCGGCTATGCAGCTCTCAGCCTTTGTATTCATGGAATGGGGGTCTCGCGTAATGAGACTATGATAGATAACCCTTCGTTTCTTCGGCATTTGCATGGACGTAGAATTCAAGGCACACAGATTGATCTCGATAATCGAAATTCCCCATGTTAGTGAAGAAGCTTGCTTGGTCAAAAAATTCATACACCTACTTTTGAGACAAACTACATGACTTGGCCTTCTGGTACGGTTCATCCCCGGGCGAGTAACCCTCAGTGCCCTGTAATTGAGTTGATTACAGACCCGAAAAAAATAATGTCCAATTGTTCCGATAGAAGAAAAAGAAAAAGAAACGACACAAAGCAATATTTGTGATAGTTGCATCAGGGCTACAAGCAGTGCTGGTTCTGTTTAAGCCTCTCTAAATTTCTGGCATCTCTCCTTGCCTGTTCAACCTCCATTCTACGGTTGGCCCAAACCCGTAAGCGCTCACCATATTTCATGCAAAAAATTGGAAATGGAAGACCCAAAGCAAGTGCGATAAATGCACACATTGTGTTTCCCCAGCCGTAGTTGAGTTTTCTGTACATCGCGTGGCCAAATAACGGGAACCCAAATCCAAAACAAGACCGAAATACCGCTGCAGCCGCAACAGCGCTGGCTGCAAAACGATTGTTCATATCGATAAGATAATTCTGCACCGTCTGAAACACAGCAATAAACGAAAATGCAAAGATCGCAGAGCCAATTGAGGGCATGATCCAGTGCAATTGCTTTTGCGCCGACCAGCCATACCACACCAATCCAATAGGAATCCCAATTCCTGAGAAACATAGACAAGGAAGACGGTACTCCGGCTTGGATATTCCACCATTGTTGACTGTCATCCGCTTAAAAACCATATCGATAATGAATGTCCAAAAAACCGTTCCGATCATATATCCGATCCCCATCGGTAAGTACATAAGACCAGTAATCCCAATAGAGAATTCATAGGTATTACGAAATACTCCAGGAAATGTCACAAGCATCAAGTACATGAAGCCATATACAAATGCCATGAATGCTCCCAACCCAATCACCATTGGATGGGTGCAAAGAAGTTTGATTGGTCTGGTAGCAGTGACATATAATTTTCCCCAAAGGGTTTCTCCATCTGCTATTTCGTAGATTGTGTGTAGATGGTGATTTCCTGTTTCCTTTCGAAGAATATTTGCTTTGATTTTCAAGAGTCGGGGTGAATAGGTTTCCTTAAAGAAAATGGTACCAAAGATTGCTATGGCACCATTAAATATACCCAATACGTAAAATATCCACCGCCATTCCAAGTTTTGGGCAATGAAACTTGAAATTACTGGCGATAATACCGGTCCTAATGTAGGGGCAATCGAATACCCAGCCATCGCCCAAAGTCTTTCATCGTCACTCCATAAGTCTGCCATAGTTCCTGCCCCAACATTCAATGATGCACAACCCCCTAAACCCCCAAGAAATCGGAATACACAAAGCTGGGCCGTGTTTTTTGCAAATCCACAAGCAAGATTAAACACAAATATAATCCAGATTGAGATATTCAACACTGGACGTCTCCCACAGCGGTCACTTTCTGATAATGGGGCAATCATCAATGGTCCCACTGCCCATGCCAATACCATTATGGATACACTAAAGGATTTCAAAAACAGACCATGAATATTCAAATCTTTTGCTATTGAATCCATAGCAGGTGACAAAATTGAGGATGACATAGGTGATATGAGGGTATAAAGTGAAACAATGATGGTCTGAAAATACTTTTGCCAGGTCGGCCAATTTCTGGGATGTTCAGGATCATCTTCACCTTCCCAGGTCACCAATTCGGGGTCAAAAGATGAAAATTCTGCCCCGTCATTTCTTGCTGGAACTGATACATCGCCGATCTTTTCATATATGCTGATTTCATCCTTGTCACTCCTGCCGTCCCAGGAAAATTCATCATTATTAGCACGAGCATAACTATTGTGGCGAGCTCCATATCTGGATTCTGCTGTTTGAACACGAAGTACCAACGAATCTAGGATAGTATTTCTAGTAGCTGTACGTATGAGCTTTATCTCCTCTTCATCCATATCGCCAAATATTTCCTTGACGGATTTGGAAGTGGGGTAGCGACTAAGGCTATTAATGCTGAGTTGGCCCCGAGATGCTGAAGAGAGAGTGTTACGTATTGCCAGCAAATCCAGACTACCTACTGCTGTTGAGTTAATCAGTGATAACCTTGGTCTTGTAGCAAGACTCTCTCGCCTGTTAGTGTCATGATAGGTGAGTGGGGCAACATTTGAGGGATGGCTGCCTAAACTGCTGCTGGAACTAATCGAATCTAATGACTCCTTCAGCTCGTTTAGAATTGGTAAATTGTAATTAGTGTGGGTGTTTTCCAGTGACTCCTCTTCGGTTTTGGCTGATTGCAAATTGTCGTGGAACATTTTGCCTTGCCTCTTTGGAAATAATATGTATTCAGAGATACTATATCTTTATCGTCAAGAATGAGTGCTAGTTCTTGAAAAGAAAAGAATGACAAGTACAATTTTTAGGTGAAAGTATTTATCTTTAAAAATATTACACACTGAATTGCTAATCAATTTTGCAATTTTTCTTTTGTGATAGAGTACTAGTGTACGCATGAACTCAAAAGGGTTTTTATTCCACTGCACCACACCCACAGTGAATAGTAATATAGACCCATGAAAGGCATTTAAGGAGTTGAAAACTTCTTATGTATCTCCACATGCCCTGGAGTACTGATGTTACATTAGGAGTTTATTTCCTAAAGTATATTTAAACGGGGGGGCAGAAAAACCCTTAGGGTTGGTGCTATATAAAGAATCCAGTTCTGCTTGTCACAATATGGAAGCAAAGTCTCATGAAGTCATGCGTTTCGACATTCCTCTCTAAATACAGCCGTAATTATTCTCCAATTGGTTATAGTTTATGGTACCATTAAATGTGGATTTTCTATAACTGTACCAGTCCACTCATTGGTAATATTGCATATTGTCACTAGGTGGCTTTCTGTTAAGATGTAAGATTTTTATGTTATGTAATTGTTGACTAATCTATGACAGTGGCCAAACCTTATTGGGAAATGGAAAGACCCTTGAGGACATCTCTTCTACTATTAACATCCGGCAAACCAGAGTAATTTCCTGAATGTCACTATCGGGTATTGCGTCCCAATTTTAGAATACGATATAGCAGATCCATCACTAAGTGGTGGGTACAAGTAAATACCATTGCTTATCATAGGGGTGAATATATCCACCTGAATAGAGGAACTTTTTCCGATTTTATTGTGATACTGACTAACTAGGTAAATCTTGCCGCGTGTTCTTTTTCGCGGGTCCAATGAGGGGATGACTCATTTACGAGCCGTCCCCTCCCTTAAAGTAATAAACGGTCACATGATTAGTTTTAAAATCTGTGCGTGTTATCTTAAAGGATCTGGGGTTCCGTAAAATACACTAGCGGATTACCCGAATCAGAATCTACAGCTTAGTATAAAACAAAGTGATATTATCACCAAAACACTTCTTTATCAACCACAATGTCGTTTACCATTAGACCAATTGAAAGAAAAGACGAGGCCGAATGGCTTGAACTTTGGTTGGGACCAAACGGATACATTGTTTTCTACAAAGCGGAAGACAGAATGAATATTGAGATCTCCAAGAATACCTTTGAACGGTTTCTTGATCCTGCTGAGCCCGTGTACTCTATTGTTGCAGTTGATGACGCTACTGGAAAAGTCATTGGATTTGCTAACTATTTGACCCATAGAAACACCTGGACTTTCAATGACGCCTTGTACTTGAATGACTTGTTCGTCAGTTCCGATTGCAGATTAAAGGGAACAGGAAGAAAATTGATTGAGTATATTTACAGTGAAGCTGACAGGCTTAAGTGTGACAAATGCTACTGGTCAACTCAGTTTGAAAACCACCGTGCCCAGTTATTGTATACCAAGGTGGGGGTGAAGAGTGGATTCTTGTTGTACAGAAGACCATAAATGTTGCAACATTAAACAAGTCGTGTAATCACCGACTTTTGTTTACGTTTTTATTTTTTATTCTTTTCTTTTGTTTTGGGGACTCACCTAAACTTATATACCACTTTAAATAAACTTGCAAGTCACAAAACTTCCTGTTGTATTAAGACCATGAATTTCTTAAGGAAGTTTATTGGTACTAGTGCAACCGGCGAAGTTGCTTCACTTCCATCAGGAAGGTTGTTTCTTAGGCGTTCGCCTCAGTCACCCAAGGGGGAACTAGAATGCTTGTACATTGATGCATACGCTTCAATAAGACAAACAACCACACCACTTTACTACCAATTGTGTATTTCTCGAGTCTACCAAGAAGGAGAGTTGGATACACACGGTTCCAGTGGTTTTGGTGACTCTGATGAAGAGGACGAGGAAGAACATGACACGCCGCACTCAATCACTGATGGAGCCTCAGGATCGGGTAATAAGGACGAATGGAATTTTGCAATTATGGATGAACTCAAGTTTTCCTTTTATGACAGACAGGATGGATCGAAGGCAATTGCCTGGACCGATTTGAATGGAGATATTGACGATCGGTTTGAGTTTATTGCAGATGTCGATGTCAAGTTTCACGAAATCGATGCATTTATTCTAGCTCTTTTCAAATGCTTGTACGAACAGAAGTATCACAAATCATCTCGTGGAATTACAGAACTTGATCAGTTGAAAGAATTCTTCTACGATTACAAATCGGAACTATTGGACTTTGAAGTTCTCCAAGAACCGTTTTTGGAGTATGAATCGATCTCTGATCATGTTGACTCTGACGGCGGTGATGACTCTTCATACGATGAATTTCATGATGCTGAGGTGTCTTACAATCCAAATCTGATACAAAGAAGTAGATCGACCAGGAAATACGTATGACCAGTGGTAAGACCCTTGTCTATACCAGACCCATGGTATGTTTTCTCAAACTACATACTGTAGTCGGAATTTTGTCTTAATTTCTGAAATACAATTCATGTATGGCTGTTTGCAAGGGGGGCAGTTTTACTTCAGTTATAGTTGGAAATAATGGGATTCCACACTTAGATTAACGATGGCTGAGATGATTCAGATACTTGAGCTAAATGTCATCTTTTTCGGATCATATCATTAGTCTTTAGTAACTAATGTGTTCCGAATGAAGTCTGAGCCAAGACAAGAGCTAGATTTCAATACCCTTCACCGCTGAATCTCTCACGTGGTAAGAACAGGAGTTGAACACCTTTTAAGGATGCAAGCTGAACTTCGTGTTTAATTTCTTGCTTTGGAGTTATTCTGGTGATTAATGCATGACTGTTTAAAATACTTTTTCTCTATATATAGCAAGATATCTAAAGGTGATTATAATATGATGATAATAATAATATACAAGTATAAATTTATCTTCTTCCAAACCCAAATGAACTTTTAAATTCATCTAGCCATATAATTCTGAATGCATTCAACTTTTGCCATCTTGTCACTTCGAAGTCTTCGATGAAGACCTTCTTCATATTTCCAGGGTCTCCATGAGGAGAATCATACGGAATCCGGTTTATTCTGGCATGTATTTTGCGTACCCAACGATGGAATCCTGGTGAGTCTAATAGTTTGCGATAAAGTAGTTCTTCTAATGACTGTGGAGGAGGTCGCATGATGTTAAATTGAACAAATTGGTAAAATTGGAACCTGAGTCTGCTCTCAAAAAAAAAAGATTTATATCAGGACCGCAATAATATGTCTACCTGACATAATTCACCGAAATGAAGCTTCAAATTGATGGAAACGTCAAGAGTTTCAATTAGATTTTCATTACTAATGGTTTCAATAAAGAAAAATGTTAAATAATCTACAATGAAGGTCTTAAAGATAGTTTTCTATTATTAATAATGCATAAAAAGTTTAGAAAAATAGAAATATAAAATTTTTGTTTTTAGCTTCACCAGTTTTCTTGATGAATGTGACTACTATTTATTTTTGATGCATAGAGTACTTAATTCAATTTAATTACCTCAAAGATCGGCAGAAATTAGAAAGTTGTACATTTGCAGGAAATGCTTGTTTTTGTAGAAGGTAAATCATTCTGCATTGTCATTTTAGTTTTAGATTAAGAAGTTAGGTGTGAAAAAACTTTGGGATGAGAAAAACTCATTATCTCTGGTCCCCCCATCCCAAAAATTTGAAATTGAACTACCATAGAATGACTTAAAAAAGCTCTGAAGCAAATAGAAGAATAATTGTAAACCACATGTAAATGAGCCCTCCATAGTATCCAATCGTTACGATTAGTACGCTAACAGAATGAGATGTTTACATTGCTTGATCGGTTGAAAAGAGATTCGCTACTTATTTCTATTTTCGGCGGTTTTGTAAACATCGAGAAAAACAAACAAAATCGATAAAGACCAGAAGACTAAAGATACTTGTACCGTTTACCAACTGAGTAGCGATGGATATTTCGTTGGATACAGAGATATTTAACCAAGATGACTACAAGGTAGACTTGAACGGATTACTTGAATCGGAATCCCCTCCTTATTCCCCTCACAGGAGTCCTATCAAGACTCAGAGGCCACACAACTACCTCAGTTTTCCATCCTTCAATACAAAGACACCATTTGCCGATACTCCTAGTCTCAAGCCTCAGGATGGAAATAGTGTTGCCAATGAATTATTTCAGGTCACCAACAACTTGAGACGATTCAAAAAGGAACCAATTGAAGATTCTTTTGACGACGATGACGACGGATTCTTCTTGGGCAAAAGATTGGATAACGGTAAAATCCAAAAACTCGTTAACGATTTAGGCCTAAAACAGGGTGGTGGCGACGACATGTTTGATTACGAATTGGATGACCAGTTACGTACTCGTTTCTACAAGGGTAGATTCAATAAGAGCCAGTTTAATGTGGGGTCCAAGGACTCCGTCGATACGCATTTGTCTAACTACTTGGACACCACAGCCTCAAATGATGACAAGGAAAACATCGTACCAGACCCCACGAAGGGCAAAGCACTCAACTCTCCACTCAAAAAATCCAACAAAGTTTTCTTCAAGGCACCAGGACGAAATCAGAAAGCATCTATACCTGTATTGAGGTCAGTGCCTGGATTAAATGTGGAAACCAAGAAAGATTTTGTTGTCAAGAAAGACCAGTCTTCTCCCAAACGTATTTGTTTGCCACTGCACAGACGGAATATCAAGCCATCCAAGCCCTCAATCAAGTATCAAGACCCCAAACTTAACATATACATAGTGGACTCTCTGACAGGACTGGTAAACGATGCCACCAAGTTTGGTACGGAGTTGAATGCATCAAACTGCGAAGACTTTCCATTACCGGAGGATGTCAATGAGATTGTGCAGATTCCAACCAACGATGATTCCAAGACAAAACAGCTGAAAATGGCCATAATCAAGGTGTCAGCCAACAAGTACTTTAACGAAAGTGTTGTTTCTAGCGCTCCCTCAGGTGCCAGAGTGGGCTTTTATTCGAGCTCGGAGTTTAACAGTTACCAGGATGACAGCAGAAGTAACAATAACGTTCAAAAACAGAGACCCGGCAAGGTACGCTGGGCAGATGACCTTGAATGGTAATACATATAAATAATGACTAATAGACACTACGACTTACGAAATACAAATCCCTTCCCTTGTTTGGAAAGCTTTCTCAAGGTGGTAGATCCAAAAATAGAAAATGTCGCGTGTCGACTGACGCATTTTTCGAATCAACAAGTCAAACACGGCATTACTATCCACAACAATCTCTGCACAACAACTTTAAGATGTCCACTTTTTTTGATGAAATGAAGAAGTCGTTTACCGACGTTCCAGTAGCTGATGGTAAGATTGATACTGCATCATTCTTGGAAGCTTCTGAGTCTTTGGTCAAGTTGTTTGACTTGCTTGGGTCTTCTGCGTTCGCAGTCGTCCAAAAGGATATGACTGGTAACATCACCAAGATCCGTACCAAGCTTCTTGCAGACCCAGCTGGATCTGCTACCTTACAAGATCTTATTTTGGGCGAAGCTGGCTCCAAAACAAAGACTGCCACCCAAGGTTTGTTGTGGTTATCGCGTGGTTTACAATTCACTGCCCAAGCCATGAGGGAAACCGTCAATGATTCGTCTGCTGAATTGACCAAGACCTTCACTGATGCTTACTCCAAGACTTTGTCTCAATACCACGGTATGTTGGTCAAGCCAATCTTCAAGTTAGCCATGAAAGCTTGTCCTTACAGAAAGGACTTCTTTGAAAAATTGGGTGCTGACCAAGACAAGGTTCTTAAACAATTGACAACTTGGTTAGAAGGCTTGGAAGCCATCGTCAAGAACATCTTTGACTTCTTTGCTTCAGGTAACTACGGTAAGGGATTATAAGTACGCTAGAATTGCATTTCATTTATTAAAGCATCCTATTATGTTCTGGTTCCACCATATCATTGGTTGTCTTCATCGTAGATCTTCTTAGTCTCCTTCATCAACTCATACAACTGTCCAACCTGCTCTGGTGACATCTTTTCCAAGTCTTGCTGACTCATTTTTCCATCTAGCCACGAATCTCCATCAACCTCACGAAGGTAGTCCTGCCATTGTGTTAAAAACCCCACTATATGTAATGGATTGTCAATATTTTGATGGGCCTTGAACTCTGCCTTCACGTACTGATCTCCCAAAGGTCTAAGTTCTGCGGGTAATTTATGTACATGTGCACGCAAAATCGATCTGTACAATAGAAGTGGTGGCAATAATGGTGAAGTCTTACGCTCAGGACGACGTGGCCTTACTAACCTCACAAGTGAAGGTCTCATTACTTGTTGGAGGTGGGGAAGATTTACTTACGATTCAACTGAAAAGCTTAGTGAAATTTTTACACACAGGAAATACAGATGGAATATGCCGGATAAAAGTCATTATGACGCAAACTAGCGATAATTTTCATGCTAAGATCAGTATTCTTGAATAAGTATAAAAGTTCATTTTATGTTAAACCACCCCACTAGGTTATGTTTGAAGTAACTCTAAGCTAATTTTTAGAGCCCTCAATTTCTTTTAAATGATTCAGACCATATAGTGCCATACCAGTCAATTAGCCAATTAGCCAATTAGCCAATTAGCCAATTAGGCAATAAACAAATGATTCAAGACTATCAATAATACAGAAACATGTTTAGATGTAATCACATTCGCCATTTCAAAATAATCTCATTTCTCGTCACCAGTGTCCTGGTAAGAACGCCAGTTTTTTTAAAGTTGATTGCTATTAATCTAGGCATTCAACCCCACAATACTCCAAATAAAGAAAATCATGTACATCAAATGGTTCCATACACAGAGGCATAGCGATTTCCGATACTTAATGAATTTCCTGATTAGTCCAGATTTGGACAATTTCCTAATGCGGTGATTTTTGGAACCAGAAAAAAATTCCTAAAACTGATACTACTGGTTCAGCTCAAAATAGCCCAGACCTTTATAACTCTCACCTCCCCACATAAAGTACTTTTACAGAACTTCAACAACTTTTCGTGTTGCGAGCTATAATAGTGTTTGTTATGAGATTTAGTACTCTCGTAGCTGCAACTTCCACAGTAGCTGGGTTTGCCCTGGCTCTCCAAGAGAATGGTGACATTAATTTGATGGATATTGAGTATGTGCAAAAGCGCTTTGAACAATTAGGGGAAAATGACCAAAACTCTATTCATAGGCGGTCTGATGATCAGTTTATTAGCAACTTTTTGCAACTGTTAGATAACAACAATATGCTTAATGAATTGGTATCAAAGGTTGCTAATTCTCCTATGATCGCCGACTTGAAGCAAGAAGTTTCGCAAGCTATTGCAGAAAACAAAATTGATGTGTCAGTAATTACCGATGCATTTCAAAATTCAGCATTGGCATCAAAATTTTTCAATGCTTCTTTACACGACGATGTTATCCAACCACATGCATTGAAGGCAGCAAGAAGCTTATATGACTCCGGGAATTTGAATTTGGAGGGTACCACAACAGAAACCACAAAGCGTGAAGTATTTCCAGTTACATCTTCACTCTTGTCCAAAAGAGATGAACTGTACCTCGAAGACGTCATTCAAAGCTTAGAAAAGTCTGGTATTGTTTCGTCAGTCGTAAACAGTATTTTGACAGATAAAAATCTTGTGAACTCCACAGATCACTTGGTTGTTTCAACAGTTAACAACATCGATTTCACAAAACTTTTTGAAACGATCAAGAATTCAGGTACTGCTTCAGCCTTACTCAATGATTTATTGAACCAGTCTTCTAACCAAAAGAGATTTGAGCAAGAAATTATGGCTCAAATTTCTAGTGGACGTATAAAGAGAGCAGACATACTTGATGACTTATTGCTGAGTCCTTCTTCAAGCGCTGCAGCAGCTCCAGTAGCTCCAGCTACTGCTTCATTTTCAGCTACTTTATTATCCAAAGTTACTGCCTCCACCAATGTACCTTCATCGACAGAAGCTGGGTTTTTAGGATTGTTTGAACTGCAACCAGTTATATCATCTCCAAAACCTAGTCCGTCTTCTTCCAGTGCTTCCAATCCACCTCAAGCTGCTCCATCTGGCGGTGGTATTGGTGGATTCTTGGAAGACTTATTTGGAGCAAACCCCACTGGAACCCCATCTACCAAACCAACTGTTACCAAGCCAACAACCACTGCAGCCGCAGCATCTGGTGGGTTACTTGGCTTTTTATTAGGCAGCAATAAGACAACCCCAACCACCACCAAAGCATCATCTACTCAAAGTGGCCCTGCTTGGGACAACTTCTTTGATGACTTGTTGGGTGGTGGAAGCAAATCCAATAGATCTACTAATACTGCCCAGTCAACTTCTACTGGCGGATTATTTGACTCTATTTTGGATGACTTGTTTCACTCAGGAAACTCTACTGGTTCCACAGTATCAACTTCTGGAAGTGGAAAGGGATTTTTAGCTGAGATTTTCTCACTTCTTGGTGGTATTCTAAGCTCTTTCTTGGATAATCATTCCAGTTCTACTGGCACAAGTACTTCTCATATATCACTTTGGCAAATCTTGGAAGATGCACTTGAGCACTTCTTAGGAGGTGGGTCTACTCCAAGTGCCAACCTGGTAGGTTCTGCAGGAGGGTCCTTTATTGGTTTCTTGGAAGAAATCTTCAAGGACCTTTTTGGGAATTTGAATCTTAAAGGTATTGGAAGTTTCATCCTCAGTATCATCGAGGCATTGCTTAACCAACTATTTCACATCAATCTCGGCGGAGGTAGCTCAGTATTTGGAAGTCTTACATCTGGTGCTTCCTCTCCACTTATTGGTTCTTCTGGTAAGGTATGCTGCTGCTCAATTCAAAGCAAAGCAAAGAGAGATGCAAGAATTCAAATTAAGCGGTTCATCAAGAGAGATTTGAAAAAGAGAGTATCTCTTGCAGCACAAGAGAAGTATATTGACCAAATAAACCAAATGTAACTAGCCTAAATTGTATACCTGATTGCTAATAAATATCACGAGTTATAACAAGAATGGTGATTTAGACGACTAATGGAAACTGATATTCATTAAAAATAAAAATTTAGCAGCCGAGGAATAATACGAATCTTAAAATTAGGGATAAGCAGAAGTTTCAAACAAATCATCGTTCTCCCAAAGCAACAGGACAGGTTCCTTGGATTCCGGAAATTGACATCCTTCTATGACACTTGGCATAAATTTTGGCCAGTTATACCCAGGCTGTAAAGGGACTTCTTAGAAATACCTCCATTTAGATGTGAGGTTAGTTGTCAAAGAATTGGCCCACCGAGAATAACCGCACTGTAACAAACCAAGTAATGGTTGCAAACAAAATTTCCGCATTAGGCAGTTGGTGAAAATCCCTTTCATACATGAACAAAAACCTACCGCATTAGGCAAACTAGTCTTCCTGTACATAATTCTCAGGGGAAGTTACAATTTTCCCAACTGGGTTTAGTACTTTTCGCAATTATCTGTTTCTGGTTAACGCCCACTTCGAAATTACTAGTTTTGGGATGTTTCCTTGCAACGGAGGTGTTCACAGAGGTACTAATTGCTTTACCCCGTTTTCAATTATATGGACTTATCAACCGGAGAAATGCTTGCAATGTTTATATATCAGCCACTACCTCTCCAGGCTTCGACATATTTGGATTTTTCTTAATTTGTTTCTAAAAGAATATCGTCCTTCGTTAATCCAACAGACATTATTTATAGTCAACAGATATAGAAGAGCAACCTATCGAGGTACCTTCTTATCATATAAATAGTCTTACCAAAACCATGAGAATAACAACTTTATTCAACACTGTATTGGTAACTGCAGCAATTGCAAATGCTGAGAATGTTGGAAAAAGATCGTTTTTTGATTCTTTACTTGGGTCCACAAAAGATTCAGAACCAGCTGCTCCCCAAGCAGCTGCAGAACCAGGGGCAGCGTCTCAAATAGCACAGCCGTTAGCAGGTCCAGCAACAGCAGTAGCACCAGCTCCAACAGAAGTGTCCAACGCAAATCAAGTTGATTCCGCAAACCCTACATCAGATTCAAGTTCTTCAAGTTCCGACTTTTTTGGAAAATTACTTTCATCATCAAACTCGTCGTCATCTTCATCTACGTTTCACTCCTCGAGTTCATCAAGCTCATCAAGCTCATCAAGCTCATCAAGCTCATCGAGTTCATCAAGCTCGAGTATCCTACGAAGTTCAAGTTCTGACAATGGACCTTCTTCTAGCTCCGGGTCTAGCTTCCTTAACTTATTTGATGAGCCAGGCTTATCAGATCCCGAAAGCTCTAGCAGTTCGCTGTCAACTACACCACTGAGCTCATCTTCCAGAATCAATTCTTTATTATTTCCAAGCTATAGTTCTAGTCTGAGCTTTGTTCCAACTCTGGGTTCCAGTTCTAGCTCTAGGTCTAGTTCCAGTTCCAGTTCCAGTTCCAGTTCTAGTTCAAGTTCCAGTTCCAGCTCTTCTGACCTTGATTCTTTCTTTGGGTTTTTGGGAAGCTCTCTGTCCAGCTCAAGTGCTAGTTCTAGTTCTAGTTCTAGTTCCAGTTCCAGTTCTAGTTCCAGTTCCAGTTACAGCGCCAGTTCCAGTTCTAGTTCTAGTACTAGTTCCAGTTCCAGTTTGGTCGCTGTTCCAGGGTCTTTCTTTGGGGATATATTTGGTTCAAAGGCGAATGCAAGTTCCTCTTTATCATCTAGTTCCAGGGTTACACCCTCGTCAACAAGAGCGGGGTTGTTTGGCTTCCTTAATGCTTCCCCAAGCGAAACATCTACAAATAGAACTTCCTCAAGGGTACCCAAACTAGGAGCTACTGCATCTGCTACATCCTCTGGTGACGAAGACGACGAGTGTGAAGAAACTGATTCTAACTTACCTACATCAGGCCCAACCTCAAGCCCAAATTCTTTCCTTCCATCAGATGGAATTACTTCTGTTCCAAGTGGAACTTTACCAAATATTCCCAGTGGAACAAGAAGTAGCAGCCAGCCAACAAGTGATGAGGATGATGAATGTTCAGACGAATCTCTGTTCTCGAGTCCTTCCAAGACATCTAGCCTCAGTTCTACCAACAGTATCACATTACCACCTCCTGTGACTTCAGGTTCTACAGTGCCTTACAATTCATCAGCAACGGTTCCAACATCTTCCAGTGACGAGGATGACGAATGTTCAGACGAATCTCTGTTCTCGAGTCCTTCCAAGATACCTAGCCTCAGTTCTACCAACAGTATCACATTACCACCTCCTGTGACTTCAGGTTCTACAGTGCCTTACAATTCATCAGCAACGGTTCCAACATCTTCCAGTGACGAGGATGACGAATGTTCAGACGAATCTCTGTTCTCGAGTCCTTCCAAGATACCTAGCCTCAGTTCTACCAACAGTATCACATTACCACCTCCTGTGACTTCAGGTTCTACAGTGCCTTACAATTCATCAGCAACGGTTCCAACATCTTCCAGTGACGAGGATGACGAATGTTCAGACGAATCTCTGTTCTCGAGTCCTTCCAAGATACCTAGCCTCAGTTCTACCAACAGTATCACATTACCACCTCCTGTGACTTCAGGTTCTACATTGCCTTACAATTCATCAGCAACGGTTCCAAAATCTTCCAGTGACGAGGATGACGAATGTTCAGATGAAACTACTCCAACAATCAACTCCAGCACTACATCAACTCCTCAGTTAACTAGTTCTCAGAAACCTTCATACACGTCAAGCCTTGCACCTGCGTTCTCTACGTCTGACGAGGATGATGACTGTAGTGACGAAACGACTTCAACCAATACTAAAACTAGTTCCCCAGTTAAGACTACAACTACTCCTTCTGTTGGCCCAGACAATTCCAAGTCAGTAAAGCCAACAACTACTTCTAGTGACGACGAGGACGACGATTGTACCGATGAAAGCACCTCACCAACTACCCCAGTCGGTCCTCAAAAGACAACTACACCAGTTGGTCCAGATACCACAAGGACAACTACAACCAAGACCAATCCAGGTTTTAGTCCAACTGAAACCGATTGTGAGGACGAGTTTACTACTACTGAAGTTATTACTCAAGTCACTACTGTGGTAAATGGTGGAAAAACCTATACAACAACTGTAACTAGAACACATACCACAACTATTGCTGTTCCTTGGAATGATGATGAAGATGACGAGGATGACTGTATCACAGAGACTGTCACAGCCACATACTCAAGCGGAAACCGTGGTAACGGTGGAAGCAATGGAGGAGGTGGATGGAATGACAACGACGAAGATGAAGAAGACTGTGTTACTGTCTATACTACTGCCTACCACACCGGTGGAGCAAAGAGTCCAAATGGTGGAGGTAATGCTGGTGGAAATGGTCCTCCAACGTGTGATACCAGCTGTGTTTGTCCTGAAGATAACGAGATTGATAATGATGTTAACGATGATGAAGAATGTGACGAGGAAGATGAGCAAGTTGTCGAAACTGATTGTGATGAAACCACTTTAATCACTGTCAAGTCAACCCAATCACAGAACAAGGCACCTGCAACTGTTGTTGCACAGGTTACTTCAACAGCTGCCGTAACTCCAAAAAGGGATATTGCAACATCAAGTTCCAGTATCTCAATAAGTGTAGCCCAGCAGCTGTCTAATGCAGGTAACTCAAAGATGGTTTCTGGATTGACATTGGCTATAATAACTTTGTTTACAATGATGTTCACATAATCCTAAGTATAGTTGCCGGACAATTATAAGAGATAAGTCCTCCCCCAAAATTTACTTTGGCAAAAAATGCATCGCAGCAAATGCTGCAAAGTGATGAAAGCATCTTCTAATGCTTTTAACTACTCTTGGCACTTTTCTTGTTTTAGCGTATAGTTTGTTTCGGTGAGCCTAAAATGGTCATAATACATTTATTATTTCACTTTATACTTATCCTATGCTTTATCTTACACTTACGTTTAAAAAGCCTGTAGATTTTGCAACTTTTTACAGTATTATTTCACAGAGAAGTGAGAAAAACTAAAGGAATTGGATCACACAACCTGCACATTACAGATCAAAACCAGCTTCTACTCTATCAAACAAATATACGCCCCTGCCCCCTCAACCATCTACCCAACACAACAATGCAGGTAGATCGGCAGACGTTATTATTTTTCATAATAATGTTTATCTTACTATCCTTTCCTGGGGGCGAACAACCAATGAACAGGGAAGGTAAGGATACGTTGACTACATACCACCATGAGCTTAACCGCTCCCGAAATACCCTATTTGATTCTACTTATCTAACTGGGTACGGAAACATCACTGGGTTTCAACTATCATATCAGGACCATATTGATGGTAAGAACGTTAGTGATTGGCCTATTCATGAGTTTAATTCCGATCATGCATGGCAGGAAACTCAAGAGTTTTCTATACTACCAAATGTTATAAGTAACAAAATCAAAGAGTTTTGGGGATTAGAGCGGTCTAACAAGGTTTCAGAGGAGAAAACTAAGCCACATAATCCACTTGGTATACAGAAAGATACGCATTCATACTTGTTGAATATATCCGGAAACGCATACGGGGAGTTTGAACGACTGACGGATGATGTACAACCAGTCAGTTTAGATATACCCGGATATTTGCGTGACTACTACTTGTATTTTACCGAAGAGAGGTATCGTGACCAAAAGGATAAGTACGAAAATGACCCGGAACATAACCCGGCACCCGAAGATATTCACAGAATTGAACCCCAAGATAAAGTAGGAAACATCACAGAGTCAACAGGGAAGATTTCCATCAGCCTCAAGGGATTTGATTATAATTATAAGAACAAAGATACCCTAAAATTCATTTATAATGAAACAGACAAGGTAGAAGATGCAATCTTCGTATCGTTGAATATGACCTTGAAGGATTACGAAGAAATCGAAGACCATGCATTTGAAACAGAAGGGATATACTTTCAAGACACAGGGGCTCTTATCACAGTAACACAATCGGCGAAATTCCTGGCTATATTTGAGTTGAGCCATCTAACTATGAACGAGCACAACTTTATCCAGTCCAAGAAACTAATTGGGCAATTATTGAACGCATCTAATGTTGAAAGAGACGTAGGTATCGAAGAAATGAATGCTCATTTGTCAAAGAGCTTTGAAAAGTGTGAACTTGTCACTTATTTCCAATTTGAGAAGACAAAGTTTAATCATGACGAATTGAAATATATTGATGAAGAGTTGAGAAATCCTTCCGGGAGACCTCTTCCCTCATTATTACCAGAAATTGTGATTAAGGATTATCTTCTATATTCTCCTGACTGTGGTGTGGTATTTACCAAAAAGAAAGATGCACCATTCGTTGGGTTGAGATCAGAAGTGTTGAGAGCAAAGAGAAGAACTGTATTGATTGGATTATTAGTCATAGTTACTATCCAGTTGGCAGCCTTCTTGAGACAAATAAAACAAATAAGAACCCCTGGGCAATTATCTGGCGTTTCGTCATGGACGTTGTACTTTATCTGGTTGCAGGATTTACTAGTGGCACTTTTGTTCTTGTTGGTTTCTACATTGTCAGAGGAGTTATTTTTGATCTTGGCATGTATTGCAGTTGTATCATTTATTACCTGTGGTTTTTTTGAGTTAAGATTTATGGTCAACGTGGTATCGACGCAAGTTAATGAGCGAGGTAGTTCATGGTGGGAAATTCTACGCGGAGGAACTGCAAATGGTTCGGAATCGGATACAACTACGAATGCGCCTATTACGACCGAGGGACCTATTTTACCAACTACAAACGTTCCTGCGGAACCTACCACTGCTGAGCCATCTGTTCCTGTAACCACCTCAACTGAGGAACAATCCTTCTTCAATAGCATATTTGTGAGTGGATTCTCGTTGACGATTATTGCAATGTTTTTGATTTTGAATTCGATGATGTGGCGAAAAAAGTATAGACAAATATTCGAGTATGTTGGGTACTTGCTGGTAAACTCCTATTGGATTCCGCAATTTCTAAGGAATACTGTGAAGAATAGAAGAAAAACATTTAGCTGGGAATTCATCCTTGTCACGAGTTACTTGAGGTTGTTACCGGTATACTACTTGACGTTGTACAAGAGCAACCCCTTGAGACACCACTATGATCCGGTGTTATCAATGGTGATAACAAATTGGATCTCATTCCAAATATTTCTATTGTTTTTGCAGTCACGGTTAGGCCCTCGATTCTGGGTAAATGATAAATGGTTGCCGAAAGCATATGATTACCAACAGGTATTGGAAATTAATGATTTGGAACACGGACGATTTGCATCAGATTTCTTGTCAGGAATTAAGCCAGAGAATGCAACCGACGGAATAATCGAGACAACCTGTACATGTCCAATATGTATGACTGGTGTCCAATTTCCAATTCTTGCAGACAACAGTGAAGAGACACGCAAGAGAATTAATGGAAAGAAAGACTACATGATTACACCTTGCCACCATATATTCCACTATGAGTGCTTGGAGAGTTGGATGAAGTACAAACTCCAATGTCCTGTGTGCAGAGATAGTTTACCACCGATATAGACGTGGAAGTAAATAAGTGAACCGTCAATGTCGTTCCCCACCTAATTCCCATTTGTGTTACGAATTTATTGCACGAGGTCCAATCTATTCCTCGATGAATAATATTTTGGGGTGTCGGGGAGGGAATTTACGGGATTCTAGGAACTAGAAAGCGTGCATTGTTAGAGAAAAAAATTAATGAGTGTCACTGATCGTAACTAGCTAGCCGCGGAAAACAGAACTTGTGGACACTTTTGCCTAAAAGGGCTGACTGGGTCACAGTGCAAAAAAGGCACGCACAAGATAATTCGAGGAGTATGACGTGCTATGTATACAGCAACACAACCAATCATATACTTCGAATTATGAAACTTGCAGCCATGCTGCCGGCACTGTCTCGGAATTTGAGGAAAAAAATAACAGTGCTGCAATGCAATACATGGGGCCTAGTAGTGTATATACGCGGTTTATAGTTCACGTACATGCACATAATTATGACCTGATTTTTCGAGAAATTTCTTCAAACAACAGCTGTTTTTCGGTCAATATATATGAGGTGATTTGTCTTGTGTACGAATAACTTTTGTTATCTTGGAATCAATAACACACACATCAGCTATCTGTTTACACAGACAAACCCATTATCCTAGCCTTGATATTATCTTGTAGTCAGCTTTCGGAACGGTAAGTTAAATACCTAGTTCCAGCCTTGCAAAACGACACAATACACCCTTGACAAAAAAAAAAAAACACCCCATAGCAACCTTACCACCACCCCATACACACAATACCCAACTACACACTGCTGAGACATCACCAGATATGACAGACTTCGAGAACAACTACTTCGAGTTCGACACAGCAGATAACTTCTTGGATGCCATCTCGGGGACTCTCAATAACCTTTCGCCGGCGTCGGCAAGCGGCGATGAGACCAAGTGCAATACAATGCCCCTTGGTGAACAGTCTGAAGTAAACCCTACGATACCCACAGATGTATTTCCAACCTACATAAACCAAGACTTGACCAACCCTATCATGCAATCCACATATTACGACAACTCCATCTTTAACGAAATCCAGACCCAATACCCAGTCAATGACCTCTTATCAGGAGAGAGTGCAAACGCCTCATCTACCACCATGTCTCAGGCAGATTCCCGTGGCTCGCAGGAGCTCACCCCAACCACACAACCTTCTATCAGTTCAGCCCAAACCTCTCCAGAGCTCTCAGCAGCGAAGATAAAAGAAGAAAGCGACGATTCTGACGTCTCATTAAAACCAAGAGCTACCATCAAGTCAGGTAAAATCACCAAAAGCAAACCAAAAGACAAAACCTCCCATAATATGATTGAAAAGAAATACAGAACCAACATCAACTCAAAGATTTTGGCATTACGGGATGCTGTGCCCTCCTTGAGAATAGCTGCCGGAAACAACGACGTCTCTTTGGCTGATTTGGAGGGATTAACACCCGCTTCCAAGTTGAACAAAGCAAGTGTTTTGACCAAAGCTACGGAATACATCAAGCACTTGGAAAAGAAGAACGAGATTTTGAGAGACCAAAACCTTAAGTTGCAAAGAATAATCCAAGATGCAAACTTGCGTCCGCAACCACAGAATCCTCTTCAAAATGGTATACCAAACCAGATGCAAACCAGAGGGTTTGGGTTCTACCCTAATGGCAATGAACCGGCATTTAATACTAGTCCAGTTCAAGGCTCCTACAGTAACAATAGCAACAACTCGCAGATATACTCCTCTCCAATCGTTGGCAGTCAGTTCCAACAACAGCCTCAACAACAAGGAAACAATAAGTTCTTGTTGGGAGGAATGGCTGCAGTGATGACCACGTCGTTGTTTGGAGGAGGCAGTCCTAATGATATTAAGGGAATGAGCACATTGCCATTTTTCAATTTGTTACCTTTAACTTTGACCCATCCTTCTCCTCTTGTTATCCAGCTTTGGAATTTCGTCAAGGTAATGTTGATCATTGGTAGCTTGGCGAGTATTATATTCCCAAAGATTAGTGAATTTTCTGTTAAACGGGAAAAGAAGGGTATCTCCAACGACGACAATTGGTCAAGCTTGTTTAAGAATTGGCTTATGGTGTTTTTGGGAATCAAGTACCCATTACACCTAGAAGAAGTAAGAAAACAAGACATATTGAATCGGTTATCAGGAGGTGAGACTAACTGGCAACAGCTAGTCAAGGATTATGTTTTGTTATCTTCATGTGAAGTAACCTTTGAAAATTGTTTTTTGAATTTAATAGTTGGAAAATTATTGATCACTAAATATCCAAAATCGTCCGTCGTCTTTGAAACCAACCTTTCTGTCAAAGGCTCTTTGATATTAAATTTGGAATACAAAGGAGATAAAGAATCTTTGAAGAAATTAAACAAATTGATTGGTATTGATGGATTGTCACAATTGGGATCCAAGCAATTTATTGCTAGATTAACCAACTTGATTGAAAAAAGACCAATAAATTTTGGTATCAATGACGGTCTGAATCACATCAAGTTTGCAGAATGTTATCAACAAAACAAAAGTGATTACTACGGTATAATTGTAAACTGGAGAGTTTTGGAAATGATCCATCAATTGAATATGAAGTACTTAGAATCAGTGCAAAATAAGGGAGATGTTACCCAGATGCAAAAGGATGTGGAAACTATTGGTTCAATTTTGAACAAGAACGACAAGATTTACAGGTATTTCATATTTTTCAAGGCTATTGTGGATAGCAGCTATGCTCCTAAATTATTGGACGATATTACAGAGCAGATTACAGGCTATTTGAAGAACTTCAAAGTGATTATGGAAGGACAAGAGTTGACTGATCATGAAGTTTACGAGAGTGAAGAAGAACATTTGGAAGCCAAAGCTGAGACTGTCTCTAGTTGGGATCCAACCTTATTATCGCAAAAGACGTTGATCACTTCGTTGAATCTAGTAGAACCTGAGCAGTTTATTGTGTTGTGTTCGTCACTTGTTGTGCACTATTTTAAGCGGGACGAAATTGCACATGCAAAGACTTTGTTAAGTCGCTTGACAATTAAAGATGGTAAGAATTTGACAATATTAAGTTTTACTTCTTTGGTAAAGATGATAGTGTCTGTTATTCCGGGCATAGATGATAACGAAGAGTTGGACAATGTGATAAAGGTATCACGTGAATGGTTAGATGAAACGAATTTGGGCGAATTTATGAGTTATGAGGAGCGTTCTGATTTAAGCAAGCTTATTGTGAAAATGGGTATGATATTGAACGAAGTGGAGTCCAATGATGGAGATGAAAGAGATGACATCGATGAGGTGTATTAGCGATATTTACAGGATATTTTATTTATTAATTAGTTTAGGTCTGATAAATATAACAATTAGAGCCTTCTAGAAGAAATATTGCGTGATGTTTTTTTTTGAAACAATTCGGCAGACACACACAGACTGATTTTTTAAGTTGTGGGCTAGAAGTCTGAGAAGGGGCATTGTGCAGAGTAACGCATACGTTAATCTGCAGAATAAGCTCTCAAAATGAAATAAGTTTTTGATGACCTGTAATTAGATCTGATGATTTCAAATAATCGTATATGCAAAAGACTCCAAATTCAAGAACATCAGTTCTTGAAATTCATGGAAGTCATTGGAGTTCCAAAAGTCGTAAGCGGTGATTCCGACTAAGAAAAAAAATAATTTTTTTCCTTCGACCGATACTCCCCGAATTGGGCATGAAAAAAAATACCACCACATAATATACGGAAAAAGTTTAATTGGTTGACCGCGCTTGACAATCCTCTAATTGATTTGAGAACTGGAAATAATGGGAGGGAGGGGGTACTGGTGGGGTACCACACCACTGTATCGTTGTTTAAAACTTTAATTATTAAGTATTAAGATATAAACTTTTCATGTATCTCCTGAGAAAAGTTAAAGGCAAACTTTATTTCATGTTGTAAGGAATACAGTTTGTAAGGATTAGAAAGAGGTGACAAAAATCCAGAATTTCAAGTATCCCCCAAGATGGAACAAATACCACTCAGTAAGATGTCAGCAAAAAAAAATTTATTACTATGCATAAAACATGGAACGGGTATAATTAGTTATTAATGGGAATTATAATTCCTGGCAGTGTAGTTCGGAGTAGGAAGTGTGGTCAATGAAACACACATAATTTTTAGAAATTTCACTTGCATAGGTGCAGATCCCTCAGCCCCCTAAAAAAATATTCGTAGTCATGGCCGCCTTTGGATCACCGGTGGAGGATAGGATAAACAACACACACCCGTTAACACATTCCAAGCGTAAGTAACATCAAATTGGGAAAATGTAACATTATTTCCAACATTCCACGCATTCCTTTTGGTGGAATAATCTGCACAAAAAAGTCCGAGGAAAATTTTAGTGCTGCACCTGTATGTATGATGGCGAATGATTTCTGGAATTAAATCTTTTCTCATGTCATTCATCATGCTTTTGTTTTAATTTTCCTGTAGAAACTGGATTTAGACTTCTCGGCAGCATTTCACGTTGGTACGATAAATTACGTTTTTCTAATTATTTTCTTGGCCCCTTCGTTGACGTATTTTTGGTACTATCTATGTAAGATGCTTGGTGTCTTTTTATAAATAGATCTGGTCCCCCTTCTCTGTGCTCTTTAATGTAAAATTATTTTCATTACTATTTTACTTAATGTCAGACTCTGATGATTCATTGGACATCCGGGAACACACCATTAGCGATTACCATAATCTTATAACCTCGTTATGGGTGTCATCCTCTCCCACAAAGTACCTAAACAAACATAAACTACTACGGACACAGCTCGACTTTGCACTTTCCCATTCTCTCCACCTAAAAAATGCTCAAAAGCGAGACTTGAAGTTGTGCGATATCTCCACTCACAAAATCAACTACGTTAATAGTGTCTTGATTCATTCAGATGGACAATATTTTGCCTGCTTCCGCCACAAATATGTTGATATTTGCCCTCATCTTGCGTTGGCCTCATATCTTTTTAGTCGGTTTCATATCCCTGATGAGTATGGTTCCATCGAAATATCACCTACACCGCAACTTATCCTAGATGAAATTACTCTTTTGAACGGATCACAAAAACTTTCTACCATCTCATATAACCAACTTCACAAAGCTTCCATACACGCAATATCACTTATGGGACTTAAACATAAGGAGATCAACCTCCAGAAATTACTAACAACCACCGAGTTTGACTATGATGCGGAAACTAAACTCCCTCTGGCAACCATCTCTTCAATTCCGCACACAACCACCCTAAAACTCTCTGGATTCAATTCTTTTGGTGAGTACGACTTGCCTCGAAACTCTATTGACCCACCAGAAGAAATCCTTTTGCAAATTTTCCCGTTTGTTGACAACGACTTAATTTCCATATCACCAAGCTTGAAGCTGTTATTTGTTCAGTTGCGCCGTGTCTTGTGCCAGGATATGGTGACTATTAAACAAAAGTACCCCGAAAACCCCCTTTCGTTGCATCCCATTTTTAATTCTCCTACATTCAATGCCTTTGTTCAGTCAGTTCACGCCAAAGGTACTTTAGCTGGGGCACCTACGCTAATTCCTCGCCCCCCTCTGCCTCAAGAAACTGCAAATAACAACGAAGCCCGCATCAAACAACTAGAAGCGCAGGTGCAAATTCTCGAATCCAAGCACGAAAGCCTCTATCAACACCTCACTCAATTTATTGAGAAGCAGAACCAGATGTTACAAGTTCAAGCCGAGTGCAATCAACGAATTCTGAATTCGAACGACGGCCTCATGGTACTTCTTGCAACCCGAAACAAAAACATGACTCCATTAGCCCAGATTGCTGTACGTGACCTGAACCTTCTTGTTAATAAGAGTTCTGGCTATTTGCAACAAAGTGCTAATAATACCGTTGATTTCCTTTCAAAAATAAACTACAAACCCTCTACTGCTACTCCCACACAACCCACACAGTCTAATCTTGCATATGCGGCGCCTCCGCCTCCATACATCCAAATTATGTCTCCAGCCGCCCTGAAATCGCCTCGAACTGTAGTTCGCAACCCCACTTACATCCTGGGCGCGGCCAGCGCCCCAGACCAACTGAGGCGCCAGGAAGTGTTGAACCGACGCCTCTCTAGACAAGCAACCACACTTTTTGAGATGTGGGACGACTTTAAGAGTCTTGAGCGTGAGCTTGCAGATAATGAAATCACCACTACGGAATGGCTTAAGGTTCATGGACTGTCTGAACGGCAGTTTCGTCATACTAGGTCCAAGATTATTAAGTTCATTGAGGATGAGGCGCTCCGTCGTAACTGTCCCGTTCTGTTTGTTAAAGAAAAGCTACATAACAAGATGAGGAATAGAGTGAGACCATGGACTTTAGACGAAGTTCAACGTATGCTCACATCTGGAAAAAGAATCGTATTGGACGATTGATTATAAAAAAGAATTTATACGAATAATGATAGAAGTCGCATTTTTTTACCTTGCTTTACCCCACACTAATATTTAATTTTCATATAAAAGGATCGACACATTCAGTCTTTATACACCACGCATGAATGTAGAATTAGGGGTTGTCTCTCTGCAACAATCCGCAGAACCAAGCAAAAAGCTGCTATGGGAAAATATTAAAGAAAACCGGGATGGTTTACGTGTGATCGGGGCGGGCTTTCTCAGCAACTTTACTGTGTTTGGTATTGGGTTCACCTTTGGGATCTTCCAGGAGGCATACACATCATTTGGTGGTCCCTTGCACCACAAATCACAGTCTCAGGTGGCCCTTATTGGTACCATTGCCACCACGTTAACATATATGTGTGGAATATTCAATAAGACGCTACTCTATTACTTTCAGCCTCGCACAGTCATGTTGTTTGGATCGATTGTGATGTCATTAGGCCTAATTATAGCTGGATCATCAAGAAACATTGCAATGTTCATTGTATTCCAAGGTATTATATTTGGCATAGGCTCAAGCATTCTTTATATCCCCCCAGCGGTGTGTGCTCCCATGTTTTTCGACAAACATCGGGCGATTGCTATGGGGACTATCTTTAGTGGTACTGGGTTTGGGGGATTAATCATGGCTGCCCTAACTGAGCACTTGATCAATAAATACGACTGGCAGTGGTGTTTGCGGATCTTGGGATTTCTCACACTCGGATTGACCCTTCTGGCATCCTGTCTTATGGTGAACCCCTCAAATACCAGCTTTAAATCAGACACTAGGGGATTATTCAACATTTCTCAAATCAAATCCGTGAAAGTTTGGCTCCAACTCTCTGGCTCTCTCCTACAGTCAGCCGGATATTTAATCCCGTTGATCTTTATGTCCAAATATGCACAATCTATGGGATTCACCAAGAGTCAGGGCGCCATATTCATTGGGGTCAACAACGCTATCAATGCAATCTTCAAGATCGTTCTCGGGTTTGGTGGCGACAGAATCGGTCGTTTGAACATGATTATCATCTGCAGTGTGATATCGTCAATTTCCGTCTTCACACTCTGGTTAATCCAATCACACTCTACCTACATCTCATTTATTGTCATCTACGGTATATTTTCGGGTGCTATCATCAGTCTATTGCCCACTTGTTTGCTGGAGCTATTTGGTGTTGCCAACTACCAAGCCTTATCTGGTTTAATGTACTTTATGAGAGGCATTGGCAATATGATTGGCTCACCTATCGGTGGTTTGCTAATTACAAACCTGGGAATGGTCCCCAATGACTACCGGAACTGCATTATCTATAACGGTGTCATGTTATCGATCAGTACCGCCTGTCTAACCCTATTGTGGCTAGTTGTTAAGGTCGATCGTGATGGAAAGTCATGGAAGATGTAATTAATCACAAATCTATCGACTCAAAAGTGAATGGTTCATACGCATACCCTTCCCCTTCAAAAAACTTAGACATGGCTTCAACCCAATGCAATCTCAAAGAATGCAACATGGCAGAAGTACCTTCCATAACCACCAAAATACAAACAGTTAAACTGAACCACATAGCAAATAATACCACTGTCATAATAATACCTTTGGTTCCAACAATACCAAACGCATTTTGAATGGTCATTGTCCACAAAACTGATGACAACTGTGCATGTGCAAGAGAAAGTGCCCACAATCTCAAGTATGAGGCAGTGTGACTTACACAGTTCAAACAAAATTCAATTGTATGAATAACTTGATGAATAACAACATCCCCAAGATTGAATTCTTCATCTTCTCCATGTCCAGAATTATGATTCATTGGTTCAATATCGTTAGGGAACCTGAAGCTATCTTCCAAAAGATCGATTTCATCTGGTGGATCGTAGTTTAATTCATTCTCCATATTGATTGCTTCTTCTTCTTCATGCAATTGAATAGCATGATTGCTTTGCGAATGTAAGTCACTGTAGCCTAATTGTATGGCACGGTCATTCTGTCTTTTCAACACCAACGGTTTGTAAATTAACAACCACGGCACACATATCAAAGCAATCAATACCAATACAACTTGAATAAATGCTTGACCTGAATAAAGATGTTCTTCAACTTTACCTGGTGACAAGAACATGTTGATTAACATGTTAAGTAATCCTGGAGGCTGCTTTTGAGTGCCAAGCCAGTCCACCGACCACTTATAAACAATTGTCAATGTTAAATAACCAAAGATACTTTCCATAAACAAGAAGCCAGGAATAAAATTTCCAATAATATCTACCCAGGAGTTAAAAAACCGGTAGTTTACCAAGCTGAAGAAGAAGGAATAATTCATATGAATGAATCCCATCAAAATAGATAACTTCATCTTGTAGGAATTAGTGAATAGCAAATTGTTTTCAGCTCCATGCCATGCCCAATCCAAACCAATTGCATAGGTGCCAGCCAATTTTTTTGCTGTTAATGTTATTGGTCCATCCTTACTGAAGTCATATTCTTTAGGGAACTCCCATTCCCAGCCCGATTTGAAAAGTGTCATGGACTTTGAAAAAAGATCGTTATAAATAAGCCCCGTATACATGGAAAATGCACCCATCAACATCAAGATATATCTTCCGTTAAATGCCATTTCAAAGATTTCATCCTTATTTCTCATTGCACCAAAGTATTTTTCGTTTCTGACCAAGTACAAACTAACCAAGAATACGATGAAACCATGCCCCAAGTCACCAAACATGATTGCAAACATGAAGGGAAAAGTGATGACTGTAGCTAGACCAGGATTAATCTCCTGATATGTAGCAATACCATACGCATCAATTATCAGCTGGAACGCTTCAGTAAATTTGTTAGTTTTATGGAAAGTCGGAGGTGTTCGATTGGTTGAAAGTTCATTAACCACTGCAATCAAAGTAGTTGTATCATCACCATCCATATTATCATCAAGAGCAAATAAAGAACTGCTGCTCGGAGTATCTGGCTCCTGTAAATCACCTTGTGTCCTGCTTCTGACCAAGCCACGCAAAGTTTGACGTACTACTTCCAATTCAACTCGAGGGAGCCATCCTTCGCCAACCAAACACCTTCTTGTGCTATCTTCATCGAACTTATTAAGCGTTTGATATATTAACTTTTCTTTTTGAACGCAGTAACAGTATTTAGCATAAGATTCCTGGAAAATCAATAACTCTGAAATCAAGTGCTCCCTTGTGTTTGACACCACACTAGCCAAGTCATCTATCTTATTGTTCAATTCATTAGTCGTAGCAATACGAGCTTCATTGCCACCATTGACATTATCGAAAATATCTCCATCTAGAGAATGAATGATCTTTCTCACACGGGTTTTCAATATTTCACCATGGACATAAATGACAAAAACACTTTTATCAACCAACTCTATATCTTTACCATTGGATTTGGGCAATTTTTCTGCAGTAATGGGTATTTCATGAAAGTACAAGTTTCCTCTAACTGTTCTCCACAAGAGCTTTCTTAACAACGGGATCTTTTCTGATTCAAATGTTCCTGAGATGGATTCAAAACCGGATTCTTCAAGGTCAGAGCTTTCATTACCGATTTCCAAGCTGTGGTTACGATTATTCAAAAGAGAAATGTCTTCGTCGTCGTCAGCGTCATAGTGCCGGCCCAATTCCGATGCAGTCAAAGTAGATCTATGAAACTCAGAAAATGCGTTGACCACATACCTATTTTCTAATAACTTGAGCTGTTGCTTATCCAAGCTATTGTAAGAGTTATCAAGGTGTTTGATCCTGTCGTAGAAATCGGATATCTTGGCCAGAATATCGTCCATTTCTGAAGTTGTTGGAAGCGGCTGAAATTCAGAGGAAAAGTTTGCAAACGGATCCGTCTTCAATGTACCGTGTTTTGTCATTACCGAATGGAGGTAATCTAATTTGGTCTCTATAGCATCAATAGTTCTGACCTCCTTGATAAAAGTACGCTGGAAAGGTGTCAACTTGGAATTTAGGTCTCGGAAATGCACAGAACCGTGTTTTCCTAAGGTGTGAACCATATCCCGGGCCAACTCAATCGTGACAAAGAATTGGACTAGTGTCATGGGCGCCGATCTGTAGATGGCCTCCTTTGACGGGGGATTCACCAAATTATCCAGAAGTTGTATCGGCAGTGACTGCATTTCACTTGGAATATACGGAATACCTCAAAAACTGCGCAATTGATTCGAAAACTGCCAATTGAATGTGTTCTCGGGTTGCAATTGTTTGCTGCGGTGAAAAAGGAGTCGTGGATATCTGGCATTTTCACCCCACTAGAATTCCCTGCAGATAAATTCTACCTGCAGGCTTTTTGGGTTGATCCGACAGCACTTACGTTATACACACATTAACAGGTCTGTATGTGGAAATGAAGCTATCAAATATAGTCTCAATTCTAGTGCCGCTGGTGATAATGGGGGTGGAAGCCCTCCAGTACAACAAGAATCTGGGGTTATGGCTGAAAGAAGACTGGAAACCCCCACATATTTACACCAGTTCCAACATAGAAAGAATCTACGTCCCTCAGTATAATAGTCTGAGCCATGAATATCTCACAGTGGGGAAGCCATTAAATGGCCCTCCACAGTTTGTGATTGATCTTATTGATGAACTAGAAACTAATATCGAAAACGGTAACCTGACAGCTATGGTTATGTTGGCTGATATTTTGATGTACGGTCAATTCTCAATCAAGGCACAATATCCCCGAGCAATGAAGCTATACAAACAAACGGTATCACTAGAAGCAAATGGACATGCTTACTTTATGTTGGGGTTCATCTACTCCACTGGATTATTTGGCGAGATTACCCCAAATAAAGCAAAAGCCATGTTATACTACCAAATGGCAGTTGAAAATGATGACTCCAACGCAATATTGACTATGGCTTACAGAAAACTTGAAGGTGTTGATGTTCCTGAAAACTGTCCCCAAGCCCTTCATTACTACGCTCATTTATCAAGTCGTGGGCTCAAATATTTGCAGGAGGTAAACGAAGAGTACGAGAAAAGTGGAGTAAAGTATAATATCAGAGTTCCCGACTTCAGTGGTGGCCTATTTGGAAATAAGATAAGTGAAATGTCAAACTCTATTTTTTTTAAGTCAGATTATTACGCCCAACAGAGAAAACAAGTCGATGAGTTTTTCTCTAATGACTTTGAAGATCAAGAATTTGTGAACTTTTATTATACTGGATTAACTTATGCTGATGGTGACTACTTTGTGGAGAAAAACTTGACCAAAGCAGCTAGGCAGTTCGACGCTTGTGTTAGATTAGGGGCTAGAAGGTATGCTTCCAGCAACTATCGTGGCATCACTAGTTTCGATAAACTTTTTTTAAGTCGTTGCCATGCCAGGCTAGGCCACTTTTACCTTAAAGGGTACGGAGTAGAACAAGATTTTGAAAAGGCAAGGGAGCTTCTTAATATCTCCACACGTATCCACAACACAAGCTCAGCATTGAATGACTTGGGATACATAGAAGAATGGGGACTTGGAAAAGAGATAAATATCACAGCAGCCTCAAAATTTTATAAGTTGGCTTCAGGATCCAACCCTCCAGAAAATAAAAGCAAAAGTATGCACCTTGCTAGTCTTTTGATGAGGATCTCTCCAAATAAAGATGCTCTCTCTAGCAAGTACAGGGAAACTATCTATCATAATGTTGAACATAATGTGCTTGTAGGTAGCACTTCAGCTTTATACCATTTTGCTGAATTTCTCCAAAATGGCATGGCTCAAAAATATGATCCGCAACGTGATACGTCTTGTCCCGTTACGGTGATGTACTACAGATACTTTATCGAGAAATTAGAAAGATACTTTTTGCCTCATTTGAAGTATGCATTTGATGAACTTCTTCAAGGTCACTATAAGAATGCATTGTTGGCATACCTGATAGCTGCAGAACAAGGATTCGAGCCGGCTCAGATTTCAGCTGCTTACCTTTTATTCCAACTTCAACCAATTATCCTGAAATATAACAAGAAGACATTTTCAAAAGAAAGAGTTCGAGCAGCTATAACATTCCTTGAAAGAGCATCGTCAAAAAATATGGATGCCTCGATATTCTTGGGTGATTTATACTTTAATGGCGTACCTGGTGTTCTTCCTGTTGATTACAACAATGCATTCTTGTATTATAAAGTTTCTTGTCTGACATCGTCACATGGATGCTACAACTTAGGATACATGTACGAGATGGGGTTAGGACCAGTTAACCATACCGATTACTATATGGCCAAGAGGTATTATGATTCCAGTATGGAGTATAAGTTGATACAGCAAAGGGAACAGACATCTATCAGTTACAAAATGCCAATCAGCTGGGCTTTGTTACGGTTGAGACTAAAGTACTTATTTGACAGCAAGAGGGAAGAGCAAAAGGAGAATTATAGTTGGTTTTCTGCTTTTAATAAGATTAGCCGAAATAATCAAATGGATGAAGATAAATTAGCAACAAGTCACCAGGAAGGTGTGAATTTTGACGATTTTGATGTTGAGGCTGATGTGGGTGACTATTTGATACTTGCTCTCACTTCTCTTTTCTTTATTGTGTTTTTTGTCAGAAATGGTACCCGTAATTGGAGAAGAAGAGGGGGGCAGCAAGCACAAGCACAAGCACAGGCCCAACAGAATGAGAATAATGACAATAATGATGAGGAAGATAATAACAACGATAATCAGAACGACAATGCTAACGTTAACATCAACAACAACTTCATATTTCGGTGGAACGGTTTTATTGGAGGGTGATAGGAAATCTGTTTGCAGTATAATCTTGTCTATAATAAACTATATTCTTTATGTCATTATCATTACTTCATATCATTAACAACATCTTTTAAAATAGGATTGCTATTGATAAGTTGGGATTGGCTAGAAGTGACTTTTGAACCACGGTGGTCTTTGAGTTGACTATCAGATGCATATTTGTAGAATGTATCTGCCTTCGGCAGTAGTTTATAAATCCACTTGCGGTCATGGAGGAGACTTAAAAAGCTCTTCATAGAGTCAACACTAGAAAGAGTAGATTTGGACCCAATGATAATAAGCTTTGATCTCGCCCGAGTGATGGCGACATTGATTCTTCGCCACTCTCGAACTAAATCACCAGCCCTGTTTTCGGGATTAGACCTAACAAGCGAGATAATAATACAGTCTTTATCCCTTCCTTGGAACTGATCTGCTGTTAAAATCTCTAAATCTTTTCTAACGCCCAAGGATTGCCCGAGGGTCTTCAACTGTGCTCTGTTGAAAGACATAACACCAATGTTACTTTCATCAACTCCACAATCAACAAGACATTCAACGGTTTGACGCACAAGCTCTGCTTCAACTGGATTGTCAATTTTATCTCCTAGTACACGTTCAAGAGCAGGAAGTTCGTCATGGTCTAAGAACATCACTTTATTTTTCTCTTTCAATACCTCATGTAGCCACAAGAATTTATCTTCAACTCCAATAACATGGGAGTTGACGTTTTCAGGATGCTTTATATTTAAGACCTGCCTTGCAACCTTATCTGATCCACATTTCAATTGATTATTATAAACCAAAACATTGGATAGTTGCATTATTTCGTCACACATACGGTACTGATATGTCAAATTTACCAAACTTTGAGGATGTGCTTCTGCGAGGATTTTGAAAAGCGATTGAGAAAGTCCCTTCTTAACTTGAGGATCAGAATGCTGCACCAAAGGAGGTAACTGTAAATGATCACCCACCAACACAAACTTATCACAGAAACGCAAAGGCCCAAGACTAATCGGAATAGACACTTGAGATGCCTCATCAATAATGCAGTAATCAAACTGTGATCTTAATCTGAAAGCAACATCAGTTATTCCCAAGCAGGTAGTTGCAACAACAGGTGGACTCATATACATATCAGAAAAGGCTTTGTATGTTTTGACCTCACGGGACCCAGAGACGTATTTCTGTATGTCCTTATGTACACGAGAGGGATGACCAACCCTTAGAATATCAATCCCAAAATCTTTGACCTTCAATAAGATATTATCCACTGCAGAGTGAGTGTATGATGTTAACAAAACTCTTTGGTCATTCTTAACCAATATCCTGATAAGTTCTGCAATAACTGTAGTTTTACCGGTGCCTGGCATACCCAATATCAAAGAATAATCTTTACAGCTCAACACTTTCTCTATTGCGCCAACTTGATCAGGATTAAAATTTTCTTTGGGAGCAGTAAAGGGTAACATCAGACCAAAAATCGGAGCCTCTAAATCAACAATTTTCCTTCTACGATGTACATCACCTCCAGATAAAAATAAGTTCAAAATATTATACCTCGCTAATCCAAGGCCATAAAACATTTCATCCTTATCAACTCTAAAAGTTTTAAGTTTCTTTTCAGTATTAGCTTGTGTTCTTTTCAAAACTCCTTGGAAAACTTGATTGTTTTGTTGATTGAAATCATTCAATTTCATGTCAGCGCTGATGATTCTTCTATTAGTTGAAATCATCACAGTGTTATTGCTGATTTCCTTTACTGTACCAACAGCAATAGCAAAATGTCCCACTTCATCACTTATGATAACACGGTCAGATTTTGATATCTGTGAACTCATTAAGCCTCCTGTCAGCCTTGTAAATTTATACTGAAATTGTCTTTGGTCATCCTCAGTATCATTGGAAGATGCGATTGTTAAGTTACCTACAGACATACCATCAGTTTCTTCTCGTTGACTTGAGGTCAAGGTCCACAAGTACTTAATTGACCTTTTAATAACACCTTCTTCCTTTGTAATAAGATCATCCCAATAATTATAAAATTCTTTATAACGGGGATTAGTCAATTCTTCCACATAATCTTGGTAAATATCGATAGGTATTCCGCTTTCTTCGGCTTTGCCATCTTCAGCCAAATAGTTTACAGTCATGCAAGACTGCTGAATCTCACATCTGTCACAGACAGATCCTCTCATAAGCTCAGGCAAGTCGCGCGTGTTTTCCTTAAAATACTTGGAAACACGATTCCGTAAGTTAATTAAGGATTTGAGATCGGAAGTGATAATATCACATTTCTTTGTAAGCATTTCCTTTGTGTAGACAAGTAAAAAAGATGCAAGATCCATATCATACCTATCTTTGAACAATAAAGAATATAGGGATGCCTGTGCTTGATGGCTGATATATTCACGACCTGTTTTGATTTCCATTGGAAGTAGAAATCGACCTTGAATTGAATCACTAAGTAATTTGGCTTCAACCGTCACATCCACCTTGCCCTTTAAACCAAACATAGGTGACCAAATGCTTTCTTCAGTATCCAACACATTACTTACCGAAAACATAACGTTTTTGTTATAAGTACTGGTTGGAATACTATTGTCCCGGGTCAAGGACTTTTTATAATACTTGTTGAACCAAGTTTGCAAGTAAGGTAAGTGTTGAGAGATTGTATCTCTCACATTTTCCTCCTCAGGACCAATACTGTAAATAGTCAATAAGTAGTCTTGAATATTGGCATCTAATAGCTCATCCATATACATCTGTGACCAGTTTGAAGTCTTGAAGCATTCTTGGAAGATATTGTGGGTTATTTCGCCAACAATCAATGGAATTGTCAGTTCACTTGGGTATCTAAACCTGCTAAACAAAACTGATTTACGTGGGCAATTAATTTGCAGTGCAACGGCTGTTGCGGATAATAAGATGTCCGGGTTCCAGATAAGTAAGTTGTGGGAATCATCTATGAGTTTTGGATTATTCTTTTCGGTAATAACAATATGAATGACGTCTCCAGGTTGGAATGCAAGATCAGTGTACTCACCGCGTACTATTAATTTATGGACTTGTGAGTGTTTATCAGATACTTCAAGTATAAGTTGTACCTTCTGTTGGTTGTCACCATAAATGTTTTTTAAAACAGATTTAATTTGGTACCTCACAAAATCGGGACGTGAAAAGGATAACTGAGTTTCATCGTAGTTCCTTTCAGTTCGCAAGCTTTTGAGTTGAAGCTCTTCAAATTTTAGGATGCTCTTTTGAAATGATTTAGTATGCTTGGAATCACTCTCACGTTGATCATTATCTTCCTGAGTATTTGATTTCTTTTCTATACCTATGACAGACATCAACTCGGAGTCATCATCAGTAAATGGATCATCAGACGAGTCATTCTCATCATGCAGAATATTCAGGGCCGAGGGTTGGCTTGCAACAATCGGATTAGCTTGAGAAGCAGCATCTATTGCTGCAATTAGTTCCTCGTCATCATCGGAAAATGGATCAAATGATTCATCCGGATTTTCGGGTTTGTAATCGGGCGTTTCTGATCCTCTCGAGTCTTCAAACTTATGTATCCAGGTATTTAACGTATTAGATGAAGACTTGGGATTGATTTTTGATTTTACTAACGAGTCCAATCCACTAGTTTTTGATCTTAAAAGAGTGGGAGAGTTCAGTATCTCTTTTAGTTTGTGCTTGCTTGTAGTTGAAGATAGATCTGAATATGTGCGACTGAATACGGGAGTTTGAGTTGAAATATTATCCAATCCTGTGCCATATTTGGACAAAACGGAGTAGGTTTGCTCATTGAAATCAGAAGTTACCGGAACCTGAAGAAGTGTTGCATTTTTAAGGGGAGAAGATGGAATCTTGTCTTTGTTAAGTTTCTGAGGACTGGCTCGCCATCTGATCCCATCGAAGCTGTCGTCAGAACTTTGATGCTGGACAAGCTCTGCAAGAACATTAGTCTCACTTGTGTTAGCACGGATATTTGGGGTAGGAGTTGATAGTCCAGCTGCAGCTGGAGAAGAGATCAAGGTTGTTTTCAGAGACGCGTTATGGTCGCTAGTGAGTTTATTGATGGGGTTAAAAAAGTAGGTTGTTTTATTCGGTCTCTTCCCGGTCTTAATAATTTCATCATTCAACTGCCTCTTTTGATGTCGTTGGTCCATTCTTATTGTTTCATATCAACTTAGTCTGATGTGTGATTCTATGCTATGCGTGTTGGATGGGAACCAAAACTTAGCCATACACGTGAAAAATTGCACATGATAACGATAATTGCAAAACTTTTGTGTAACTTGATTTTCACTCTGAAAATTTTACCTCATCGACTTTAATTTTTCAGAGAATCTCCACTCATCGTCATAGCATTTCCATCGTTTTCAGGAGACACAAAACACGGAATGGCTTACGTATTAACAGAAACCGCTGCTGGCTATGCCTTATTGAAGGCATCCGACAAGAAGATCCACAAGTCGACTTCCTTAATTGAAGATTTGAACACCGCTGAGAAGGTTGCCGAACAATTCAAAATCCATCGTTTTGAAAAGTTTCAGTCTGCTGCCAATGCTCTTGAAGAATCCACTGCCATCATTGAAGGACGTGTCACTGAAAACTTGCAAAGATTGTTAGAGGAAGCCAAGTCTGATAAGAAGGCTACTTTGATTGTCTCCGAAACTAAGTTGGGTAATGCCATCAATAAGTTGGGGTTAAACTTCTCAGTAGTTTCCGATGCTGCATCCTTGGACTTGCACAGAGCCATCAAGGAATTTTTGCCTGAATTATTACCAGGTTTAGATGATTCCGCCATTAAGCAGATGTCCTTGGCTTTGGCCCACTCCCTTGGTCGCCATAAACTCAAGTTCTCCGCTGACAAGGTTGACACCATGATTGTGCAAGCTATCGCCTTGTTGGACGATTTGGACAAGCAAATAAATACCTACGCCATGCGTTGTAAGGAATGGTATGGGTGGCATTTTCCAGAATTGGCCAAGATGATCACCGATTCTGTTGCCTACGCCAGAATCATCTTGACCATGGGTGTCAGATCGAACGCCAGTGAAGTCGATTTGTCTGAAATATTACCTGAAGAAATTGAAGAACAAGTTAAGACTGCTGCTGAAGTTTCCATGGGTACTGAAATCACCCCTGTCGACTTGGCCAACATCAGATCTTTGGCTGAACAGATTGTTGCTTTCTCTGCCAACAGAGAACAATTATCCAATTATTTGTCTTCTCGTATGAAGGCTATTGCTCCAAACTTGACTGCTTTGGTTGGTGAATTGGTTGGTGCTAGATTGATTGCCCACGCTGGTTCGTTGACCTCCTTGTCCAAGGCCCCAGCCTCGACCATCCAAATTTTGGGTGCTGAAAAGGCTTTGTTTAGAGCCTTGAAGACCAAGCATGATACACCAAAGTACGGTTTGTTATTCCATGCTAACTTGGTTGGTCAAGCCACCGGTAGAAATAAGGGTAAGATTGCCAGAGTCCTTGCTGCTAAGGCTGCTGTTGCTTTGAGATACGACTCTTTGGCTGAAGATAGAGACGACTCTGGTGACTTCGGTTTGGAAGTCAGAGCTAAGGTTGAATCTAGATTGAGTGCCTTGGAAGGTCGTGACTTGAGAACCACCTCCAAGGTTGTCAGAGAACAACCAAAGGTTGACATAACCGAGGCTCGTGCCTACAACGCGGATGCTGACGCTCCTACTGTTGACTCTGATGACGAATCCGACACCGAAGAAGTTGAAACCAAGAAAGAAAAGAAGGATAAGAAGGATAAGAAAGAGAAGAAAGAAAAGAAAGACAAGAAAAGAAAGAGAGAAGAAGACATAGATGAAGAAGAACCAAAGAAGTCCAAGAAGGAAAAGAAGGAAAAGAAAGATAAAAAGGAAAAGAAGGACAAGAAGTCCAAGAAGGAAAAGAAGTAAACCTTTATTGCATTCATAATACCTATAAGTTATTGTAGTTCTTTCATTTTCATATTGTTCTATAGGGTCACAGACCATTGTTTTAATATAAACAGTCGCACTGACTAGTCAAGATCTTCGGGAATGCTATCCTGTGTTTGCCCCTGTTCCGGTTGCTGTTGGTGTCGTTGTTGTTGATGCTGCTGTTGTGATTGTACCTCCTGGCCACCAACAAACACTCTGTTGTAATGACTACCTGATAACTGGTTAATAATATTTTCAATATTCAGACCCAACCCCTCAGGCAAGACAGTTCGAAGAGCCTCACCTAAAGTATTTGCCGAAGCAGGTCCATGAGGAACAGGAGGAGGTACTTGAGGTGGTACGTCCATTCTTACCATGGGAGGATCCATTGTAGCAGTAGAAGTTACTGTTGTAGCAATATGAGTACCCATTGTTGGTCTACCATTCTGTACTTGCCCCATTGATGCTCCACCAGGATGTGCTGGTGCAATTGTTGGTATACCAGGATGTGCCGATCCCATTGATGGGATATCAGGTTGTACTTGCCCCATTGACGGGATATCAGGCTGTACTTGTCCCATTGATGCTCTACCAGGTTGTGTTTGTCCCATGGATGGTCTGCCAGGTTGTGTTTGTCCCATTGATGGCTGTGAACTTGCAGCTGGAAGAGATGGTTCATCACTAGAAACACGAACAGAGCCCTCCAATAATTCACCAAAGTCATTTAAAAAGTTACGAATACCAAAAGCACCTGATGTTCCTTGTTCTGCTTGTTGTTGTCGCTGTTGCTGAGGTTCTGTAGTGAGAGGGGGCATCCGAGTTTCAATGACATGCGCCTGAATATGATTTGGTTGCGTCAAGTTCTGTGCCACCTCTGGAGTGAGTATAGTGGGGCGGGATCTAGTAGTTCTCTCGGATAACGAAGTAAGCATGGAGTCGCGAGAATGAGGATAGTATGTAAAGTATTCACGGTCTGAGTCTGGACAAGAGGCCCGAAGTATTGCAAGAATGCGTCTGACCTCGCTGACAATCTTGCGAATTTCAGGTGATTGGATATTCTGTTGGTATGCTCTCTTCTCTGCTAATGAAATTGACTGGCAGAGTTTCTGGACAAACTGAGGCAAAATCGAGTTCATTTTAGACTTGGAATAAGATTCAATCAATTCAGGGTTACCACGAAGTGATAATGGTGTGATATGACCCACGGTGGTTCTGAGGGCCACGATATAGGATTTTAGAGCCACAAGACTGTTTCCAAGGTACAAATGGCAGTAACCCAACTGGGTCCATGCTGGAGTGAATGTTCTATCCAAAGTGACCGCCATGTCTAGATCCAGCACTGCCTCCAAGAAGCAATTGAGCCCGATGTATGCTATAGCTCTGTTTGTGAACAAGTGAGGCAATTGTTCTGACTCGTGGTGGCCGCAACGCTCGATAGCCGAGCTGTAAATCAGGATTGCCTGAGGATATGACTTATTCACCATAACGTTGTTTCCGAGTTCACGAAGTTGGAGCACAGACTTCTTGTGATTGTCTGGCTTCTGCTTATAATCTGAGAAATCAAAGTAGATGTTGATGTGTTGCTGGAAGAGGGCGTAGATCTGCTGGCTGGCATTGGCGGATGCATTGAAATTCTGGGCTGCAAAATAGGATTTCTTAATCAATTCACGGTCTTGCTCAAACAAGTGATCAAATCGATCGAGGGAGCTTTCCAAATACTGGCCTGAGTAGACTGTTAGGGTATTGAACACCGGGTCGCTTGTAGTGCAGGGTCCTGAGACATTGACAGCTAGATTGTGAAGTGTTATAATTCTTTGCAAGAGAAGAAGAAAGCGTTTGCCCAACTCCACTTCAATGACTGTCGAGTGTTGCGAGGCTTGGAAGGACAGCAGATCATCGAGGGCAGCAATGATTTGGGTTGTATTTGGGGTAGAAGCAGGAACATTTGATTTTGAGGATGATCCAAACACCAACAGCTCTAGGCTGTGGAGCAACAGCAGGGGGTTGGACAGTTCTTGGTCATGGTAATACTTGGCGACAGTGGCCGGGATGTCACAAGCGTAACTGATTGCCACAAGCAAGTCCCTGGTCTCCGACAGTATATGGGTCGAACTATGCACAGACTCCAAATGGCTGTGTATAGATTTGATATGGCACCTGATCGCTAAAGCAAAGGCGTATTCGTATGGATTGTTGGCAGCTATAGACATGGGGTAGAGAGAGTAAAAAGGTTCTTTTTTGGGAAAGGGTCGCGCATTTGTCTTTAACAGAGAGATCCCGGATCTCGCAAGACTGTACAAAAATGTTACTTACACCAGACAATTGCCACTCGTCTACGCGGATACGGGCGTTTCTTCGTCTTTCACGGGCAGCTACAGATGACACTATTCGCCAGCACCTCAACGAGATCAACAGGACAGATTGTACGCGCTACTTCCAGTCCACCATAGTGCCTCAGTGGCAAGCTCGTGCCGACGCGATTCAGTACTGTGCCGACTACGTGGCCGAGTTAAAACTGAGCGTACCAATACAAGATAGTAATGGTGACGCGACACCTGAGTTTGATCTTCGAAAGGACCCGTATGCTCTAAAGGATTTTCGCCAGAACCAACACGAACGGTTCCAAGCAAGCGAGGCCATTGAAAACTGGGTCCAGAACGAACGGTCAGTCGAAGCCATTCTCAAACAACAATCGATCGAGGTTCTCAACGTTAAGTGCCAGTACGATGACTGGATGCAACGTTTCCTCGATCTTCAACGTAAATAGACCCTTTTCATTGTACATAAAACCTATACTTTTTGATACTAATAATAATATCTTTCTATTAGTCCTTAGTGATGTGCGCTGCTGCTGCTGCTGCATATGCAAACTTGTTAAATGTCTTTTCTTCCTTTGCTGGCGCTACTGCCCGCTTGATACTTCGTCTGATTTTCTTCTTCTTTTCTTCTTTCTTCTCTTCTTTCTTGGGCTCCTTCTTGAGATCTCTCTTCGGCTCTTTCTTCATCTCTTTCTTCAGATCCTTTTTAGAATCCTTCTCATCGCTGGCAACCATTTCCCGTGCCATCATCAAACAGTCAATCCACCCATGGTTCTTACCAAGTGTGATTTCCTCTCCGTTCTTATCCATGACCTTGACAAATTCATTCAAACTCAATTTATCCATTTCACTGATGCGTCTCAAAAAGATAAAGTTACCCATATCATTCATAACTTCGATGATAAGATAACCATACATATCTTCACCAAGAATCCCTTCATCTTCATCTACAACTACCGACTCAAACTCATAATCGTACATCAGATAGTCGTTACCCCCGTTAGCCTTCAAGTCTATAAGAACGACATTGAGCGACCCATCAATAAAAAATACACGAGCCATGTTAGTAACAACCATCACCACGGGCACAGATTCGTCTTTTAGGATCGTCTCAAACTTCTCGAGTGTATCTTGGATCTGTTCACTCGTTTGTGTTTTGAATTCTTTGTTTGTGAGTTGCAGTTTGAACAATACATCCATTTTCAATATCTTTTCATTTTCTTTCAAGAGCCCGGAAATTTCCTTGAACTTGATAATGGTACCTTTTTCTAAATTTTTCTTCATTTGTAGCTGTTGTTGCTGCTGCTGTTGTTGTTGTTGGTGGTGGTGCTGATGAATGGACTTCTTAGGGTTAAGTTTGGGTTTCTCGGCCATCTTTGGAACAGGGTTATTATTGCCCTTACCAGCTGTTGCAGCTGCAAGCGCTGCTGCACTCGCTGGTGGAACAGCGGGCACTTGAGATACGGGCTTTTGTTGGTTTGAAACTTTTCTGGATGGTGTTGTATTCTGCCCAAATGCTGTATTGGCCCTCAAATTCGTATATTTAGGTCGTGGAGATTCTTGGAGCCTTCCTGGAGAAACAGGCACATGACGAGGTACCTGCTGTGATGAAGTGACAGGTGACGCGGGTGGTCGTCTAGTATATTGGTTGGACTGTAGTGGGGCAGGTTGCTGGAGAGGTACTTGAGGTGGATTCGGCTGTACTTGAGATATGGTTTGCATTGGGATTTTAGCTTGAACAGGTTGTATTGAAGACAAAGGTTGCAAAGGTTGCTGGTAGTTGACCTTAATCTTTGTTGCGGGCAGATAACATTTTCTACTCAACGAAGGGATCATACCGAAATCAGAGTTTTGGATTTGCGAATGAAGCTGCTGGTAGGAGTTAGACTGTTTCATATTTCTATTGGAACCATTCTTCATCACAAATGGCGCGGAAGTAGTTGTAGTCTGCCCTGAAGTGTAAGGTTCGAACCTGGGCACTTTGCGAAGCCAAATGTAATTCTGATCATTCCAGGGTACTTCCAGGAACCAGTCACTGGCCATGATTTGAGTAATGGATAGTCTATTGGCAGGATCTGCCACTAATATTTTGTCAATGAGATCCTGGACTTGCGATGGCACAGGTAAATTGGGACGGTAGGAGTATTCTACGTTGATGATTTTCTCAAAGGTCAAGTATTCTGTGGATCCTTTGAAAGGGGGATTGCCATAGAAGAATTGGTACAAGATGCATCCAAGAGCCCACACATCTGCCTCAAAGCCACAAATGTTATGTTTCAAGAGCTCGGGCGAAACGTACTCAGCCGTACCGACAAACGAACCTTTCCGATCTGTCTGGGGATCCTTTGTCTGATTAACGCCATTGTAGTCAATTTTCTCGTCGCCATTGTCGTCGCTGTCTCCTAATAGTTTGGCAGCACCAAAGTCAGTAATCTTGAGGTTTAAGTCATGGCTGACCAAGATGTTTTCTGGCTTCAAGTCTCGATGGATGACACCCTTCAGATGAATAAATTTGACAGCATCGACGATCTGACACATGTAGAACTTCGCCACAGGCTCGGCCAAAGAGCCAAATTTGCGAATGATGGATAAGAGCTCACCGTATTCGGCAAAATCCAAAACGAAAAATAGTGACGATTCATCCTGAAAAGTGTAGTAGAGCTGAACAATACCGGGATGCTGTTGGCCCAATCTATGGAGAGTTGTTTTTTCGATGTTTACGTATTTGATCTTGTCTTCCTTGACAATATGGCGCTTCGAGAGCACTTTAATAGCGTAAGTTTTGCTTGTGTGTAGATCGAGGGCCGAAAATACGGTGGAGTATGAACCTTCACCAATTCGAGTCCCAAACTGGTAATCTCTCGCCGACCGCTTCTTAAGCGCGGGTGATGTGGCCCTATTATCGACCATGATCTATGCAATGGGAGGTTATGCTTTTTTTTTGGGGAGAGGCTTTTTTCCCGTTTACTGTAGCAATTTGTGTTTCTATCTTATGTAATAATGGCCGATGTGAATATGAATGCCGGTAGATGGTTGGAAATCCTGTTGTAGATTGTGGGGATCCGAGTGTGATGTGTCAATTTGTAGTGGTCGTTCCCAGAATTAAGCTGTGGATGACTACAGTAGAATGGACAGTGTGTCATGTATAGGACACCTGATTTTGGAGTGCACACCAATTGCCGGTGACTGTATGCAGGCAGAAGAAAAAGACACGATATCCCTCCCCTACTACGCGGGTCCCATAATTGCCAATGACTGTGATTTTGTAATTGTTACGATGATCAATTGCATGCAACTCTGTTCTTTTAACCAAGTTATGTCTCTATTATTATAGGTTTTTGCTGCGGTGAAAAGGTGTTTGTCGGAATATCACCTCGTATTTGTGAATTTTGCTTTTGCCATTTATCCCTTAAAGGTATAATGAGATTGGAGGAATGAGATCGGGAAATTGACAGGTTTATGTATTTCTAAAATTTTGTAAATTCAAAACATCAAATAGAAACTCTAAAAAGTACTATGGTAATCCCAAAACAATTCTCTCTTGTATTTATCTTCACTCCAACTAGTCTCTAGTGCCATTGCTCTTTTACCAACTTCACATGAACGGCTGCAAACAGTGCGCGAAAAAAAAATACACTAATCATAAAACCACCAGACGATGCATATCCTAAATCAGCTACTAAGAAGTAGCCAGACTCTTATACAAGCACCACTCATACCGCGTATATCACTGCGATACTATCAGGTACCTAGATCTACAACAGAAATCTCACAGGACGACCATATCCGGAGAGTATTTGACGACCAAAAGTACTTTACTAGCTTTACAAAATCGGCCACCGAAACCACGGACTTGTTCGGGTTTGGCCGTACAGGGCTTTTTCGTAATGAAAGCTTATCGACACCTAATGGTCTCGTTGAGTTCTCCAAGAAATCGCGGCGCCAGGCCGAGCAGTTGGTTGAGTCGATGGTGGCCGAGGTCCGCTTGGGTGAGCCCGGCCGTCTTCATTTCATTCGAAAATTGGACCAGTTGAGTGATATCTTGTGCCGTGTCATTGACGCAGCCGAATTCATCCGAGTGGCACACCCCAGCACCAAGTGGATCAATGCTGCTCAGCAAACACACGAAATCATGTTTGAATACATGAACCAGCTCAACACGAACGTTGAGCTTTACCAGCATTTGCGTGATATATTACAGGATCCTGTTATGACAGCCAAGCTCTCGTGTGAAGAGATTCAAGTAGGAGAATACTTGAAGCAGGATTTTGAACGCCTGGGAATCCATATGGATCCTCAAACGAGAGACAACTTTGTTGCCGTTACCCAGGAAATCTCCCTATTAGGATCTCAGTTTGGTAATGATCTTCAGAACTTGAAGTCGTACTGGTGTGATATCTCCATTACCGAGTTTAACAGCATCAATGACGAGACCTTGAAACGTGAGATCTCAAGTTATCAGACCAAGTTTGTTGGCTCAAACAACGATAACTGTATTCATGTTCCGTTGGTGGGTCACATTCCATATTCTCTTCTTACTAACTGCCCGCTGGATGCCGTGAGGCGCAAGATCTGGATCAGTCTTCATAATTCCAGCGAAGAACAGATCAACACCTTGAACGAATTTATCAAATACCGAGCTTTCTTGGCTCGTATGTTGGGATACAAGTCATTTGCTTACTACCAGCTTGAGCACAAGATGGCAAAGACACCAGAGAATGTTGTGGCATTTCTTTCAAACTTACAGAAATCTTTAAGAATGGGTGGCGTTCTAGACGAGGTCAAGCTGTTGTACAGGTATCGAGATGATTTGCAACAGGAAACAGACGATGTACTTCGCCAAGTCAAGCCATGGGACCGTGATTACTTACTAGCGAAAATGCAGAACGACTCACCTTCAACATCACAGGGATTGGCACCCATACACGAGTACTTGTCTGTGGGAACAATTATTGCTGGCCTTAGCAAGTTGTTTGAGAGTCTTTACAATGTTGTTTTTATTCCAGAAGCTACACTTAAGGGAGAGACCTGGGATGAGAACCAGGTCCGTAAGCTCAAAGTCTTTGATCAAACAACCAACAAGAAGCTTGGATATTTGTACTTGGACTTCTGGTCCCCCAAGGTACTTCCCTCACACTTTACTATTGTGTGTCTGAGACAGCTCAACGAAGATATTGATAGTGAACTGGCTGAAAAGATGAGGAAACTTGTCCAGCTTGATGAAGACGAAAAGAACCAATTGCCAGTAATATCCCTTGTTTGCAACTTCCCCAAGGAAAGTCAGAAGATAGGTCGGTTTGCAGGAGTAGACAGTGAACGTCCCACCCTCCTTCTGTTGGACCAAGTCGACACGATTTTCCACGAGATGGGCCATGCCATGCATCTGATGATTGGAAAAACCCAGCTCCACAATCTTAGTGGTACAAGGTGCTGCACCGACTTTGTGGAGTTGCCATCGGTGTTAATGGAGCTGTTCAGCAAAGATCCTAGGGTTCTTGGAAAGATTGCCCAGCACTACGAGACGGGCGAACCGCTTCTGCTTGAGCTCTTGCAAAAGCACCAGGAGCAGCGACAAGTATTGGAAGCATGTGAGACGTACATGCAATCAAAGATGGCGATGTTGGATCAAGTGCTCCATGGGGAGACGATTGTCACCGAGCTCGACCGCACTGGATTCAAGCAGGGTGTTGAATCCACGAAGATTTATCACGAGTTGGAAAGAACGCTTGCTGTTTTTAGTGACGAGTGGTCAACGTGGCATGGGAAATTTCCCCACTTGTTCTCTTACGGCGCTGTGTACTATCTGTACTTGTTGGACCGGGCCATAGCAGATAGTGTGTGGCAAGGCCTTTTCGCAGCCGATCCTTGGAGTCGCGACGCCGGAGAAAAATACAAGCGGAGTATTTTAAAGTGGGGTGGGACCAGAGATCCTTGGGTGTGTCTCGGAGATGCTTTGGATTGCTCTGAACTTAGTAAGGGCGATGCCCGGGCGATGGAGATTATAGCTAATAATCGCGTGAACTGAGAATGAGAGGTTGCGAGCCATGTAAATAGATAACAAAATCTAGAGCGTAACTGAACGGCGAAAAAGCCAATCTACAATTGAAGATGACAACCATTAAAAATAATCCCACTAAGCCAGATTGGCGTCCACGCACATTATCATTGGAAACCATAGAAGCTCAATCCCAGGGTAGCCAAACATGCTTAATTTAGAGATTTTTTATTTATTTTTAACTCTACTAGATAAGGGTAGACCGGAAGCGGCAAGGGAACTTTAGTGGGGTAGAAATGGAAGTCGAAGAACAAAAGAGGCTTTTTGATAGGGCATTTTTCACGTCCCTTTCCCTGAGGAGGGTGTTTAGTCAGCACAAAAAAATGATTCTGAGGATTGTAGGAAAGTGAAATTTTCAAACATCCCTTACGTGGTTCTTAGCAGATCGGATCATAGATAAAGGTGGGGAAAAACAGGGTTACATGCCCCAAAATTTTCCCGGAAATGATACCTGTCGCCATATGATGTAGTAAGAAACGTAAGCTTAGCACGGAAAGTCTTGTAAGGCAAAACTTGAATATTTTTTCCATAGAGCTGAATTAGGTGCAGGCTTGTTCGGCAGTGCAAATTCTTCGATAGGCATTTGAAATGTGAGATATGGAAGGCAAGTGAAAACGTAAGATTGGCAACTATAGGAAAGTAAGAATGAGGGTACTTTTCTGCTTTTTATTTTCTTTTTCAATTTCAAGTGGGTTGAAAGTAAGCGAAACAAGATTCTTGCATTGTAAAAAAGTACAGGACACGACGTGTTCTTTGCTTAGCTTCTTGTCTTGAGCTTTCATTAACCTTTATGTCAATATTGGCAGTTGTGCACCGGGGCCCCAAATAACAATCGCCGTTCAAAAAAAAAGTTTCCGACGCAGGATGCCTGGCATAGGGCAAAAAATAATGTGGGTCGCCAGAAAAAAAGCAATTCTACTCTGCTTTTCGCAACAATATCCACGCATTAGTGGTCCCAGGTCGACTCATCTCTTTATCTTGGAAGAATCGTTTTAGCTCCGTCAAATCAAAAAATTATCCAACTTTACAGGGCCCCCTCACTTTTTTTTCCCGCTCACAACTGCCCAGTATATAAATATCTACCACTTGCCTCAATATCCAAATGTCCCCGGTTCTAGCTAGCAATCTTGATCTAGAGATGCCAACTACAAAAGATATCGAGCTAAACGCTATAACATCCCGAGAAATAAAAGGAGTCTACTCGGGTCAAGTTTCTGACTCTGAATCACCATACCTCTCGTCTGTCTCCGAAGAACTCACTGGGTGGGAAAAATTCAAAGATGGTTTCCGTAGAAAACCCAACGACACCGATGAGCAAGCAGGGAAACAATTACAAAAGGGTATCTCCAGACGTCATTTGACATTAATGGCCTTGGTCACTGGTGTCGGTACAGGTTTATTGGTTGGGTCTGGTAAAGTGTTACATAATGCTGGTCCATTATTTGTCATTATCGGTTACGCCATCGTTGGTTCCTTCTTGTATCCTACCTTACAGGCTGCTGGTGAAATGGCCGTCACCTTTAGTGATTTGTCAGGTGGTTTCAATAACTACCCTCGTAGATTCATGGATGAATCTGTGGCCTTTGCTATAACATGGAACTACTGTATCCAATGGGTCAGTGTCATTGCCATCGAGTTGGTCACAGCAGCCATCACCATTCAGTTCTGGACAACAAGTGTCAACCCAGATGTCTGGGTCACTATCTTCTACGTGGTCATTTTAGTCATCAACTTTTTTGGTTCCAAAGGTTATGGTGAAGGTGAATTCATCCTTGGTTCATGTAAATTGGTCATGCTTGTTGGCTTCATTATTTTTGGTATTGTTATCACCTGTGGTGGTGGCCCTAACCACGACTTCATTGGTGGAAGATACTGGCATAACCCAGGTTACTACACCAACTTTAAGGGTTTATGTTCAGTGTTTGTTACCGGTGCCTTCTCGCTTGGTCAATCCGAATTTGTTGCCATGTCAGCTGCGGAACAACCCAACCCTAGAAAATCCATTCCTTCGGCTTGTAAGTTGATCTTTTGGAGAATTTTCTTTTTGTTCTTGGGTTCTTTAACCATCGTTGGTTTATTGGTTCCTTATGACTCTGACAGATTAATGGGATCAGGTGGTGGTGGTTCTCACGCCTCTCCATTTGTCCTTGCTGGTGAATTACACGGTGTCAAAGCCGTTCCATCTATCATTAACGCTGTCATTTTGCTTTCCGTTACCTCGGTTGCCTCCTCAGCATTATATTCGTCTTCAAGAACTTTGCAATCGTTAGCAGAACAGGGATTCGCTCCACAATGGTTTAACTACATCGACAAGAAAGGTAGACCTCTCAGAGCCTTGATTATATGTGCCATTTTGGGTTTGTTTTCCTTCATTGCTGCTTACAAAAAACAAGAAACCGTGTTTAACTGGTTGTTGTCGATTTCTGGTCTTTCTCAGGTATTTACATGGTTTGGTATTAACTGCTCGTTTGTCCGTTTCAGATCTGCATTGAAGTACAACAATATTTCCACCGACTCCCTTGGCTATACTGCTTCCACAGGTATCTGGGGTTCCTTGTACGCCATGGTATGGCTTATCCTTATCTTGGTTGCCCAGTTCTGGATTGCATTGTACCCTGTCCATGCTAAGAAAGTGGACGCTCAAAACTTTTTCCAAAATTACCTTGGTGCTATCGTATTCATTTTGTTCTGGATTGGACACAAGCTCTGGACTAGAAACTGGAGATTATGGATCCCAATCGAAGAAATGGATGTGAACCTTGATAGAACAATCTTTGATGAAGAAGTTCTCAATTTGGAGAGACAAGAAGAAGCTGAAAAATATGCCCGTCTGAACATCTTCCAAAAGGCATTGAAGTTCATGTTCCAATAACGTGATTACAGAAAACTTGATAGGATTCTTATTTTGTACTATAGAGAGACAAATCATGACTGGTGTTTTTAGAAAAACTAGAAACGAACACCAATCTTTAGAAGATAATGTGAAGTTCTTGTAGATTCTCTCATTGACAGATATTTCTATTGAAGGAACGACATTTTGTATATACTCCGACATGGTAAGGCCATTTTTTGTTTGAAAAATATAAGAACCATTTACATACAATGTTTGCCATACGGCGCTATGCCACCACCAAGAACTCCAGTGTGCTAATGAGAGCACTGCTTGATATTTCAGAAATAATATTACAACAAGATGCATACCGTACGTCCATTACCCGCCGGAATGGGGCCCCTGAGACTCTCGATAATTTGGCGTATATCATTAAGAATAGACCGATTCAACTAGAAACAACACTGCAAATCAACTCACTTCGTCATGAACGATCTAAATTGGGCAAAGAAATCAAAACTGTAACTTCAGATACAATCAAAAAGCGGTTGGCCGAAATAAAGTCAGAGTTGAAACCACTCGAAGCGACCGAAAGAGATCTTCTTCAGGAAATCTATAGATGTGCCGAGTCGCTTCCCAATTTACTTGACGATGGGGTACCAAATAACCCAGACAAAGGTGAAGTGTTCAAGTTTATTAACTGTACCAGCGAACAGGATGCCGAAACATCGAGACCAAAACTTGAAGCCTTAGACCATAAGGAAATCGGCGAAAAGCTCAAAATCATGGATTTTAGGACAGCATCTCGTGTGTCTGGATCTTCATGGTACTATCTAATTGGCGATGGTGCCCTCTTGGAACAGGCCCTTGTACAATATTCATTGGGAAAAGCCAGAAGTCATAACTATAAAATGATGATTCCACCAACGATTGTTCGTAATGAAATCGTTGATGCTTGTGGGTTTAAGCCCAATGATCAGAATGGCGAGAAACAAGTATATCAGATTGAAGACGAAGAGACTTCACTCATAGGGACAGCCGAAATTCCACTCGGTGCATTCCATTCCTCTTCTGTGTTCGAGCCGAACACCAAATTCCCACTCAAATATGTTGGTGTTTCACGTTCATTCCGTGCCGAAGCTGGTGCTCGTGGCAAGGATACCAAGGGATTGTATCGTGTTCACGAATTCACCAAGGTTGAACTCTTTCATTTCACCACTGCGAATCAGGCCCCACAGGAATTGGAAAGTATCCGTGATTTACAAATAGAAATTATCAATGACTTGGGAATTGCTGCCAAAATGATCAATATGCCCACAACTGACCTTGGGTCTCCTGCAATGAAGAAGTATGACAGCGAGGCTTGGATGCCTGGACGTGGTTCATGGGGCGAGTTAACCAGTTGTTCCAATTGTGGAGACTACCAGGCCAGAAGACTCGGAATAAAACACTACCAAGACACCAAAACAGTACCCGTTTATACTTTAAACGGAACGGCATTGGCCGTTCCTCGGGTGATTGTTGCCTTGATAGAACAGAATTACGACCCCAAAACGGAATCCATTAAAATCCCCAAGGTCTTGCAACCATACATGGACGGGAAAGAACACATAACCGTTAACTAACCACTTGTATATACGAATTAATACTCGAAATCGGAATTATTAGCCTCCGAAATGGCCCCAATTGCATTATCAAAATTACCTGTCAATTTAAACAGGGAAACAGGAGTGCTGAACACTCGTTTACCAGAGTCAACCTCGTCCTTCTTAATTTCCGATAATTTTGCACTGTGTAGTTGTCGGACTTTGCTAATCTTTCTATTTTCGAGATTCAAACTCTCTGTCTTATCCAGTAGCACCTGGAAGTCCTGTTGAAGTGATTCGTACTCCTGGTATTTCAGTCTATATGCTTGACACATAGCATCATATTTGGTCTGGAGCAGGGTTATTTTCTTTTCAAGTTCGTCAGATATCTGTGTCAAGTACATATTGTGTTGTATCTGTTCCAATTTATTGGCCTGTAGGTCTAGTTTTGACATAATATTAGTCGAGTTTGCTGTAACAACATCTAACTTGGATTGGTCCGATTGTTCTCGCTCCAAGACAGACAGGATGTCTTCTAACAACTTAATAGATTTGCTATCCAACGAAACTGATTTAAGTTCAGCTACAATAGGATCCACGATCTGCCTTACCAAATCTCCTCCGGGAAGTTGAAGCTGTATTTTACCAAGATGGTCAAGAATCTGTGATCTGCTATCTTTGACTTCCTGGGTCACATTATTCTCTGCAAACTTGTGTTCTAGTTCCGTGAATCTGGAAAGTAGGCTCTGTTGATCGTCTTTGAGTTGTTCAAATGCAGAAAACTTGGCAAGCACCTCAGTCTTGGCTGCTGTTATTTGCTGTTTTACTTCTGGAAGCAGATCTGGAAGTTTCTTTTGAAGTTCAAGAAATTGATCATTGATGTCATTTCTGGAGACGAGCAATTGTAATTGTGCAAGTCCCCCAAGGATCTCTGTTTTGAGACTTCCAATTACTTTGTGCCAATCCTTTGAATTGTCTGTTTTTGACATACCATCTAGGATCTCTGTCTTATTTTTAGCAAGTGAGACTTCGAGATCTCGTATTTTGGTTGCAACTTCACCAATTTGATTCAACTGTATCTCATTTCTAAACAGATCAAACCGCTCAATGATATTGTTTATATCGTGCTTGGTAGCATTCCCCTCCGTGATGACTTCCTCTGAATAAGCAGCAATATTCTGTAACAACTTATTAAGGTGCTGGTTATTATTCTTCAGTCGATCAACCAACTGATCTAGATCAATACTTGTTTGCTTGGTCTGGACTTCCAAGTTATATAGCTGCTGTTGAATATGTTCAAAATGATCATCTAGATTATCGCTTTGAAGAAAATTGAGTCTTCCTGCCGTTTTACTGGGCGATACTGATTTCAATGCTACCTGCTTTGTTGGTGTGATGGGCATATTCTCCTTGTTCATGGTAGTAGCATGCACTCATCAACTGGGCTTCACGTAAAAATTAGGTACACGACCGCGACCAAAACAACAACACTCACAAAATACGACAACCTAATCAACTTCTTTCAACAACCATAGATGACTATACTAAGAAGGTCGGTTCTACGTAGAACAAAAGCTCATATATATCGTTTATGAAATGCTATGTTTTCTAGGCTCTAGTTGCATCTAGACCAGTTGTAGGCTACATACCCATTTTGTTGCGGAACGCAGCGCCGTAGACAGCCTTTTTCAGCAGGTCTGCAGTATCGGACAAGGCTTGTCCAAGACTGTTGGCATAGCCATTGAATGACTCCTCTACCAGATCCATTCCCGTTTGAAAACTTTTCATCCACGAGTTATTATTCCCTCCTCTGGAAGTTGTAGCAGCACCTGCACGGCGCACGGGAGTCTTGTATGGCAGCGAAAGGGATTCCTGTGAATTCTCAGCACCAGCACCAACACCCGCACCCGCACCAGCTCCCAAATAGCCACCGTAACCTTGGTTAAGATTGGCTTCAGGACTGATATTATGAGCAAGACGACTCTCTTCTGTTTTGGGTGGTTTCCGATTAGGTCCGGCAATCAAAAGAGCCAAGTCATCCACAGAAGTGTACTTGGTTTGTCCCTTAGCCCACAGTAATGCACTGGCCGCAGGACGCGGAGGAAGAATGGCATTTTCGTTGAATAACAAGTCGGTGCCTGGTTCTTTCGACGAACGACTCAACTTACTTTCCTTATTGTAGGTGATCAATCCAACCGACTCAGTGCCACTGGTTCTGACAAAGATATCACCTGTAGATAAAATATCTGACTGAGCAACAACTCCTGACGTAAATGCATGCTTAACCTTGTCATAAACATCACTAGGAACTTTAACATCAGCAATATCAGTCAACGCTGGAAGGGAAAGAAACTTAAGAAATCCAGTCTTGCAGAGACAAGCAAGCACCACGCCCTTGTTTGGAATTTGAATTATTCCGGCTTTCAAACAAACATCGTCAATTACTTTATGTGATAATTTTGTCTTGGGCAACTTCAAAACTCTCACATCACGCTGCGATGTCGTAACCACATAACCCGGAATCATGATTCCCAGTCTTAATTTGTGAAAGGTCTCTAATGATGCAACCGTAGATGCCCCGTTTTTAGCGCTAATGGGGATGATTTGTTCAAGCTTGGAGTGCAGAGGATCTTCACCAGATGGTGCCTTATAATTGAGTCCCGTAGTCTTATCAGCAAACACGACTTCAAATCCTCCGTTACCCTGAGGATTGATCTTAAATATGACCAAGTTACCTCCATTATTGGTACCAACAAATAATAGAATCGAAGAAAAACCATCTTGACCATATTCCATAATGGAAAATTTAACTGTGGTTGGATGACAATGCCCTTTAACACTGACAATATGCTGAGCAATGGAGGCGAGATTCATAATCACTGCAGGACCTCTAGTGGTATCACACACAATCAATCTTCCTGAAGTATAACCAACAGCTGCAAATCCAACGTTACTTAAAGTGACACATGAGATAGTCTCTCCCTCGATATGTAATAGAGAAAGAGGAAGGAAAGTAGTACTCACAGCAAAAGTTCCGTGAATACGATCAGCAATGTCCACTATTTTTGCGTTACCATTAGAATGTAGAACTGGAGCATTGCGATAATCATGATTCGCAGACGATCCACTTGATTGTTTGCTCTTACCGTACTTAAACAAGACAACATGTCCATTTGCCAAACCTACCACCATTTCTCTGGATTCAAATGCACATGAAACATGAACTATTTTGGTGGAATTGTGATTACCATCATCATACAAGGTTTCCTTCAAACTGATTTGAATTACGGTATCGGTGTCCTGATGGTCACCTCTAGATACATCCATGAGCCTGACAAGCCCTCCCTCATGTCCAGTTATCAAAATTCTACGGTAACCTTCATCTTCTCCAATTGGTCTGCGAGAATGGAGATGCAGCATTGGTGCACCTCCATTTAATAAATTTTTGGTTTTCGAGGAAATTCCCGACGAAGCTCTGTTAGAAAGAATACTGTACCAATCTATTCTCTTGACCATCTCCACCCGAGAGAACACAACGGGAGGGTGCACAAATGCGATAGAGGGAGGTAAAATCAAATTTCCTAGGTCTGTTGAACCTTGTGCCCCACCAACTGATGAGTATTGAACCAAGTGAATCGAGCCATAACTTGTGAGAAGAAGCAAGTGCGTAGGATCATGACACCCATTGAAATAGAGCAGGTTTTCTGAGGGTAATGGATAAATTCTATCAATAAATTCCGGAGCTTCTTGGTTCAGTGGGGCTTCATAAAAGGAGACTGGTATGATTCTCTGACCTGATTTTGGTTGCATGTAGAACTCGGCTTGTTTTTCATGAGAAGTCAACGAGTATTTGAGAGTAAACCCAAAATCAAGAACATGGATCAAGTTGCCACTGTTGGGGTCACCACCACTGATTACCAACAGGGTTTCTTCTGGATCTTGACCACATACCCATTTGACGTCCAGGATGGGTACAAAATCTGGAGAGGGAGCGATCAGTGGACCTGGTTTGTGTAAGTTTGTTTCAAAGATACCTCTAGCTTCCAACAAAGTACCACTAGCAACCTCCCAGAATACCAAGGTATTGTCCTGGTGAACAGTTAACAAATGCAATCCATTAGGGTGGAACTGGGACTGGACTATTTGAGATATGACCAGTTTTGAGGATCCAAAGACCTTTTTCTTGCCACCATTATCAATGAAGCTAGCAACTTCAAATCCTTTAGCTCCTTTTTGAATTTCATAAATAAATTGTGATTGAATAAGACCCGTACTTAAGGAGTACACAACGGCACAATGGGTATATGTGACCAAGATGGTTCCGATATCTCTTGGGTGCCATTCGATGGAAATGACACGAGAGAGTTTATGTTTGGGTAAGATTTGTTTCTGGAGATTGTCAACCCTGAAGGGTGTCATCGATGCCCGATCGATATCGTAAAATATAAGAGTCCCATTATTGAGACCCAAGATTAACCAATCTAAGGAAGGATCGGTTCCAATAGCTGAAACCGAGCCAGGAGCCAGGAATGAGTTCAAGATATTTTTTTGGTGGAGCGAAATCACAGTGACCATGCCACTCAGCGAAACAGCCACCAAGTAGATACCCTTGACGAATCTCAAATGAATGATGGGGCTGGTGGACTTGAATTCAAACACAACCTCTACATTTTGCTGGCCATAGACACAGACTTCTGTTCCTGTAGAGATAGCAAGAAGGGACTGGACGGGATCAAAAGCTACCGCCACTACCGAATTCCTGGGGAGACCCAAATGAGAGACAGCCGCAACGCTTATATTTTTTGAATTAAGCTGCGATGGCGATAGATCCACTGTATTTGCATTCTTTATAGCATTGGATACGGACAGAAGCGAAAGCGGTGCCTTCTTTGACGACAATTTCGAAAACATGCGGTAGTAGTAACTAAGAAATGGATTCGAAACGGTCGTGTCTCGTACCCCAAAAAACGTAAGGGACTTTCCGGGCTCGAGACACCGCACCCCTCCACTTCCAAGCGAAAAAAAACCAAACACGTAAACTTAAAGATTTTGTTCTAAAGACAATGGTACGAAAGAGAAACGTGTATTTTCATGGACATATATTAACCAAATAGAGTAGTGACAAGTTGATTGGTCTTGCTATGCTTGCCGTAGCCACTGCTGTTTTCGCTTATTACACCACTTGGGTGTTTGTTTTGCCATTTGTTGATGAATCGAGCTTTTTGAACTCACTCTTCCTCCCACGCGAATACGCAATCAAATTACCTCTTGTGTTGTTGTTGATTGCTGGCTTAGGTGTTGGTTCCTTCATTGGTAACGTCTTGATCAAGAACGCCCAGAAGGAAAAATTAAAGAAAAGTAAGAAGAATCAATGATTTGAAATGTACAACAAAAAAATGCAATAGAGAAAGCATAGACTCATGAATAATTTTAAAAAATTTGAACTTTTTTATTAACATATAGGACGAAATAGTGATCCTGGTACCCCCTTGATCCTGTGAGCCTTTTTCGTTGACTTTTTTCTTCAGCTCCGTACAATATATTCGCCTGTCTTTGTGATATACTTGACTCCCTTGAAAGGTTTGATCAGATCCCCCAACCCTTTGGCACTGACAATCTTGAGTGAATCAACTTTGATTCCACTAGGCACAGAGCCCTTATGCGTGTAGTTTAGCCTGATGTAGATCGGTTTAGTGGCCCTGTTGGGCTTCTCATTGAGACTAACGAGGTCGGCCTGTAACTCGTCGCCATCCTCATCCCCCGTAACAATGGTACCATGCAAAACAGGACTTATCTTACTGGTGATATCACGTAGATACCATTCACCACGGCCCTTTGACTTGTAGACAAAGTCTCCGTGGGTAATTCTATTCGTTCTGATGTTGGTCACTTCGTCTTCATCACACACAACTTCCACAGACACTCCTTCGATTTTTGTGGGTGTGCTCTTGTGGTTGTTGATCGAAAGACGGATCTCAAACTCGTTCCGTTGCGTATCCAAGCCGGACTGGAAATCAACATGGACCAAACCTAGCAAATCTTGGCGGTGTTGCTTCCTCACATCATTCAAGTCAATCATATATGCCATGAGAGTGGACTGACCATCGGCAGGAATGAATGAAAGTGTTCCGGGGCTCGAATTCCACCTGTCGAGATTTATGCACTGGTGGAATTCCGGCAACTCTATCTGGTTACCATTGAGAGCCAACACCAATTGTAGTAACGGGATCCCCGTAATATGCGACAAGAACTTGATTTCACCATTGATGGTGCCTGTAATTGGTACCAATTTTGTTGAGACAGGAGTATGAGACGAGTAAAACGCCGAATCGTAGTGACTCCCAGCTGTAGTCGACTTGCTGGTCGAAGCCTTTAATATGACATTTATGGTTTCAATAATATCCACATACATCTCGTTATACGTGTGAAGGACGTTTGATCTACGCCATGGCACTGTTGAGTCCTCCTGCTTAGGGGTTATTTTACCGTTGAGAGAGTTAATGGTCTTCTTTCCAGCACCCGCGAGGTCTTTACCGGTGCTTAAAAAGCGGCCCAAGAGACTCTTATAGGGCACAAGATCACGAAGACGATTGAAATCGGTGGTGATTGGTATGCCATCGTCGATCATTTCGTTGATCAAAAGAGTCAACGTATCAGTATTAGCCTCAATCTTCGTCAAGGTAACCTGGGGTCCAAAATAGTCTGACATTACTTCCATGAGTCGCTGAATAAAGACATACGGTGCCAATGGGTTCAGATGGAGTGTATTGTCACATAACACATATATGACCAAGTTTTTTGTTCGTTCGAATGCAATGAAATGGTCTTGGTTGATGTATATCAAAGGAAGTTCATCTTTGTGCAGATTGATAACATTAGCCAATGATTTAAAGCTCGGCAGTACGAGGCTCAGAAGGTACTGAAACACAAGATTGTTCTTTAAGTCAGCGATATAAACCGCTTCAAACATATGGAGTTGCCGGATACGGTTTTGATTTTTCGGTGATTTTTGGGTGATTTTCCTTTACGGATTGTTGGAATTAAGGTACAAATGTTATTAACTAAAAAGGTTGTTTCTATACAACAGACCAGAGGGATAAGAGTCCATCATATCCATCGTCACTGACCAAAAGAAGTCAAGAATACAAAATAGAAAACGGTTTAAGAAAAGGTAAACCCATTTCTAAAAGAGGAGGGAGAGGGAGAGAGGAAAAAAGGATTGATTTGGTTCCTCTAGTGTTCCTGACTAGCTCTCAAGGGAACGTTTTCGTCATCTTCATCAAGTTGAGAGGAGAGATCGTCATCGATGTCAACATCCAAGTCTCTGGCAACTCTGTGTTCGACATCCTTAATTTCAGCCATACCATAGACAGAAATGGCTACCAAACCCAAAATGGCAGAAATACAAGAAAAGACCAAGGCCACAATTCCCTTAGCAGTGAACCCGCTTGGCAATGCTTTGTGTTGGAGGTTCTCACCGGTCAAGTCAAGGTAATTCGTATTACCAGCAGCGTTACCTTCGACGTCAATGCCGTTCAACTTACAAGTTCTGACAAAATCGTCAGTGAAGTCCTGCGAGGATTGTGCTTGAATACCCAATGGATCTTCAATAAACACGACAGCTAAACCTTGGTCCAAGTGCCATTCAATATGACAGTGGAAGAACCAAACACCGGGGTTGTCGGCCTTGAATCTCAAAACCATGTACGATTGAGGGTTAACGTAGACAGTGTCTCTGACCGAAGGAAAAGCAGGCCATTCGGCGTGATCAGAACCGTTGAATTGAACTGGAGGTTCAGTATCCTCAACTGGTTCGTGTCTTTCAATAACTTGGAAGACATGTCCGTGCAAGTGGAATGGATGCTTACCTGTATCACCGTTGTTGACAACAATGTCGATAATATCGTCCTTCTGTAAGACAAACGAATGGGTGTTGGATCCGTAAACGACCTGGTTAGTGGCTGCTTCGCCTGCCTTGAGGGCAGTGACAAGAGTAGGAACCTTTGGTGCAGTATAAGTAATGTCGTTGAAGAAGGCATAATTGACTCCGTTACCCAAGTTGTTCATTTCCACGGTAAGGGTAATAACGTGGTCAGCATCATCTAACAATGGGGTCTTGGTGAGTGGAACCAAGTAGAAATCATCGAAGAAATCATCAACTGAGTCCACAATATATTGGTCTGGCAATGGATTTGAATCATCATAGACAATGTAGTTGGTACAGTTTAATTCCAAGTCCTTTGGTGTGGTGTCCAACATTGTGTCGTCAAACTTGGACATAAAGGCATAGTTTCTCGAGGTGTCAGCTTTGGTGGTGACCAAGGCAGTGTAACGTTGAGCGGTGGTGATGTAAATCATGTCTGTGGTGTTCTTTTCCACGTAAATACCATCGACTTCAACGATGGTGAACTCGTGGTCTTCCATGTAAAGGTACTGGGAGATAAAACGACCGGTGTTGATAATTCTGAGCAAGTAAGTGGTGTTTGGCTTAACGTGCCAGGTGTTGTTTCTGGTTTCGTTGAACAAAAGGTTTTGAGGAATTGGTTCAGCACCAGTTGGGTTGTATCTGCTCAAGAATTTTGGCAACATGACATCAGAGTTTTCGTGGTAGTGTTCAGCGACGGTCAAAACAACTTCTTCGTCGTATTCGTATGGGAAGTCGTCATCTTCAATGATAAAAGCACCTCTCATACCATCACCATATTGACCAGAAGTGTGCGAATGGTACCAGAAGGAACCGACTTGGTCAGCCACGGTAAAGTTGTACAACATGGTTTCACCAGAAGGAATAGGACATTGGGTGACCATTGGAGGCCCGTCCATTTGGCTTGTACCGTTCTGGAACATACCGTGGAAATGCAACGAGGTATTTCTGTCATCGAAACCATTGGTTAAGTAAAGATTGACACGGTCGCCCTTCTTAACACGAAGGGTAGGCAATGGCCAGGTACCATTGAACCCAATCATGGGCTTTTCAAAAGTACCATCGGGGTTGGCATTGACCCAGCCAGTTTTGAAGTACCAAGTGTGGGTTTCTGCATTGACTAGCGTGAGCACAAATGACAAAAGGGCAAGCACAGTGAATTTCATCGCGTTGTGACTCTCGGCAGATACTCTGTTTGTGGAAAATAAACTGCTCAGTTCTTGCTAAGTAAGAGTAAAATTCTCTTCCAAAAGAGGGATGGAGCAAATTTATATGTCCCCTAGTCAAACATTTGCGTTACGATTTATTTTTAATATTATATATTTTTAAGCTCAGGGAGGGAATTTTTTTTTTAGTCCAATCAGATTATTTTTTCAGACAAAATTGTCGGAAGCATAATTGCCTAGTCATTAAACATCGGACCCGGTACTTGTAAAGGATTGAATTAACTCTTCTCTTTTTAATTGCAAGTCAGACTAAGAGCATGAGCGTTAATAAAACGATACATGGACAATAAAGCCTTGAAGTTCAGCCTCTCACACTAAAGAAAAGAGAGATCGTTTCAGCTGCGAAGCCGCACGCCTCGTTATACGAGGTACAAAACTGCTGATTGATCAATCAGATAAAATGTTCCTGGCCGACTCGCATTTTCAATTTTTGGGTACAAGCGCGTTAGTGGATGCTGCATGAAGTTTGTGATCCCTAGAGAGTGGACAGATCCACCAAGCCAAACCCAATGTACCTGGATTAGGCAACAATTATGCATTTTTTGAAGGTTGATTAGGACATTTCACAACAATCTGGTATAGTCGATACTTGTGAATTACGTTGAAACAGTTCAATTACAAATACTTCTGTTCCTCACAATTTTCTTACTAACTCTAAGTGACAACACTAAGCATGCTACTGGGTTCACTCACCTTTGGGATCACTTTACTTTGTTTTAGTATAAAAGAAAAGAATGTCTAGAAGGTCCATGCTAAGCACAGTTACTAATCTAGCCAATAGACATTAATCTTTCTTTTGTTCGATTTAGGAAGATTTAGTTTATCTGAATAGGTCGTCAGACAGGGCAACAAAAGAAATAAAAATGTCTGATTTTAGGCGGCACATGCCTGTGTCATTGCGCCCGACATCTTATTTTTGCTGTCCGTTTGCAAAATTTTTTTCTTGCCTAGACTTTTTCGTTGTCGATGCGCCAATGTTACCTCATAGTTGTGGGCGATTGGGTTGCTTTTTGACTGGATGCACAGGCCGCATCGGCTTTATGGCATCAACATAATTAAGGCTTCTGGCACAAAAAAAAGAAAGCAAAACAGCCATTCCTTTGTGTAGTGGACTGGTCACATGTTCTCGTAAGAAATGAGTAAGAGAATGTCCCAGTGCAAATTCAACACTCAATATGCACTCCGCTCGTGCCCTATGGCCCCAAACAGAATTTAACGGCCCATCTCTGGATACTGTAACATTAATGGTTAGTGGCCGATTTACGGCTTAGCGTTGCCCCAGAACAACACATGTCTCGTGCATTTTCTACTACTGTGCTGAGGTACAACTCCTCGAGCCTCAACAATGTGAATCGTGTTGCTCATGTAGTGTCCCACTACAAGCGTTCAACTCCCCCGACATCGGTACCGTTGCGCAAATTATTCTCGAATAACTTCCCTCTCAGCATCAAGGAATCACTTGAAGACTACGCATACCGTAAGAACCCGCTCAAATTTCAACATGATTTGCTTGCTACGTTACCGTTCTTTCCCGAAGCTGATGCTCGCGGGCGTACCAGTGAGGTGATCCAAACCAAGATTGACGACACAAATTACATCAATGAGTTCGTGATATATCCTCCCCATAAGTCTGCTGCGGACAACGCAACTATGAACCATTTGATTATGGTCCATGGCTATGGTGGTGGATTGGGATTCTTCCTCAAGAACTTTGACGAAATGGCATCGCTTGATAACTGGTGTATCCACGCCATCGACTTATTGGGCTACGGCTGCTCATCACGGCCACCATTTGAGTTGGAGAAAGAGACGTTGGAACACGTAGAAAACTGGTTTCACGACTCGTACGAGGCATGGCTTACCAAGCGTGGATTAACATCGGTACCAAAAGACCAGATCTTGGTCATGGCACACTCGATGGGCGCATATTTAATGGCAATGTATGGGATTCAACGTGATCCTGATTTCTGCAATAAGCTCTTGATGGTATCTCCAGGAGCCGTGATAAAGAACCGCAAACAGGTGGAGGTGCCTCCGTACTTTGCCAAGTTGTGGGAACAGAATATCTCGCCGTTTTCTCTCGTAAGAAAAGCAGGTCCCCTTGGCTCAAAACTTGTCAGTGGCTGGTCTGCACGTCGATTTGCCAAGCTTGATCGGAAGGAAGCTGCTCTCTTACACAAGTATGCCTATGGTATATTCCAGAGTCCAGGATCAGGCGAGTATATGCTCAATTACCTATTGGCACCCGGAGCCGATGCCAGACATCCGTTGATTGATAGAGGAATCAATAGACTCAATTGTCATGTATCGTGGTGGTACGGCAAGGAGGACTGGATGGATATCACGGGTGGCGAGCTCTGTTCCCAAATCATCAACAAACACCATGGTGACCTTAGAAGCAACACGGTCCAGATCGACGACAGTGGGCACCACATCTACCTTGACAACACTTTGAAATTTAACCAGATGATGGTGAAGGAAATGAAGTCTTTTTGATCTATATATTAGAAGGTGGTGCCATTTCGGGACCCGTGAAGTCTATGATAATACGTAAGGATATCGGTAAGTTTGGGTCAGTAACCACAATTTCATCTGCGTGGTTGACCAAGGATCGTAGAAGTTTGGATAAGTTGGGGCGGGTTGCCTGTTCCAACGATGGCGGTGCTGTTAAATACAAGTACTTGCCCGCACACGTCAACGACGGGTTTTTCATCTGTATATCTTGCTTGGAACTCAATTCGTCAATGAACGTTTCCAAGTCCCACCAGTTCTGGGCCACGATTCTTTTGGCACTGTTGCCGCAGACAGCACAGTTGGGTTTCTTCGAGTGGGCGTACGTATACGTAAAGATCGAGTCGTCACCTGAATACATCATGTAGTTATTCAACACGGGGTTAGTATTGGTGATGAGCTTGAACGCCTCGTTACAGCATGCGGCTGCAATGATGGCGTTGGTTGAAGCGATGGCAGGAATGATATTTTTGACCACACCCAACGTCAATTGGCGCGTTACCCCGGCAATCTCAAATGCTTGGGCACGTAACAGAGCCTTTTCAAACATCCAAGAGACATGATCTGCAATATCGGCGTCGAACTTGGTGTTGGGAAATGTCTTGGGCCACTCAATGACACTGGCCCATTCTATGCAATGTTCCGGAAGTCGGGGCGTGTTGGCGATGGTACACACTGGGTATGTCGTCTTGGGTGTTACCAAGTCCAAAGTGCACTCGTAGCAAGACGTTAAGGTCGGCAAGATGACTCTGGCTTGGCCACGAAACCCCTCGGTGCCTCCGTCGACGATGGGAATCAAGTTGTTGAGTTCAGCATCCACGAGTGATACCAAAGTGGCGTTGATCCAGCGTCGAGCCTCGACGCTATCAAGTCCACATATTACCACGTTGAACTCCTTATAGTACTCGATGGGTTTGTCTTGGATCGCACCAAAGTACGGGGTAATACGGAGCTCGGGGTTATCGATCCGTTCCTCAACGAAACGAGCTGCTACCTCGGCCTTGCTCTTGCCCACATCTGCCTCTCGGAACAAGAACTGGCGGTTAAGGTTCAGCACGTCGATGGTGTCCATGTCTATAACATGGATATCTCTGAACCCTGTCAACGCCAAGTTCTTAAGGATCTCACACCCGAGTCCACCAGCTCCAATCACCAATACTTTGGAACCATGCAACGCATCGTGGGCTTCTTGGACACTATAGTCACCAGCAACTTCATTGTACGGGCCCACATTGTCGAGGATCGGCCTGATCGACGAGAGATCACGATAACTCATACCTCTTTTTTTTTTTTATTAATACAAATTGTTGCTGCGAAAAATATGCGTGAATTTGATATTAGCTACTCTTTATGTTTCTTCACCGGTCGCAGCACAGGTGGCATCCCGATGCGTTTACCCAAGTTTCCGTCCGTCTGACTCGAAAGTGGATTGGGTCTTGTATTTGGTAAGTGGTTGCGTACTGCTTGGCTTTGCGGTAGATCAGCTCGCTTAACAGGCTTTGATTTATTGGGGTCAATCGTCCGGCGAATATTGGGCGAAATGAACTTGGGATCAAACTGCGGAAGTTTTGAGACATCTTCCGGTGCCTGCTGGAGCGCATTGGCTCCCTTGGCGCTCACAAACACGGGAAACGAGACTTTCGAAACATCTGATTCTTGCTCGGCACGATCTTGTGAAAATACCAAATCTTCCTCCATAATATCGTCGCTAAAAAGGAACGAGTCCTCAAACTCCTCTTCTTTATTCTCGGTATGGGGTTGCGGGGTATGAACATCCTTTTGTAGAGGTTTAGGTGTTTGCACGGGAGGCACAGGCACAGACACCGGTGGATGTGGATGTGGTTGTTGTTGTGGCTTTGCTGGTGGAACTGGGTTTGAAACGGGGATTGGGGTCTCCGGTATACTGACTTTAATAGTATCTTTCTTTCTTCTCTCTCTATCGACCAAAACCGGGTCACGATAAAAATCAATATCTTCCAACTCTGGTTTTGGAAGCCCCACTTTCTGGATCTTGGAAATGATGGTTTTGTCATACAAGCAGTTTCCAAGAACATTACCGAAACAGCGCAAACACCTCTTGACACCATCTGTAAATGCTTCTTTCTTACACTTTTCAAATGCCATGGCCTTGCTTTTGGCATTATCGATGTATCCGTACCCAAAATCCTCGTGATACGTGCCGTCTTTAATAGTTACCCGTACCACGACAGAAAGCCCCATCGAGAATCGGCCCGAGTTGCCATGAGTATCAAAGTAGTCGACTTGGGAGCTGATAAGTTCCGAGTTCCAACCGTTAAAACCAAAGATCTCATTGGCAAGATTGAGTGCTTTCCATCCCTCGATATACGACACCTTAGTACCATTTCCACCCGGACGGAAACTGACAAACTCAGGACCCAAGACCTTGTCTAGCAACAGCTGAATGCGGGCGTGCTCGGTGTCGGTGTACGGCACGGGTTTGAAAACCCGTTGACTTGTGCTTGGTTGGGGTCTGAACGGATTCGACGAGGATGCCACTCGGTTCTGGTTTGGATTGTGGCCGTTCATTAATAAGAAGATGTGTAGATCTTGTGCGCCAAAAGTTAACGTGGGTACGCGTTTGCGCGGAAAAAAACATCGCCACTATGATCAAAAGTCGCACCAAACAAGTTCAACCAAAGGGTCTATCTTTAGTTCCAACGACCGCGATGTTATGAAATCGATCTTGAAATCGCCTGTTTCGTCACCAGTAAAACCACTGGTGCTGCACCAGGCAGCACAACACACGGTAATTCGTGGCGAAGGACGACTTCTTGTTCGGCTCCAGCTTCCACGGTACTACATGGTGGCCCAGCGCAGAAAGACGGCCGCAAAACGGCTGCTGAACACGCTTTCGCGTGAACGACAGATCTTGGCCTACAAAGAATGGACTACACGGGAGGATCGCCAGAAACGGTACGCTGAACGCCACGGCTCGCTGGTTCCACTGAGTCCAGTTGGCTCCCCACGCAAGCGGGTCAGTTTCCAGACAGACTCTAAATAATAACAATTTATTAATACATGTATGTAAAATCTCACACGTCCAAACTGGAGATGAGCGTGATGTTGTCTCCCTTTAAGAGAATGCGGCCCAACTCGTCCTTGTGGCCGCTCTCGGTGTTGATCTCGACTGCTTGGTCTACCACCACATTCATGAACTCATCAAAGCCTCGGATCTTTCCTTGGATCCGCAGCTGTGTCTGCTCATACAACCAAATCGTCACGTCCGACTGCTGCTGCAAGTACTTGAAAATCAAGTTGATTGGCGGCACGTTAGACTTTTTGACCCGCGACGACATGATGCTGTTTGTTTTAGAATAGAAATCGCTTTTTTTTTTGGTGATACAGGATCATGGAACTCAAACCTCTTTTTATTAAATGGCTTACAGAGGTCGCCGAAGAAGCATCGAAACGTGGCCTGAAAGCTGCACTTCTATACAATCGCATTATTGATAAACTTGAAAATTTTGACCTGTCAATCGATGATCCAAAAACCTTACGTCTGATTCCGTTTGTTGGGACCAAGACAGTTGATCTTCTAACGAAGAAACTCAAACAGCACTGCAACGATACACTTGTTCCTTTGCCGCCAGCATTTGAGCCAGTGGTTGTTTTGCTGCCCCAAAAACGCAAGATCTCGCTGCTGCAAGGACAGCAACGTCGCCGAACATACGTCCCTCGCCATCGTTCAGGAGGCTACGCCATTCTTATTGCATTGATTCTTCGTGATGGCAACCGCACGGGACTCAACAAATCGGAAATAATCAAAGCTGCAGCGCCCTTTGCCGATAAGTCGTTTACCAGTAACCCCAACAGCAATGATTTCTACTCTGCATGGTCATCGATCAAGGTTCTCCTAAAGAACGAGCTCGTTGAGGTAACTGGTCGCTCTCCAAAATTATATTACCTCACAGAAGAAGGTCACATGCTAGCACATAGACTTCAGGAAACTGCCAATATCGAGCCTTCTTCTGTGGACCACCTCCAAGCCGATACTTCGTACGATAACCGTGAATTCGTTTCTGACACATCGATTTCAGTCAACTACCACGATGCAAACAACAGAACCTTGGCAGGTACCAAGTACGATGTCTGGACAGCGTTGGACTACGAGATTATTCTTCTCATCGATACACGTGAAGTACGTTCCCAGCAGGATCGGGACTATTTCCAGAACCGGCTCAATCTTGCAAATACCAAGTGTGAGGTCCGGGCTCTTACTGTGGGTGACACGCTTTGGATTGCACGCAACAAGCACTCACAACGTGAAGTTGTGCTCAATTATATTTGCGAACGGAAGAAGCTCGATGATCTTGCTCTGTCGATACGCGATGGGCGATTTCAGGAGCAGAAAACACGACTCAAGCGGTCAGGCATGAAGCATTTTTATTATCTTGTGGAAGAGGGTGGTTTAGATAAAGTGGGTGACATGATGGATGCCGTGCGTACTGCCATGGCCATGACAATGACAGTGTCGCAATTTTATCTACGCAAATTCAAGGACATCGACGAAACGATTCTGTTTCTTGCATCTACTACCGCTATAATCAAAGACCAACTTAAAGATACTAAGCTTATTGTGCTACGGCCACGCTCTATCAACTCGCAGGACGAGTACGGCACTCTTTTACACCAATTTCGCCAGTTCTTTGAACAAAGAAAAACATCGTACGAATGTGTTCATTTATTTGAATCGTTTCAGGAACTGTTGGGAAAGACAAACATGATGTCGGTTAAGGAGATATTTATTCTTATGCTCATGGCTATTCGGGGTGTCTCGTTGGAACGAGCCATTGCTTTACAGGCCCGATTTCCTACCCCCAAACTGTTGCTTGAATATTACCATGTGGTTCACAAAGGATTGTCGGTTGAAGAAAAAAAGAAGTTGCTTGTGGATGAATTCAAGCACCATGTAGGCAACAAGAAGATTGGAAAAGTGTGTCTGATGAATATCTACGATACGTGGGGCCGGTGAAGTCGCTACCTTTTTTGCAACTTATTAGTGTTGCATTCGAAACTGTATATAACACATTTCAATTTTTTTTTTTGTGGTGGTAGACTCTCAAAAAAATTTCATCAACATATAACCAGTACCTGAAAAGTAACCAATGGGCAAAGGGGTGTTTAAGTACGGCGGCAAGTCGGGGATCTTGCCAAAGGTGCGTCCTGTTTTTAAGTGCCATCCCATCAGAAACGCTACTGAAGCCGAATTAGCCAAGGAGGCCAAGGTCGAGCAAGGCTTTGCAGAAGGTATGCCATTACCGAAGAAGGTTGGTGCCAACTACGAACGTGTTGCTCTTGCCAAGCCAGTAGTTAGCGTTGAGGAGAGAATCAGAAAGACTATAGATGAAAGAATCCCACAAAATATAGATGAATCAAAGCTCAGCAGCGATGAGTTATGGCAATTAAAGCGGGATGAAATCCGTCGCGATTATCTCAAACAAGCATACTTAAACGAAGCTGACAGATTAAAGAGACTTGACGAGTACCATGCGAAGCAAGAGGTCAAGAATAAGGAATTTGCCAAATCTCACGTTTATGAAGAATCTCAGGCTGAAAAATTGACAATTCCAACTATTGATTCTTACTTGGATGGTCCAATTATGAGACAAAGAACGGAAGAGGAAGAATTGATGATACAGGAGCAACGGCTCTTGAACAGAAAGACTCAAGAATTGGCCCAAAAGGAAAAGAAAGCCAATGAGTTACTTGACTTATATCATGCCGCATCCAACTTTATAACAACCGAAGAAGAGTTGGAATTGGCCATCACCGAAGCATTTGAAGTCAACTTCAGTAAGTTCGATGGTAGTCAAAGTATAATAGAAAACAAATTGGCATCGTCGGGCAGTGGCTACGCCAACATTGACCTTAACGAGAGATTGATTTCTGACCAAGTTTTGGGTGAAATTAACGGTAAACCCGGCTTGCAAACTATCAAAGAAACCATGAGTGGTGAGATTGAAAGATTAAAGAGAGAAGCTCAATTGAAGGTGAATGAAAACTAGTCAGAAAACCCTTTATGTATATAGTGCCCGTTTTTCTTTGTGTTGTGTAACCCGCAAAAAGTGCTAATTCCAAATAAAAAAAGAAGTAGTAATTTCCAAAAAAAAAAAAATATTGGTGTCAATCCACACAAACAAAGCCTGAAGAAAAAACGCAGTAGCTTTCAAGCCATTCCTAATATTCTTTTTATTATGTCTACCAACAAGACATACGAGCATTATGCTAGGAATGTGTTCAACGCACGAATGCGTTATGTACGCAACATCTGTTTGTTGACGGCACTTGTTTTTTCCGTGACGTTGGGTATTCCATTTGGTCATTTCTGGTACCATATATTGATGATGGTGGCAGTGGTACCCACACTTTTTGCTGGGTTTATGTTTATCAAATTAGCCCGTGAAAGTTTCCTGACAGTTGAGTTTTTGGCACAGAAAACATTGGCTTCTCATATCTACCATACATTGTTTTCAACTAAGTTTGTGAGACACACGGCTCTCTACTTGGCTTCAACATGGTGTGTTTACGGTGTCTATTTCTTTGATCTCAGATACGGCTACTATGTTATTTCCAAGGAGTACCGCAAGAACCCTTTGATTAACGACCAGTGGGTGTTTTACTGGTTCAGTCCAATCTTTATTGGTGTCATGTACCTGGCTCATCATTTGATCTTGCAAAGAAACAGGTTGGTGTTCCGTTATGGCGTCACGAAGTTGAGACCCGAAGACACGTTATTGAAGAAATTGCCTCTTTTGGTGGTCAATGCACTTATTCTTAATGTCTTCTACACCGCTTCTTATCCCATTGCATACTGGTTATTGAGACCATTGATCTACAAATCAAATATTGGACTCATACTTCTTTTTGGTTTGGATACGCGAATGCCTGCCTTTGGTGTGAACTGGCACACTTTGACCTCAATGTCATATTTATCTTTCCACATCTTCCTTGCTTGGGAAATCATCAACCACGCGTACAATGTGTACACCACAATTGGTTGTTTATACGGAAAGAAACCAATCAGTACGTTCAGTGCTGATCCAATCAACACACTTTTATCTGGGTTACGTGAAATGAGGCCGAACCATGAATTGTACCGGTTGACTGCATTTCAAGAATTGGCATACATTGCTTCGTCTACCAAGGATGAAGAAGCTATTAAGATGAGAATGGCTATTTACAGTGCCCGCTCACGCAAGGGGTTTATTTGGCCTGCCATTTTAGAAGAATGTTCATTGATTATCAAGGAAACCACCGGTCGGATAAATTATAGATCACCTGCAGATATGAGAGCTCTTAACGAATCTCAGCATAAAATCAAGCAGGAGATCCAGACAGCCTCTTTAAGTACGAGAAATGTGGATAATTCTGATATTTTTGGCAACTCGTTTGTGTCGGCCACTTCTGGTGATGCCCCTAGTCAAATCCAGGACTACCCTCCCTCCCCAACTAAACCTCGGCCTAAATACTACAGTATTTTGGAGAAACAAGTGCTTATACCAATAAAGAGCATAACCAACAGTTACTTTAAGGTTCCAGCGATTCAAAAGTACTTGCGAGCATCAGAATTGAAATACAAGAGTTTGCGGGAAGAATTTTACGGTTCCTTTATTGGTTCATTCTTTAAAGTCACGTTGAAGAGAGATACAGAAGCCCGTGTCATCAATGCAGTTAATTTTGGAAATGCTGTTATTGCCATATCTAATCTATTAATCCATTCTATTCAAGAAGATAAGCATTCTATTGTTAACAATACTCAAATCAGAGATATATTAGAGCTTTTGGAGAAACCCATCCGCGCCACTAGCAACTACATAGATTACTTGCCAGCATCGATACACTTGTCATCCCGCGAAGCCAAAAATGCTGACCTCACAAAGAATCACTTGATTGGAATCCTTCACGACATGGCCATGCATGAGTTCTTTCAAATTTGTGTCAAGTTCAACCACAAGCTTAATGACTTGGTATTGAATCCTAAAACTTACAAGTTAGCCAAGTTGGTTATTGACTCTGCCATTGCCCAACAGCAGCAACAGCAACAGCAACAGCAAACGCTTCAAAAGCATCATTAATTTCTTCATTTTCTTGTGTTAATACAGTTATCATTTATACTTGGTTCTCAGGACTTGTGCTTCTCTTATTGTTTGGCATTGTATCAAGTAAAACGGGCTTGAGCACCTGTTCATCAAACTTGGTGAACCACTTTGCGTGTTCTTCTGCACTGAGGAAAGCATTAAGCACTCCACCACCAGTTCCATCAACAGCAAAATTGCCCAAGGTACTGGATCTTCCATTCAATAGATCGTCAACGTCACTTGTCAAAAGTTCTTCTTCGTCATCAACATCGTGGTTCTCATTAAGATCATTGGTTGAGCCACGAGGAGTAGTATTGAACGATCCCAAGCTAACATTGGACTCGTTTCTTGATCTGATACGGTCGACAACGTCGTCTTTATAAATGCCCTTGCTAGAAATGTTGTTGTTGTTGGCACGACTAGAACCAGGGTATCTCCGACTTCCCATATTATTGCCGCTAAGAGGAAGACGAGGAACTTCAATCTCAAATTCGTCATCGGAGTCATTTTCATCAACGACCCCGACCTTGATGCCTAAAATCTCCAACATGGATGCTGTTGTACCGCCGAATAAAATAACAGTTAACACAACAACAACCAATACTGTAGCAAGTAAAGTCCATTTCGCGTCACCTTGGATTCCCATAGCTAACGCAACACCAACTGCACCTCTTAATCCGGCCCAGAAGATCATCATCTGGTACCGATGGGAAATTTCGTCTGGTAATGTCTGGGACGAGATACCTCCACTAAGGGTGTTTCTGGTGGTGAACCTTTCAAACCGAGCCCTGTACAAGAAGTTGAGGAAACGGGAAAGTGGGAACACAGCCAGCCATCTGGCGACACAAATTGAGATAAACGTGATAATAATGAGCAATGGTTGGAACACCAATTCAACTTCTGTGAACAAAGAAAGGCCCAAGTAGATAAAGATGAAATTTTCTGAGAGTTGTGCAAGCAATTGGAAGATGTACTTGGTAGCAATCTGAGTTCTTCTGGACATGTTGAAGAAAGCATAGTGTTTCAAAGTGATTCCACAAAATAATAACGAGACAATACCGGACATGTGGGCCCCATTGGAGAAGAAGTACGACTCGTAAGCAAACAAAAGGACCAAACACGTTTCGATTTGTGGGTATCTTCTGATGTGAGAGTGTTTGAGGATCAAGGCCACCAAACTACCGATGAGGATACCGATAATCGTTGAAATGGTGAAAGTCATCAAGAACAAACCAATACCTTCAAAGAAAGAAGAGAAATGTACTTGTTGACCGTGGAACTTCTGGCACGTTTCAAACATGACAATGGAAATAGCATCGTTCAAAAGAGACTCACCAAAGATGATGGTGTATAATTTGGGATCAACCTTGTATGCGTTGAATATAGACAAGATGGTGACCGGATCGGTTGCTGAAAGTGTGGCACCGACCGCAAGTGCATCCACAAACTCCAAATGAACCCCATCCAAGCCGATGGCGGTCCAAACGTACAAGATAATACCGACCACCAAGGCGGAGATAAAGGTACCTGGAATAGCAAATGTAAGAATTGAGCCCAAATTGTGGAAGAAGTTGGACTGATGTAGCTCGTAGCCTGAACTCAATATGATGGGAGGCAATAGGATGTTGAAGAAATACGATGAATTGAACTTCACGGCATCTTGAATGTAGTGACCCGGCAGGATCCGGATGATGAGACCCACAACCATACCATAGAAGATGGACAACACTGTTTCATGGACTGCTTTGATCCGACGTTGCTGCAAGAAGTAGGACGACCACAATGCTGAACAAAGCAAGAACAACAAGATAAAAAGGGCCCACGAAGAAAAGATTTCTTCGGTGACTGGATTCGGTTCTTCACTCAGATCATCGGGGGTTGTGACCTCAGGATCCTCTGGGTCTGTCAATGCCCTTTTCACCACCTGCTTGGCTAAGTAGAGTGCTATGGAGCTCATGGCGTCTGGTAGCTATTGATGGTTCGTGGCAGTTTTTTAGTTTCCGTATGTATGCAGGGGCAAAAATAGAGTTGTGGTTGGGGTTGTATATTTATCACGAGAGTCGTAGTGATGAGAACGTAAAAGCAATAAAGAACGCCTACTAATCGCAATAGATGAATAGGACAGGCCTGCGCGATTGATATTAGTACTGTTTCAATTTTTATTTTAGGTATAGAAAATGAGACCAAAACAAAAACGTATAATCAAGGCTTATCACACAAGACAATTTACACCAAAGGGAAATCAGAGACAGAAAAATTTTAAAATAGAGGGAAAAAAAACACTTAAAATTAAGCGTGTCCCTTGAATGAAATAGCAGTGGCTCGAGGTTTCACTTTCCTGCTGGTATTTACATCTGCTGGCTTTCCATTACAAAAATTCACGCCATGAAGAACAATAGAAGCCCTGTTTGAGACTGGAAGTTAAACCTAGTTCACGCGTGAAATTTCTTTTTATTAATTTCATTCTTTCTTTTTTTTGTTTACTAGCTATATGTAGGTACCCTACATTCTTGTTTTTTGTTTTGAATTGCTAAAAATTGATGTCCTCCAAGAGAAACTAATTGACTTTTCCTTCCTTCCCTTACCTTCGCTTTATCACTTATACTCGCATATTCATGTCTTCTGCAATCAACCCGAACTCATCGTCAACAAATCTAGCTGCGTTTCACCACCCGAAGCCAAATAAGCGGCTTAATCTCGCTAGTTACACAAACTATACCTCTTATCAGTTTCCCTTGACTCCTCCAGTATCCTCATCGTCCACACCAATCAAGGAGAAACAGGTCAAATGGAATTCACCAACTGCATCTGGCAATACCACATTTACTAAATGGTTCAGTTTTGCAAATTACAAGTCGCTTATTCCACCGATAGATGTCAAAGTAACGCTCCTTTGCTTTCTCTGGTACATCTGCTCTATTGTTTCCAATAACTCCACAAAGGCTGTACTTCTACGCTGGAGGTACCCTGTGTCTCTTACCGAGTTGCAGTTCATGATCAACGCCGGTCTTGCTGTTTCATTTCTCGCCATTCTTTCTGTTAGACCTCAATGGTCCACCAAGTTTCCCAAAGGTGTTATCCCACTCGATAGCACACAACGCGTGTTGAGTATTCGTGAATTTCTTACCCCAACAACTGTTGTCGTTGGCACCACTTTACCCATGGGTTGCTTCCAGTTTGTTGGTCATCTTACCTCGCACAAAGCAACATCACTTATCCCTGTTTCCTTGGTCCATACCATCAAGGCTTTATCTCCGTTGATCACAGTATTGGTTTATCGCATAGTATTTGGTATCAGGTACAAGCCCATAACCTACATCACTCTCATACCTCTTGTGATGGGCATCATGCTTACTTGTTACAAGAAGAAGAACGCCAATACAACAACATCTTCATCATACTACGTTGTTGGTTTAGCATATGCTTTTGTTTCGATGCTCATCTTTGTCAGCCAGAACATCTTTGCCAAAAAGAGTCTCACCATTGAAGAAGAAGTCTTGCCATCGGCCAAGAAAACGGCTAAACTCGACAAACTTACTATTTTATGCTATTCCTCGCTCATTGGCTTTGTTTTCACCTTCCCCATTTATTTATTCAGTGAGTTCACTAACGAATCAGTATCATTTTTTCATCTTACACCTCTGATACTCACGCTCATTGTCATCAATGGCTTCTCCCATTTCTTACAGTCATTGCTTGCATTCCAGATCTTGGGTCTTATGTCCCCCATCAACTATTCAATCGCCAATATCTTGAAGCGTATTATTATCATCATCATTGCATTTTTGTGGGAAAACAAGTCCTTCACCAATCTTCAGGCTATCGGCTTGACTCTCACAATTACTGGCTTGTACTGTTATGACCGGTTTGGAACCGCTCACAAGAAACACACCAGCTAATTTTCATTTTACAAATAATCAAACCCTTTTCCACCCATTTTTTAGCTCGTTTTATCTGTATTAATATAGAATGGATCTATCTCTATATATAACCTAATGTCCCGCACCCTCAGCGTTCAACATCCTCTTAAAATGGTCCCCCAATGCAACCATGAAGACTGTCTGCCAGATACCCAAACCGATTCTTGGAGTCACACCTCTGTACAAACCCTGTATACCGTTGTTCTTGTAGATGTAGGCGAAAGTAGAGCCCACAGATAAGTTCTTTGGTCTGTTTGGATCGTTGGTTTTCGATTGCATCTCGACTCTGACAACCTCAAGAGGTTGGTTCCAGGCAGATAACCCACCACCGATGGCCGATGCACCAATCTTTTCCAATGCACTTAAGTTTTCTTTCTCGGACTTGTTACGAGCATTACGAATGATTTGTTCAGCCAATCTAGAAAAGGCAAATCTAGATCCCCAATTGGTCATTTGTCTCAAGGCAACTGCATTGACACCCTTGTTGATACCTCTAATACCCTCACGTTGGTAAATGTCTTTGAAAACCTGGAAAGTAGTTTGAGTAGCAGCCCCACTTGCAGCCTGTTTCGACCGGGTGATCTCGACAGTTTTCATACATGTACAGAAACCCATGGTAAGGTACGACTGCACCAAACCACCGGTGACACCAGCACCCATACCAGCAAGGAACGGGTTGGCACCCAACTTTCTGTATTGATATTCGGCTTCAGCTGACACGAAAAGAAGCACAGCACCCTTAGTGGAGGCTTCTATCCAAGCCCATGGAATCAATCCCTGGTAGAAGCCAAACACTCCACCACGGGACCAGACCAACTTGATAGCCTGGCCAATGGAGACCTTTCTGTTGGCAGCCATCGTTGTTTTCACGACCTCCAATGGCTGACCTAAGGTGGTTACTTCAGCCAAGTTAAGCACAGCACCAAGGGCAATGTTGGAAAAGTTGATTGGCTTTTTCTTAAGTTCCTGGTCAGACGACATTCGATACTAGCGGAAATTTACGAGGTACAAACTACCAAACTGGCGATATGTGGGTTTATATAGATGGACTGAAATCAGTTTTTCAGCTAGTCGCATCCGTTACACCGGTACCGCAATAATAAACAAAGGCGTTTGCCCGGAGATGAGGGGAAGAAGTTTCGCGTTATGAGACCAGATAATTGCTTGTGTATGATATGATTGGTCAAATTTGCAACCCTTGTTCATATACGATGGTGATCTCGGCTCCGAACGTTGATAGAAGATATATCCCAGTTCAAAGTCGGAAAATTTACATCACTCATAAAGAGTTGCTTTGGAAGAATGAATGATGATTAGAAATTAACACCAAACGATTTTCTTACTTTTCTCGTGCTTTTTGATATATATATTGCTCTAGAGTAAGTTAGTGAGACCCTTGTATCGCCAGGAAATGACGACTTGAAACGACACAACGCGACATTAGTGACACATACCGCAACATATCAAAATAAGCAAATGACGACAACAAAAATGTCTTAGAATAATGTCGCATATTGTCGGCAATGCTAAGGTCACAGCATTTTTACCTACGCATCGATCATTATCGCTTAAGTCAGAAAGATAAAAGACAAAATGGGGATCAAAAAGATGTTTAAAAAGAAAGAAGTCTCTGAACAGGAGATCAGAGACCAACTCCAACTGGAGGGAATTACTACCAAGTCTGGATCTGGCAGGGAAGAGAAGTTTGGCGCATTTAAACAGTATGCCCAACAACGTAGTTCTCAAAAACCGGGCGTTGCACCAGTCAATCCATATGCTAATGTTAGTGCTTCTAATGGAAATCCATATGGAGCCCAGGCTCAAACGGGAAACGATGGTCTGAGTCCGTATGGAAGTGGACTGAGTCCGTATAGCAACCAATCATCACTGTCGCCGTATGGAGCACAGAACCTGGCTCGATCATCCAGTCCATATGGTTCTCAAACACAGTCACCATATGCTCAAGCCCGTCAACCACCCAACAATAGATCTACCAATCCATATGGAACTTCGAGCTCGTATGGATCAGAGGCGACAAATGGCAACGCTTCTAATGGCCAATCCAACCCATATGGCCAATCTTCCAGCAGCGCGAGATCCAGCAACACATATAATGATACATCAAATGGTGCTTCCAATAGCAGACCTAACCCATATGGCCAGGCATCATCCAACAGCTATGGTAAGCCAGCCAACGATCCCTATGCGAGACTGACCTTACGGTCTGGTAGAGAACGTAGTGATTTTGATAATGAATCACTTGACTTGAACCATGTTCCCTCTAACCAGATGTATGCAAGAACCAAGCCCATCAAAAAATTAGCACAAAAACCAATTAGCGATTTAGTAGAAGAGCCAAAACTAGAAGAAGAAGACGATCTCAACGAACTTCCGCCTGATTTTGATGATCTTCATATTGACGATGACCTTCCAGAGGAAGAACAGGTCAATTCAGAGGACGAGGAGGTTGAAGCGATCAAGCAAGACATTCGTTTTATCAAGCAGGAATCGCTTGCTCTGACGCGAAACACACTTAGAATGGCTCAAGAAGCCGATGCATCGGGTACTAACACGTTAGGAATGTTGGGTCTGCAGTCTGAACGACTCTACAGTGCTGAACAGAACTTGCTTTTGGCCGACACTCAGACAAAGATTGCCGAAAACAAGGTGAACGAATTGCACAGGTTGAACCGGTCGATCTTCATACCAGCATACGGCAACCCGTTCAACAAGAAGTCACGGTTGCGTCAACAAGAAGATGCACTCAAATCACAAAAAGCCCAGGAAAAGTACATGAGAGAATCGAACCGGGCAGAATTGTACGCTAGTGAGCAGAGAATAAAACAAGGCATCAGTAATAATGCCACCAGTAGCGAGATGCACCAGAAGTATCTGGGTGAGCGGTCTCTTGCTGCTGCACAGCGGTACCAGTTTGAGAATGATTCTGAAGACGATGAGATGGAAAAGGAATTGGCCAGTAACTTGGATCAGATCCAGCTATATGCTAAGAAGTTGAAGAACTCTGCCAATACTATTGGCCAAGAAGTCGACAGTCAAAATGAGAGATTGAAGAAGATAGAGGAGGATGCCGACAGATTGGATATCAATGTCCATTTGAACAGTACCAGATTGAGCAACATCAGATAAAATGTTCTTTTGTTATGTTTGATACACATTCTTAAATATTAGTATAGCCATAATCGGTAATCCTAGTTTTGTGATGGGGTATCCATTACGTAATACAATACATGTAATTGTATCAGGTCGGGTGCGGCTGCTCACCCACATGCATGTTTGCGACAGGTCCCGATATAGACCAGAGATCTCACGTGCGTCGGGTTAAAAAGTAAGCAACATTTTTGTTGTACTTCACCAGAGTCGGATCCCATGTGGCCATTTCATGAACCTTAATTTAAATGAGTTCACCCTGAACTCGGTTATAGTCGAACGGATTGAACGGCCAGAGCAGGATCAGGGTCCACTGGCAATCTATCTGGGGCAATGTTGCTCCAAACGAACTTTAAATAGGAGTACAAAAAAAAAAAGAAATATTAGCCCTTTCCTTTAGTCAGGTGATTTAATTGAGAAACTTCAGCCAACAAAGATAATTGTTGGTTACCGAGGTTTGTTGAAATGGGGGCCACCGCGTTCAAAATAAAATAGGGAAGGGTAACCATATAGAGTAAATAAATACAAAGATAAAATTAAAAACCTCACTTGAATGTGGGAAGCAGAATCATGACTGATGAAGAAGCTCCGTGTCTTTTCTGTAGGGCATCGATTTCACCACATATTTCTGCGTTAAGCGGCAGCCAAGAATACCCATTTTTAAAATAAAGTAGGATGCACTGGTATTCAAAATTTACCCAAAGTAATGAAAAGTAATAAAATTTTTTTGCGGCATTTGAATACTATATAAAGCAAAACATATCACTCTTTTATATGTTTGTAAGCGAGTCTCTCTGGGAGTTCATATGTCTTCTCACGCATTTTCCTCTTCTACTGGCGCAAATAGCGGTTCTGCTGCCTCTCCAACAATTCTGAAGAGAGGCAATGTGGCTTCATTGAACACTTCCTCTGACAACTCTTACAAAACGGGTTTAACCGCCATTGATACCTATGGAAACAAATTCAAAGTCCCCGACTACACTATCAAGGAAATTTTGCAGGCCATTCCTTCCCACTGTTACGAGAGAAGGGTGTTTGAATCATTGTACTACGTTTTTAGGGATATATTCTGGATGACTGTATTTGGTTTCATTGCCAACAACTACATCCACTTGTTGCCTAACCAGTACGTCCGTTTCGCTGCCTGGTCTGGTTATGTCTATCTCCAAGGTTTGTTTGGCACGGGTTTGTGGGTTTTGGCTCACGAATGCGGTCATGGGGCTTTCTCAGACTATGGCTGGGTTAACGATACTGTTGGTTGGATTTTACACTCGTACTTGATGGTTCCTTACTTTTCCTGGAAATTCTCCCATGGTAAACACCACAAGGCCACTGGTCACTTGACCAGAGATATGGTTTTCGTCCCTAAGACAAAGGAACAATTTATGAAAAGTCACGGCGTTGAAGACTTGGAAGACTTGGTTGGTGATTCTCCAATCTACACCTTGTCTTCCTTAGTTGTCCAACAATCCTTAGGTTGGCTTATGTACTTGTTTGCCAATGTTTCAGGCCAACCATACGAGGGCGTTAGCAGATGGAGAGTTAACCATTTCAATCCTTCGTCATTGATCTTTGAAAAGAGAGACTATTGGTATATTTTGTTGTCTGACATCGGTATCTTGACCCAGTCGTTTGTCTTGTACACCTGGTACAAGAACTTTGGTGGCTTCAACCTTCTTGTTAACTGGTTCTTACCTTACATCTTGGTTAACCACTGGTTGGTGTTTATTACTTTCTTGCAGCACTCCGACGCAACTTTGCCCCACTACGAATCCCACCAATGGACCTTTGCCCGTGGTTCTGCTGCCACCATTGATCGTGAGTTTGGATTTGTTGGTAGATTTATGTTCCATGATATTATTGAAACCCACGTTTTGCACCATTATGTCTCGAGAATCCCATTTTACAATGCTAGAGAAGCCAGCGAGGCTATCAAGAAGGTCATGGGTGAACATTATGCACACTCGGACGAGAACATGTGGGTCTCGCTCTGGAAGTCGGGTAGATGGTGTCAGTTTGTCGATGGTAAGGACGGTGTCATGATGTTTAGAAATCTCAATGGATTGGGAGTAGATCCAAAGAAGTAAATTATATAAAATTATTAGAATTAATAACATCATCATCTTATTCCTGGGATTCCAGTGTATGTTATTGCCCGGTAGTCATTGTATTCCGGGAAGAACTTGGATAAAAACACTTCTTCGAACGCGATGCGTTTGTTGAAGAAGTTCCATAAAATGTAGCTACCAACGATACCAACAACAAAATTGCTGGTGAAGAAGGTGATGCCGATAAACCACCACCAGAAGCCAAAGTAGGATGGGTGTCGCAGGAATCTATATATGCCTGTAGTGATCAATTTGTGGCTATATTTCTGGTCCCGTTGGATGTAGTGATTGAAGGAAGCGCCTGCAGTGTACATGGCCAAACTGCGACATGCCTGTCCCATCAAGATGAGTCCCAAGCCTGTGTATTTAACGAAAGATATTGGTGGCCATCCCAAGTACTTGGTGCGGATGTAATATTCCACAACCGAAAGAGCATACACCGCCCACATGTCGTAGTCTTCAAGGATAAAGGAGTCGTCATCGACTTCCGATGGGTTGTAGATGGCGGTGGTGAGGAACTCGAGGAGATGATACATTGCAACAAAGATACAAAAGTAGTTGAGGGTGGACCAGTCGTCAAGCTGCACCAAATGCCAATGGTTAAAAAGGAGGCACATGGTATTCATCAGGATGACTAGACCAAGACAAAACGCCTTGGCCACCACTTTGACGAGATTGACTTTGGCAGGGTTGTACATGTGATGGTGACAAAAGAAGCACGCACAAATAAATACTTTGATTTCATCTCATCGATATCGATGTACGATGTGCGGGTGAATCTGTTAACGGAAATCGTGGCCGTGGCTTTGGCATTGGGTGTTGTGTGTGGGATCTGTATATCCTGTTTGGGGCACCAATGGTATGTGGGCGTTGAAGGACGCTTTGGGCTGCTTATGGTCTACGTACTTGTGTTGGTACTCTACTTTATGACAGAGTTTGTACTGACGTTCTGGTACCAACCATCAAAAGTGACAAGTCGCTCGTTTCTTATCTATGGCAATCGTGGCAACCTGATGTTCTGGTTAATGCAGGTAGTCACGGTGGCAGAACACATTTCTGTACCATCATACTATACCGGTATGCAAATAATCGGGTTGATAATCGCTCTCGGTGGGTTGGCGGTGCGCGCCGGCGCCATGCGGAGGTGTGGCGAATCGTTTTCTCACTACATCGAGACCAAGAGGCGCGAAACAAGCCGTTTGGTCACGGATGGCGTGTACAGTTACGTGCGACATCCAGCGTACCTCGGATTCTGGTATTTCTCTGTGGGAATCCAGATTTATTTGTCAAATGTGTATTGTCTTGTGGCTTCGGTGGTGTTGCTTGCGCGCTTCTTTAGTGTGCGAATCGAGTACGAAGAATGGTTCTTGGTCAATCGATTGTACGGCGACGAGTACCGCAGGTACCGTCAATCTGTGGGTGTGTGGATCCCTTTTGTTAGTGTATCTAGAAACCTATAAACTTTTGTTCATGAATCTTCTCTTAGTGAATGCCAACCAGTGCTTGCTGGGGGTAGATTCGTCGTCGGCGTACACTCTCTTCAATAAGCGGTCAGCTAATTCCTGTCTGAACTGCTGCAAGTATGATCTCAACAAATCTGCTTCATTTTTGTTAGCAGGAGGCTGATACAACGAGTTCAATGGGAACCCAATCTCGCCTGGTAAACTAAAACTGTCCAACGACAAACTGTTTAATATTCTCACGGCATCACGGTACGCAACGGTGCGATTAAGCTTGGACAAACAGTCACTAATAAACAAAATACCATAGATCAATAACCGGTCGGCAGGGCCCTTGATTTCAAAGTTACGAAAGAATGAGTTGGCCCGGAACAAGTCCAACGTTTCCTCAATTATATCGTAGTCCTGTTGGGGAGGAAACGAGGGTCCTCTGTACTTGGTGTGTATTGGTAATAACAGCACGTTTCCCACTAATCTGGCATCGGCAATTTCTTCTGTTAAAAATGTGGAGTGGTAGGCAGGCATTGTTGTGTAAGTTAAAAGCTGGTGGTTCACCTACGTTCCTGAAGGAAGGGGGAGACACAACATGTCGCACACAAAATCTGCGACATTGTTTGATTTGTGATCAGTCGAACCGTTCCCAATAAGGAAAGACGCATACAAGTATCTAACAAATCCCTTAAGGTGCCGGATTTACCGTGTGACCAGGTTCATAGTATACCAATTTGGTCTATATTTTTCTGGATTATGGTACACACGCCGAGGAGTCTCTAACATCACCCCAAGTAACGTCCTAACAGTAAATGTAGTCGTCTAGTTTGTTATTCGTTATCTTATATGCACATAAAACCCATTCCCCACCGCAGCAACAGCATGTCTCCTTACGAAAATTTCGATAAAAAAAAGCGCACAAAAACTACTAACAAAATTTCGCTGGAGCAATAATAACCACGACTACCTCAAAGTCTCAGATCCTCTGAAAACCCCGGGTGTGTACTGTGTTTGCCAAAATAGAACTGATCAAGATCTGCGGTCTACCAATCGATTTCCAGCTTTTTGTGCCTTTGGATCTCTTGTCTCTCTCTCAACCGAGCCTATTCTCGTTCGCCACTTCCACCAACCCAAAAACCCTAGGTGACTTGTCCCTTATTTCATCCATCGACAACAGACGTACAACTTGCCCCATTATCGCTTCCTGGTTGTTTTTCTTCTGACCCTGGTCTTTCTTCCACTTCTGCTTTGCATCTATCCTTTATTTCTTTTCATTCCTTTTTGATCAAATGTCGTCCGACAGTTACACAAGGTCCAATGCCTACGCCCAGGGCACCTATAAACACAAGCCGGTAAATATACCTGCCCATTTGCTACCGCAAGCATTTTTTGATCTGCATCAACAACAGGAACAGCAACAGCAACAGCCCCCACCCCAGAACCAATCTTATCCTTCCCAGCAACAACAGCCGTACCATATTGTTTCGCCCAAGCGTACACAAGCTCAACAAGGACTGTCACAGCCAGCAACTCCCACCCACTCGCTGTACGCTAATCAGCCATTCAGTCTGTCGTCACAATACCAGAATAATACCTCTCCCAAGCCTCCTTATCCTATATATCAAGATATGCCTTCTTTGGACCCCAGAGGCCAAAACAGAACAGGATCCACTCTGTCATTGACTTACGAAACTTCAAGTCCATCTCATTATACGAGACGTACGCTGTCACAGGAGGTGTCGTCCCGTCAACCTTCTTACCCTGGGTACCTGCCCCAGAAACAACCACCTCAACAGCAACAACAGCAACAACAGCAACAACCACCTCAACAGCACCAACATCACCAACAGCACCAACAGCAACACCAGCACCAACAAAACCAGTACCAGCACCCTCCATCTCAACCCCCTCAACAAACACCAGTAAATGGATACCAACCCATGGCACCTGGAACATCCCCAACTATGCAACAGCCTCCACAGAATCATCCACGTCGCCGTGCACCTCCAGCTGGAAACTTACCTCCAATCCAAACGAACAAGGTGTACAGCGAGCAGAGACGTATCGTATCTACACCAAATATTCCAAACACATCATACGGCAACCATTCGCCAGTAACAGTTCAGCCTTTGCTGAATGAACGGTCAAGGTCGTTATCTTCAACATCGGCCAAATACTCTCAGCAACCACAGCAACAGCAACGCATGTACACCATCCCACAAGGCCAGGCACAGCCACTGCAGCAGGATTCGAGCCACAGAAGCTCCAGTTCTAGCCTGAACTCCCTCAACCACACCTTTTCTTTGTCATCGAAGTCCAGATCTTTTAGTTCTATCAGTAAGCTTTCATCATTGTCCACCAAAAAATTTAGCTCTAGTGTCTCGTTGAATAATTCAAAATTGGACAGAGCTGCAACTCTTAGCAGCATCTCTACCAATAAGACACTTGTGCCTGCTCAAAAGGGTCCTGCGGTGTACCCAGCAATGCTATCTGAAGTGGCGAAAATCTTTAAAGAGGCTGTTATTTTGACAATCAATACCAAGGATGGGTTGGAGTATCATGATACCTTTACTGGTAAATTGTCAGTCGATATCATCTGCCGAGCCATTAGAACCAACGACCGTAACTTGGCATTATTGTTGGGAAGGTCATTGGATGCCCAAAAGTTTTTCCACGATGTGACTTACAACCATCGCTTACGAGACTCTGTTCATGAAGTTTACGCATTCAACCATGTATATAGCGATGTTCAGTTTTATCACGAGGACGGCTCTGGAATCGGAGGAAGCAACAACAATTCCAAGCATGGCTCCTTTGTTGATGCTAGCCAAGTTCAGCTACAGTTGCAAGACCAAGTCATGCACCTGCAAGTTCCCGCTCATCTCAATCCAGAGTTTCATCAAAATGCTGACAGTAGCACATCGCTCTCAAATATGAGCAGTAACCCTCCAAAGGTTTTGACTGCCACCGAACTGACGGGGGTGAATGGGGTTTTTACGATTTTGACTGACTGTTACTCCCCTACATGCACAAGGAACAAGCTCTGTTACAGTATTGCTTGTCCGAGAAGATTAGAACAACAGGCGCGTCTCAATTTGAAGCCTCAGGGTGGATTAAAACGTGCTGTTTCAAGATTATCCTTACATGAAATAGAAGAGACTAAGACATTATGGCATGAGACTGTTCCAAAATCCGTCTTGGATAAACTTGACAAGACAGAAAAGATGAGACAAGAATTGATTTACGAGTTCATCTACACTGAAAGGGACTACGTTAAGGATTTGGAATTTATGACAGACTTTTACATCTTGCCATTAAGAAATCCAGCGAACAATATTATTCCAGAACACCAGAGAGACACTTTCATTCATACTGTTTTTGGAGGGGTGGGAGATTTATTAAGATTAGCCAAGAGTATGAGTGAGGCATTAACTAGACGTCAGCAACAACAAAAACCTGTTATTGAGAAGTTGGCAGACATTTTCTTGGAGTATGTGTCAAATTTTGAACCTTTTATCCGTTATTCGGGTAATAAGGTGTTTGCAAGTTTTGAACACGAAAGGCAACAGCAAGTAAATATGAAGTATGCCCGGTTCCTAGATACTATTGAAAAGAAGCCGGAATCTAGAAAGCAAGATTTGTCGTCTTTCTTAATCAAAGGTGTTCAAAGGCCTGCAAGATACCAGTTATTATTGGGTGGTATTTTGAAGAATACCAAGCCTGATGCTCCAGATTACAAGAACTTGGTTAAAGCTAAGGAAGAAATTGAAAAAGTTTTGGTTAAAATCAATATTCAAACTGGTGAGAGTACTGATCGTCACAAGGTTATGGTCTTACATAGACTTTTGGGAAAACAAACCTTGGAAAACAAATATAATTTCAAGCTATCCTACAACAACAAGATAATCTATCAAGTTACATTGAACAGAAAGAGGGATAATGAAAAAATTGATTTGTACCTCTTTGAGCATGCTTTGTTGTTGGTAAAGCATAAGATTCAAAATAAGCGTGAACAGTACAAGATTTTTGAAAAGCCGCTTTACTTGCCATTGGTGTTTGTGAATAGTGGTTTGGAAATTCCTTCTGTTAGATCAATCATGAATCACAGATACCGTGGATCGGTTGCATCAGATACTGGAATCAAGAACAAGCCAGAATCAACAACTTATGTTGGTGGTAGTTCAACCAACGCTAAGTTGCAAATTAACTTTTTCGGTTTGGGTAGTAACCAGGTACATGCTTCCTTGTATGCTGAAGACTTGACTATACAGTCACAAGTTTTACAGCAAATCTACAATCAGCAGAAGAAACTGATTGAGCTGAATGATTTGTTCTCATTGTATAAGTACGAAACGAGAAGATTCCATGGAAATAACAAAATCAACTGTGCTGTGCCGTGTTACGGTGGCAAGAAGTTATTATATGGCACTGATACTGGTGTTTGGGTCTCGACTGTGCGTTCTATCAGCACCACTTCCAATGAGAAGATTTGTTCTGATCCTACCATGGTTCTCAGCAAGACTTATGTCACTCAGATTGAAGTATTGGTTGAATATTCCAAGTTGTTGGTTTTGAGTGACAAAGGATTGTATGAGTTTGATTTGTCGTGTACTGATTCGTTGGATCATGCCAGAAACACCAGGTCTGGTAAATTGATCTTGAATCATATCTCCTTTTTCAAGGTTGGTATCAGCGACGGAAAATTATTGGTGTGTGGTGCCAAGACTGGCGGTACTCATGCTATCTGTATTATTGAACCAACCAATCCCTTTGATAGAAACAATCAGAAGAACAGGAACAGAAGATATGATGTTCAAGAGGTTACGTTTAGCTCAGACCCAGTTTCCATTTCATTTATGAAGAAGAGGCTTTGTATTGGATGTACCAAAGGGTTTGAAATTCTTTCGTTGGAAACTGGTCGGAAGGAGCCTATTTTGGATGAAGCCGATCCTTCCTTAGACTTTGCAACCCAGAGAGAATCGGTCACGCCTATGAGTATTCATAAGTTGGGAGATGACTTCTTGTTGTGTTATGCTGAGTTCGTCTTTTTGGTTAACGGTAACGGGTGGCGTACCAACCATGACTGGCATTTATCGTGGGAAGGCAATCCACAGAACGTGGCGCTTTTCTTCCCTTACTTGTTATCGTTTGAACCTGGGTTTATTGAAATCAGAGACTTACACTCAACCAACCTTTTGCGAGCTTTGGTTGGGGAAAACATTCGATTCTTACACTCGAACGAGCATGAAGCAATGTATGCGTGTGAAGAAAACGGTTACGATATTATTGTGTCCATTGACTTTTTAAATTTGAAACCAAAAGCCTAATGAGGATATATCCTACTTTTATTCCAATATAACGCCGTTTGAAACCTACGGCAACATTTATGTATGTATTTTCTCCATCAGTAATATGAATACAAGAAACGCTATGGAAACCGTAGAGCTTTTCACATGTACCAAATCGAATGGTAACCTGTAATTTTTTTTCGGCAAAATTTTTTTCTGCGTGCTTTGACACCAGATTCTGTCCGGAAATATATTCTGGACCATTTTACACATTACCGACACGTAAAATTTTTGTTTGCTTTGTAGGTCGATTCGCCAGTGGCCAATAAAGAAAACAAATACGCTTTCTCTTTGCAGCTCGAAAACAGTCTCAAATTCGAAGACGAAATTTTTTCAAACAGATGTCGTCCTCCATTATTGAGTTAAACAAGCCCTCTGTTGAGAGGCCCTTTGGTTTGCACTTGTGGCCAATCTTCAGTTTTGTTTTCGAACAAATCATCGGTTACCCAGCTGAAGAGTTTGAGTTTATTCACCACAAGACTTTCTTGGCCAACGGTTGGCATGCCATCAGTATAATCATTGGCTACTATATTGTTATCTTTGGAGGTCGTTTTGTTTTGGCTAAGTTGAAGGCTCCTGCTTTCAAATTGAACTTTTTGTTCCAATTGCATAACATCGGTTTGACTTTAATCTCTGGTATCTTGTTATTGTTGTGTATCGAACAGTTGGTACCCATCTTGTACCACCACGGTTTGTTTTATGCTGTCTGCCACAAGAATTCATTTGCACCAAAGTTAGTTACCTTGTACTACTTGAACTACTTGACCAAATACGTTGAGTTGATTGACACTGTCTTCTTGGTGTTGAAGAAGAAGAAGTTGTTGTTCTTACACACATACCACCACGGTGCCACCGCCTTGTTGTGCTACACGCAGTTGACTGGATCTACTTCGGTTGAATGGGTTCCTATCACCTTGAACTTGGCTGTTCACGTCGTCATGTACTGGTACTACTTCTTGAGTGCTAGAGGTATCAGAGTTTGGTGGAAGGAATGGGTCACCAGATTCCAAATCATCCAATTCTTGATTGACTTGGTCTTTGTGTACTTTGCCACTTACACTCACTACGCTTTTAGATATTTCCCATCGTTGCCACACATCGGTGACTGTCATGGTTCAGAATTGGCTGCTGCTTACGGTTACTTGATCTTGACTAGTTACTTACTTTTGTTCATCTCTTTCTACATCAAGGTTTACAAGAGCAAAGGTGCTAAGAAGACTGCTTCTGCTGATGTTAACAAGGAATCGTCGGCAAAGTCCTCTGCTGTCGAAGATACCTCCTCGACTAAAGTCAGATCAAGAAAGGCATAACATCTGTACCTACTTAAACCCCCCGTTAATACGTAATAAAAAAGGTATTTAAGTATGAGCCACTATATAAAACTCTCCTATTTTTGTTAAATTTTCGCTTTTCTCTCTTTGCATAGGATTTTGTGATCTTTTTGTAATTTTGCAACAATTTGCAGATCAAACAAATCAATTCTAGCAATAAACTGGCTCACTCTGTTCTGCAAATATTATGGTATGCAGATAACTTGGATATGCCACTGTTTACCAGAAAACAATAAAAGGGACAGCATTCGGATATGCTATTCTTGCTTTATTCTTCACTCAACGATGAATCCAAGTGTTTCCACAACTTCCTACCAAGATTTAGGTCTAAATCTCGAGGATTCTTTCCTCAACATTCCCCATCAAAAGGGTTTCAAACTCGATAACAACTTCGAACTTCCAGATGCTGATCTAGGCATATTTCTTTATGATGATGGTGATTACGAGCTTGAAAGCAATACTCTTTTCTTGGGAATTGACCCAATTGAAACACTGTATCTTTTTCCAGAAGAAAACGCCAATTTTACCCAGAGCCCTTTTTGCGAAGGAATCTTTGACAACGAATTTGAATTTAGTACAAATGCGTTTGACAGCTCCCCATTGAACGATGAGGCTGGGACAGACCAAAATCTATCGCTTTTTACATATAATTTTGATAACTACGACCTTTGCAAGAGCAAAAGTCCTACTAAGGAGGATTTGTCACAATCTGAGTCCTCTACTAAATCACTCCAGATGTATTACAAGCGGGACAAGAAAGATACTTTGATTGAGCGGTTCAAGATTCAGGATTCTTCGAAACTCAAGCTTTCGATTTCACATGATGACACTACGATTGCCTGTCTTGAATGTTCTATTGATTACCATGGATATACTGGAACCATCACAAAGACCACAACTGAGCTGAAGCACTTGATCAATACCATGAAACTCGATATCGTCAATACACCTTCTCGAAGCCTCCAATACTTTTATCCCGACTACAATAAAATTCTGTGTACTCATCAGCGGGTTAAATACGAAAGAACTATCGACGAGTTGCACGGAACTGTTACAAACGTTATGTACAAAGCCAGTGCAGTTTTTGGCATGGAGTCGCCATACGAGCCACAATATTACCGGTTCGAGTTGGACAAAAATGGAGATAGACTCAATGAAAGTAAGTGTGGACTTTGTGCCTACTGTGAGGAAGTTAGATTTCTTCCATTTAAGAACTCTTCATATCTATCCCATATGACTCTAGCCCACGGAATATTCTCTAACAATTACCTTACTCCCGAGGGGGTTAACTACGGCAAGTACTTGTTGAGCAAAAAGGAAAAGAGCCGCTCCAAGTACAAGAGGGAAGTTAAGCTACGTGAAGTTGATGCCATCATGTGTCCTATCTGTGCTGAAGTGATTGAAATCGGTTGTTGGAGCATGAAGTCAAATAAATTACTCAGCTACTTTCGTCACTTCAAAAATGTCCATGGAGACGACACCACCAAGCCAGAGATGGCTATCCAATGCCCAGCAGTTAGGCCACGGGGCCGGACCCTACACATTTTAGATTAGTATTTATACTTGATTGCTCAATTGATATTTTTGTTATTTTTTTAAGTTCCGGTTGCAGAGGTTGCGAAATACAGTCGCGGGGTGGTCTTATCGCCGAGGTAGCAGTAGGTCGGAATCGTATTACATAATCAGATAAAAATTGGACAACACGGGATAATATTAAGGTACCCCTATCCGACCGGATCCTACATATATAATTTCGGATAAGACGGGTATTGCCCGCATATTAGATATAACTCTCTGTCAACGGGAATGTCGCCCATGTCAAATGTGAAGCGTTCAATCAAAGGAACCAGCTCATTGTTTATTACACCACCCAAGTAGGGTTGCAGTATACTCAAATGCGATATGGCTGTTATTTGTGAGTGATTTTAACCCTGAAATTACAATAGATACTATATACGAAAATCACCAGAGTAGATCGAAAATGATTTCTACTTGGAATACATACAATACATATTGGAGTGCCAAGAAAACAAGATTAAGATGCTCTTAACTGTTGTGTTATTAAATCGGGGAAAAATAATCACAGCATTGTATGTATAATCTGCGTGAAGGGAATGGGGTTTTTTACAATGAGGTATTCTTATGGCTGATTTTTGATGATCGTTCCTAGAGATTTGTCCTCTGTTCAAAAGAAGCCAGATGAATGTTAAGCTAAGGTTGAATATATCACATATCTTTTTCTAAAAAGATGGACGTATTGCTATACAAAGTCTACCTCCAATTTTTCAAGGGTACGCCGTAAATGTTTTTGGGAATACACTGTCAAGCAACAATCAATTGGCGGTTAAATTTCATCCTCACATAACTCTTACAGTTTAAATTTACAAAAAGAAATTCTCTGACAAACAATTCATTCTATAGATCTTCTCTCTCTTTTGCAAGAACCAAAGCTTTGAATTCAAAAACAGGGATTACAGCGATTTCAGTCCATGGATTGAAATCTTTGTTATCAGACATTTTTTTTTGCAATAGATTGCAAATTTTGAACAAATTTCGATGACAATGGAAACTGCAACCTTTGAGTCATATGGGAAAATCAGTTTAATGCCATTTGAAGGCTGGAATGTAGAACCTCCTATGGAATTATCCTCATTGGATTTACAAGCAAGCTGGCGCTCATAGCCTATTTCACTAACCCTTATCTGCCGAGTTACTCATTTTTTGAAAATTACCAAAATAGTTTTATCTTATGACAAACACAAGGGTTTCTTCCAATCATTTTCTTCAATGCATTTAGTACTACCTCTGTTTCATCCCATCCTACCGTATACATTAGTTCACCTAGAAATGAAACTTGCAACGAGCTTCATTGTTATGGCCTACGACATTCCTGGTATTAGAGTGCGACTAAATTTTGAGACACCACTCCCAAAGGAATTATTCTTGTCAACCTGCAGATACCGAGACGCAACCCTTTCCGATTTCTTGATTTCGGAGAACCCCTATTCCTGATAATGAAGGTATATCGGCAATAAGAATTAGTAAGAAATGCTTGGTGAGGCTGTTGTCGAACCAGCCGCGGATAGTCTGGCACTAAAACACTAGCAACAGTTTACGCATGGTGCCATTCTGAGAATAAGAAGGGATAACATACGGTACTATTTGCATATGTCCTACACTAACAGCCGTCACCCTATAGGTCATTTTAAAGTTCTATATGCTATTTTATACAAGGACGGGGAAATGACACCGCCCAGAACCAAACTAGTTTCAACTGAGTTTCAAGCCCCTAACCTATCTTCCCCTATGTATCCGCAACATGATTATTATTGACTTTTTTCGTCGGTCGAAAGAAATTAGTAATTGTGTAAAAACAACCTAAACGAGGCACGGCTGAGGAAAAAAAATAGCTGCCGCGAGGTCCGAAGGATATGCCCACGAGAACAAAAAAGGGGCTGAATGCCGACGATACTCAGCTCATTTTGATGACATGCTTATACCTAGTTCTAGCCGATGCTTTAGGTCACACTCCTGACCGTTAGGTTAGACTGGGTATGAAACTTGGATTTTCAGTGGCAAATGCATGATGAAAAGTTTGTCGTTGTTTGCGACTTGCAGCACGATAGGCACTACCTACAGGAGGAGACGGATACAAAATCAATCTCATTCACGCGACTTCTCCGAATGGATTAATTTTGACTGCCGTTCCCGATTACTAGGGTTTTTAATTTTTTTTTCGGCATTAAAATTTTTTTTTGTAGGTCAGAAAAAGAAATAGTCTTCAACACGGCTGATGGGACACTTAATAGACAACCAGCTGCCACAACTTCAATCGCTTTGCTGAATGTAGTTCAGCCGACATATATGGACATCTAGGAAGGACTTACATACTTTATAGGTGACGTTAATATCTCAACTTCCGACTCGGGTGGCGTCTTTTTCTCCGGAGTTACATCCGGTGTTTATAGCCGTGCAAATGACGTTTGGCCGCTTCCTGTAGTTCCGGCGAGATTTTCCTGCACCTTAGTAACTGCAAATTACATATATATTGACCAAGTTCCGGCCGAAGAGCCGTCACTATCTCCATCAGGAATCTTTATATTGTAAATCCTTCCAGCTCAAAGACATTATTCAGATACACATTAGTAAATATGACGGAAACTATGCCAAACAAACATCAATACTCCTTGCCTTCCATACGTTCTTTGCTGTTGGATTTGCCTAACTTCGGCCAACAACCACCGGCAAACGGCATTACTAATGGTAGCCATTACACGCTTCCACCACTTTACCAGAACGCCCTTCCAACTTACTTGCCAACACCAGTAACAGCACAACTGCCATACCAGCACACATATTTGCCACAACCCAAAACCGCATCCTTGTTGGTCCCACACAAGGCGGAGTCGGTCGGAGTTGCCACTAACGGTGGCTACTTGATCAGTCCAATTTCCTCACCAAATTCCAAAAGCAGTACTAGCGATTCGGTGGCTGAGCAGATCTATGAAGCTACCAGAAGAGAATCAACTGACCACTCATTGGAAGAGTCCCCACTCTCCCCAGTCAGCAACCACCATGAGTCTGAATCCGACTCAACCGTCAAAAAGATTTGGAAGCCACGTAAAAAGAGACAGTGTCCCGAATGCAAGTTGTATTTCTCCAACTTGGCCACCCATAAGTCGACTCACTTGAAGCCTACTTCCCGTCCACACATCTGCAAGTACTGTGAACGTGGCTTCGCACGTCCAAATGACTTGTTCAGACATGTCAAGTGTCACTGGAAGGAGATTGGTAGTGACAAGGGTCAATTCAAGTGTCCTTTCAAGAACATTGGCGCCGAATCAACTAGCTCCGACGATGATTCAAAGGACTCTACTGACTACTGTTGTCACAATACAGGTATTTTTTCGCGTTGCGACACTTTCAAAAACCATCTCAAGGCTATCCACTTTCAATACCCCAATGGCACCAAAAAAGATCAACGTACTAAGGTACCTGGCTGGTGCAGACTGTGCCAACAGGAATTTAGAAATGTCGATGACTGGATGAGCAACCATATCGAAAAGAATGAGTGCCCTCATGCTATCAACATGATGAAAAAGAACCAAACATAACCTTCCCTATTCCATACAAGGCGCGCGCATATTTATTTCTCCACCTCCTTTTTATTTGGGTTTTTAATGATTGAACGAACAATTCGGTTTTCTTATGATTTGTAGCCATTATCTCTCTGTATTATTATTGTTTCCGCGATCCATCCCTATTTTTCTTTATTCGTTTAATTCAAGTTTTTTAAGTACTCCTGTTGCGTGTCATTTCTTCGGATCGGCACAAAGTAGGGCCATGCGGAACCGAAGTAAAAATGTCTGAATTAATTTGTTCACGCTCCGTTGTGAAGCACCCACCCCCTTATCCTAAAATATGTTGAAAACCATTGCCAAGTATTCAGTTCTTGCCTTGGTAGTATCTTCGTACAAGAGTATACCGTTGGCTTATTTTGTTCGTTTCTATTCCAAGATCATCAGATGGCTTTTACAAAAAAGATCCTTTCTGTTAAATAATAGAACTAACACGTATGATATAACGGGAGAAACCAACAAACGGGACTTGTTCCATTGGATTGGAATCAACACATACGTTTCTCCACTTGAAATTGATTTCTACATGCACAAGTCGAATTCCACGTACTTTGTCGATTTGGACATAGCAAGAACTCAAATGGTAATGCAGATTTTCCAAAAATTGTTCTTTAATTATTACGATAACGTCCACGGCGAATTTAAGTCAGCTTCTTTGGGGAATGTTCCGTACGTTCCTTTGGCAAGCGTCCAGTGTCTGTTCAAGCGCGAATTGAAACCTTTTCAATCGTATCGTGTCGAATCGAGGGTATTGGCCTGGGACAAGAAGTGGCTCTTTGTTCTCTCAAGATTTGTGACGAAGGGTAACAAGCTCCATGCATACGCCATAACCAAGTATGTATTTAAGAAGAAGGGCAGAATTACGATTTCTCCTGAAGAAATGATCAAGGAATGTGGTTTATGGAATGAGGAAGTCGTTGCTGAAAACGAAAAGAACTATCCTCTTGTCAGCTACTTGGCCGACACAGACGGTATTGAAACAGTTTGTGCCGAAACTTGACTTGAATTAATTTAATACTTACTATTTATTTTTATTGTTTTACTACATGCATTGAATCTGTATGTAACAGCTAGGCCAACCCAAAACCGACATGACCTTCAGTGATAGCAAGCAATAACGTACCTCTCAAAGTCTCGTAACTTTCATAGGCAGGTAAATCAATCTGGTTGAAACAGGTATGTGAGGAGGGCAAGCGGTCAAGCGAGCCATAGTCACGGTGAATCGAGAATTTGCATGTCCCATTTGCTCCACTCAATTCCTTGAACCCATTCAAGGGCACCTTGGATGTACCAGTGGCAAATTGTAACAACTTTGCTCTTTCTTCATTATCAAAAGATTTAACTGCTCTCCAGAACCACTGGATTTGCAACGACGAAGCGGAATAGTTGTTGTATGTAGTGTTGTTTTGCCAATCACTCACATTAATATCCGGCAACCCTGAGATCAATAGTTCCAATTCTTGCTCGTCAAAAATAGCAACGAGATCCTTGGGAATGATTTCATGGAATCCAATCAAGAAATTGTCCATCTGCTCTGCAACAGAAGTCTGCAAACGATACTCAACAACCTTTTTAACATAATCTTGCTTATTTTCTTCACTAACGGGAATATCTCTTCCGTTTGGGATTAAGTCAATAATCTTATGCTCACCATAGTCATCCGTCTCCACAGAAAAATCTTCAGTAATGACATCAGTAATATCATTTTCTAACATCCACATTAAACTCTTGAAATAGTCCAAATCCAAAGTTTCCATGTCCTTCAAGGACACACCTCTACCCAAAATTCTCTTATAGACAGCTCTAGAGAAATGACAATCGAGAAAGCAATAGTCAAAGATTGCTTTACCAATGATACGACCAATAAACTTAAAGAACGACAAATGTTCAGGATTAATGAACGAAGTTCTATTTGGGTGGAAAGTTGTTACATCCGAAGCAACTGGTGTAAACAATGCGTAATCAGGATTGAACATCTGTCTTGACAACACTTGGTACCACTCACGAGTAACACCACCAGCATCCACACCAGATTCACCCTTGAAGTTAACTTCCAATTTGGAATCTCTAAATTCATCCTTTGACTTGAAGAAGAGCGACCTGTAAGAATCCAAGAACACCTGATCTCGACGCACATTAATGGACAACTTGGCGTTTTCATTCTTCTCATGATGCAATTTTCTGTCAAAGTAATTCTTTTTGTTATCAAATTCCAAAACCCTTGGGTTTCTCACAAGCATTCCAAAAGGTCCACTCATCAAATTAGGATTGGTACGAACCATTTGATTCAAAATCTTTTTATGTTCATCCGTAAAAGAAAAGAATAACCTTTCAATAGGTTCCTTGGCGAAATCAATCTTTTTAGCTTCATACTTCAAAACATCCTTGATTTGCAACTCCTTAACTTTACTGCGCTTGCAGACAACCATTAAGGCTTCAATTAAAGGTAATAATGCAGTAGAAACTGTAATTAAATCAGGCCTCTCTTCCAAGACGAGTAAACAGTCACTCAAAGATTCCCACAAGGTACCCAAAGGCAACTTATTATACAAAGAAGTCAACTGACCATTATTCTGCTTGTTTTCCTTTTCACTTGATTCATACATGTAGTCCAATGCTGTCAAAATTCTCAACAATTTAGCTTGATCCGATGATGGTGCACTGAATTTCGAAAACGATTTGCTATCTGTAGTGTACGTCCCCTTAGTTGAGAACTCCTTAATCAAATTAGAAAGATCCTTAATAATTTTTTGTCCCAAGGAACCAGCCTGATCACATAATTCTTGAGAGATAACCTTCAATGCATTCTTCAAAACGGACATATTTTGCATTGCACTGATTGTTCTTCTAAATGTTGTGTTTGAACATTCATTAGCAGTCAATATCTTAACGGTTTGGCGGTAGTTATGTTCGAGAATCACGGGTGGATTAAATGGAGTCGATTTTCCGTCATCATTACTCTTCACAAAAGCGTATAGCGGACGAGTAGAAATTTGCAATATTCTAGCCAAAATATCCATGAATGTTTGGTCTTCCTTGATGATATTGTTTTCAAGTAATCTTAATAAATAATTAATCGGATATTTGTTTTCCTTTCCAACAAATTTGTAAGGATTCTTCTTGTCAACCTTTTTAGAAATAAATGGATTCTCATGTTCAGTCAAGAGGTAATATCTCAAATGACTATTTCGTTCGATCAAATAATCAACGGCCTCAATCAATTGGATACCAACAGTAATAGTAGTTGCTCCAACAGGAAGCTTAAATTGCTTTTTGAAATCCTTTTGTCCAATTGCTCTACCACAAACTTGTGAGTACACCTTTTCAATAGCGCGTTGATTTAACAATCCATCGTAGAGCACTGCAATTAACAATCCCATGACATCAATCCTTGTTTGCTTACTCTTTGTGATGTACAGCAAAGTTTGGAAAATATGCTCTCTTTGACTAATGCTCAATGGTGCAAATAATAAACGAATCAAACAAGAAACTCCCTGGCGATCAATCAAAGTGGTGAAGAACACTTTCTTAGACTTTTTGGAATCATCTTTTGAGTCAAGTTCATCGCGACTATCGTGGTCGTCCTCCAAAATTTCGCCACCTAAACTATCCTCGTAACCATGGTCTCCAAATCTCAGACTTTCTAAATTGGACATCCTTCTCGCCATTGATTCTTGTTGAAGGATCTCCTCACGAATTTGATCTGGTAACGCATCAAGGAAATCTGGATCAATTTCTCGTGTTTCTGATCCAGAGCTTGTAGCGTTTGCTCTTCTTTCTCTAACATGTTGAGTAAAAACTTCCTCACGCATATCATCAGGCAATGCTTCAAAGAATTCTGGGTCAATGTCAGTACCGCTGATATCAACCTCACGTTCTCCAATATGAACAATAACAGGTTCCAATGGTGTTGTCATATTGGCTGAGGCACCTTCTCCTCTTTGCCTTTCTTCTTCTTCTCTCTGCTTTCTTTCTTCCTCTTCTTTCTCACGTAATCTATCATCCATTTCCTTTTGTAACTTTGCTGCCTCTTCTTTCTTTTTCTGATTAATCTGTGTACTCACCTCTTCAATACGGTTCACAATAGCAGGAATTACACGAAGGTAAATATATTCAGTTTTGCCACGGGAGTAAGAATATAGTAACCTAATGGTGTCAACCCATCTTTCTCTCGTAGATTTGACCAACGTTTCTGTCGATGAATCTTTGTGAAGCTTATTAACAAGCATCATGTTTCTTGTATGGAATGGATCAAACACAAACTGACCGATTGATCCCGATCCCGTAGCACCAAACAAGCTTCTCAACAATGGCGCAAGTGGATCACCCTCATCTACTATTTCTTCCTCTGAATCAAATTCACTTCCACCCTCGGAATCATAGCTGAGACCTTGATTACCTCTGCGTCCGCCGTCACGACGACTTACGGGACGAGATTCATCATCATCTTCATCCTCATTCGAGGACTCATTGTCATGTTCATCTTCAAATTCATTAATCCAGCCGTCCAAAATTTCATCATCATAGTCACTTTCACCTTCTTCCTCATCAAATTCATAAAAATCAGAATTATCTGATGCCCCTTCCTCACCTGGAGAACCAAGGGTTAGCTCATCAATTATATCAATATCACTGACACTGTTCTCGGAATCACTACTTTCATCATCTGAATCATCATCTGCATCTTCATCCACTTCAGAAACAATTTCATAATCATCCTCAAGAATAATTTCATCAACGTCATCGTCATCTTCATCGTCATCTTCATCGGAATCAATATCAGATAACCCAGACGATCCATCGTCCGATTCCGAAATATCCTCACCATCCATGAGAACTTCTAAAGGTCCTTGTTCATCGTAGAATTCCATACTTTCCTCCTCACTATCAAATTCAGCGTCGTACATCCCCAAGGTCGAATTTCTAAATAAATCTGGAGTCTCTTCTCTGTCATCAACATCTTCAGGAACAATATCATCATCCTCCCTGTCACCTTGATACTCTTCTTCAAAAATATCCTGGAATTCAGTTTTTACCTTGCCTAACAATGTGATTGCTTTTATGGCAGTTTTTAACAACTTATTCACACTTGGGTAATTTAAATCAATTTTAGCAAGGATTCCAGTGATTTGAGAAGGAATTTGCTTTTCAATAAATCCCTTAGCAAGCAAATATTGATCATACTTTGTTGCTCCTTTATCAAACAATGGGCCCCAAGTCTCTCGAGCCTTTGACGAAACTACCATACCCGTCAAGTCAAATAAATCAAGTAACTTACCATAGCGAATCGCCGTCGGTAGCTCAATGTTGGCTAATTCCTTAAAAGTCTTCAATAAAATGTCAATAAAAAACTTTCTGACAAACGTCATATCAGCATCTTCCATCTTGTAATCAGCTGTATTTGACTCATTTAGAATTGGAGTGGAGACCAAAGCAACGATTGCCAACTTTCCTAAAGAAGAAATGGCATTTCTTCTTTCATATTCCACGCCCGAACTGACCTCTAACAGTTTTGTAGGAATCAACAGATGAAGAACGAAATTTACTGCTGTGGACCTCGGTTTCAATTTTTCGTCATCGTTATATTTCTTTGAGAAGGTGATAAATTCCAACTTCGCCTCTTTGTATGAACCCAAGAGTTCAACGACAGTCTGCAACAAGAAACACATATAAGTAAAATTCGTATTTGAAAACATATCTTCGGTTTTATCATCGTCAGTGCTCTTGGTATCTAGCTTATTCTGCGAATTATCAACCGGACTGGATATCCAGTCAGTTCTAACAACTTCCATTAATTCTGATAATAATAAATGTAAAATTCCAGTCGAATCAATCAGGTTTTGTGAAGAGGAATCGTCAGCATCGTTCATTTCAACATCATTCATTTCAATATCGTTCATTTCAACATCGCTCAATGTATTATCCCCTTTCGTCTTAATTTCTGAGACTTGAATCCTGCCACTAATTGGTGAAGATCCATCATAGGAGGTCATGTAGATTTTCTTGGAAAGAACATTAACATATGCACCAGAGTCACGAAGAACAAGAGCTGGGGTATCCCTCAAACATGACTGAAGGTCCCGTTTCACCTTGCTTCCACTAAATAATGTTGAAATATTGGCAGACATAGTATTTCTCACAAACTCAGGTGTTTCGAAACATCTTCTCACTAAAATCACCACCAACAGCTTAAAGTTATCATAATCCTCTTTTGAAGAATGAAAACTGCGAGGGAAACGAATGACTGCTCTGAGCAATTCTGATCTTGCAATACGAGAAGCAAGATCATAGGACCCAGAGTACAAGATCAAAATCCTGGTAATTACTATAGCTGTTTCAAAATCTCGAATATTTGTCAATACCAAGAGACCATCGAATATCAATTGATCATATCTGGTGTCAATACTTTCTAAAGTGGATTGACTTGAGTATTGTTTTAAGCTTTCATGTTTCGTGGCTTCTGGAACTGGCATACCACGGTAGAAAAGAATTTGCTCAAGGATATTCAAAGATGAAGCAAACCATTCCGAATTAAGAATATCCGTCTTAGTTTTGAATTCGTTAGCAATAAACTCGAGAAACTTCTCAAAAATCAGCTTATTAACTTGGGCGATACGTTCATGCTTGAGTAGCTTGGCTAATAATTTAATGCTAACAGCTAGCTTCTTACTTTTTTGGTTGGTCCCATTAAAAGAAGCAACAATAAAATCAAATAATTGATTCACCACAATCTTAGGCTCCACAAAAATTGCAACAAACATCTCTGCAACTGAATCAACAAAATGAGGTAAGTAAGTGGTAAATCTCAACCATTCTTCAGTTAACACGTTAGCGGCATCCTTTCTAAGTTCCAGTGTTTCGTCAGTGCTTCGAAACTTGTGGAAACCCAGCAGAAAGTCCGGTTCATCCGTTTTAAGAGCATCGGCATATTCTTCCCATTCCTCAGTACTGATATCTAACAGAGAACATTCAGGCCAGTGGCCTGAAACAATATCCGATAAGTCAGAACCATGTTTATAGAAGTGTTCTGCTTGGTCTTCAGACATTCCCAAAGAAATTAAATACGCAACTTTCTCGCTTGGAGGTGAAACATTGCGGATATCGAGTGGAACAAGATCAACACCAGACATTTCATTTTTGCTCAGATAGACATGTTTTGAAATATTAACTAAATGTTCAACCAAGGGTGTTGGAATATTTGTAACATTCTTGAGGTCAGAACTTCGGAACAATACCGAGTTCTTTCCAATAAGATCATTTAATAAATGGAACCCTTCTAACCTTACTTGGGTTGTTAATGCATTGATCAACTTGAAATCAATATCCTTTCCATACCCTTCATAGAAATATAATTTGGCAAATGGAAAGGCCAACAAAGCTTCAGCATCGACTGATTTCGCAAATGTATGTAGAATTTGATTCAAAGCATTTACAACAATGCTGCTTTCAACAGTACTGATATATTTCAAATTCACTGTTGATTTAATCATTTCTGGGTCAAGACTTAACAATCTATTCCATAAGGTCTTGGCCAGTATCCTTAACTTGTCAAATACACCATTTTGTAAGACTGAGATAGTCAAAGAAGGTAACATTTGATGTTTGACTCCAACTAGACACATAGTCTGGAAAAAAAGATTTGAGAGTACCAATAAATAACATGAATGATAGTAATCGTTGATGAAGTGTCTATCCAAAGCCGAAGAAAATACTTTACCAATTTCAAGTGTGATCTCAACCGCATCTCTTCTTGATTCTGGCAGATATTCTTGCCGAGTATAGGAACAAACTCGCCCAACTGATTTCAATAATTGTCCAACACCTGATTGGATCCGGAAAAGGAAATATCTAATTTGAAGGGTATTCTTGAATTTAGCACTTTTACCTTCTTCTTTAACCTTGGTACTTGGATCCATTGTAAAAACATGAATAGATAAAGGTGAATCTCCGGAGACACCATGCTCTGTTTTGTATGCAACCTCTGATGGCACATTGGAGCGGATAATAATTTCTTCAATTGCACAACGTTCATACAACAAAGTAACATCTGAAATAGTTTTCAAACCATAGCCACCAAAGAGGTCGATCAATGTCTGGTAACCTTCTTGAGATGGATAAACAAGATACAGTCTCACTGCAAGCAAATTATTGATTATACTCAATTCTCTTAATGTATCCGTTGCTTCACCCTCATCTATAACAGAAAAATAGGAAACATTGGTATCAGTGAAATTGATAAAATTTTGTATTATGTCGGATTCAAAACGGTTCTTGAGTTCATTAAAGAAATCAGGCAAACCATGAGCAGGTCTTTGGTCATCAATGTAATTGAACAAACCTAACAAGCTAGTACCAACACCACTGGGAGCGATGTAGTCATATGGCCCCGCAATAGTGAGAAAGCGCATCCATGATTCGAACTCAATATCTTCAAATAATTTCGTTTCCCATTGTCCGCTTTCTTGAAGAAAACCAAAAGCAAACCCAAGAAAGTTCTCCATGACACAACCTAAATAGACTTGCTCCCACTTGTATATTTCAGATTCCCCATCTGAGTTATCAACAGTATCTTCCTTTGATGAATATAGGGATCCTTCTGTAGATGTGTAAAATTGAACACCATCTAATTTGCTACCAATAAATGCAGGTATGTTATCAACTAGTTTGACAAATTCTTCCCAAATGATTGGTTTTAAAGGGGGGCAATGTCTTGCTAATTCATCAAAAGTTCTACCAAGTTCAATGGACAAATCACCATTTACTGAAAACTTAGAAAAATCGACATTGTAAAAAGATTTGAAGTAAGACCTTAGAGTGTTATGCTTCTTTACCTTTTCCAAGCCGTCGGTATTCAAGCATATAGCACTAATAATATCTGCCAAATTCTTCAATACAGAACAAGAAGGAGCAAATAAGGACTCATAGTTGTCCAATATGTTATCAATTACCTTGGCTTCATTTAAGATGGAGAATGCGGTTGGTTCATTGTGCATGACATAAAAGACTGAATCAAGGACGAATGCAACAATCGCTGGACCAAATATTTTTGGATTGAGTAATATCGTGTTAAAACAATCCAACAATGGGGAATCAAATAAATTTCTCAACCTATCACCAAGATCTTGATCAAGTATAAATGCTGCAAGACGAGTTAAATTTGCAATGTATGACATTTGGGTATAAGAAATTTGAAAATAAACCACAGTTCGTTTGGGGGGCCCACCATCGTGATCTGGATTTTCAACTGCCAAATTAACTTCATAAGTAATTGCATCGATAAGTAAATTGAACCCATTCTTATTGATAAACTCATTGATGTTGTCAGGTTGAGCCAAAAGAAGACAGATAACATCAACAACGGCAAGGCATATACCTCTGTACTTAGTATGAAGTGTGAAGAAGGGCAATAATTCGTTCAAAATACCACCAGAAGTCAATCTTTGATTTAAAATTTTGGTATCCACCAAGTGACGAATAATGTTAAAAAACTGAATATATCCTCTCTCAAAAAGGTGTGTATCGTCACTTTCTACTTTCATGTAAATATGCTTCAAGCATTGAGACAAGATTCCATGACTTACATTGCCTCCCAAACATCTAATAATGTCTGCACCCCAAATTTTCTTCATGGAGATGCATTCTAAGGCCCTCACTGCTGAGAAGTAAACCCCATTTGAAACTTTATCGTCATTCTCAGGATGTACCAAATCAACCAAAAAGCTGAAAATGTAAGGTTCAATTTCAAATAATTTCGCTGAGGTGAACTGAGTTGAAAATACTGTACAAATAAAAGCAACAGCTAAACATTTGATTTGTAAAAGTTTTTCTCTCAACTTAATTGCTTCATAGGATTTGTTATTAAATGCTTTGGCAACGGCAGCAACCATTCCAAATTCAAACCATTTGTCCTTGGGAATGACCTCGCTTGCTTTATCAAAAATTTGTTCCAAAGACAATTTGCGAACAGACTCTTCGCTCAAACCAAAGGAAGAAATTCCTTCTGATCCATCAAAAGATTTATCGTTCTTCTTCTTTCTCTTTGTTGACTTTTTTTTCTTATGAGTAGTATCGTCAACTGATATCGATTTGAAATATTGAAATGAGATGTGTTTCCACTTCGATGGATACTTCTTCTTTGTTGTGATGGTGTCGATAAAGTTATAATGATCACCTATAACGCTTGGTTTACCTTCACTGTTTTCCTTGTTCTGTTGATTCTTTTGACTATATGACAAAGGAACAACGGGGGGATATGAGCGTGCTATCTGTAAAATTCTAGTTTTGACCTTGGATTTATCAAATTTGTAATCCGTCCACTTCTCACCAATAGTTACTGCTACTTCCATTACCAGTAATCTGACTTCAACAGAGGGAGTGTTTAACAAATCAAAGATTCTATCGCCACTTGCGTAGATTCTGGTGGAAACACTTCTGGTGAGAAGGAATTTGGAAAACCGAAGGCAGGCAATAACTAGAACTCGATCCGTCAAGGAAAACTCTTGAAGCCTGGGAAACTCTTGATTCAATCCATATTTCTTTATGATTGTTTCAAAAATTTCATCGAATCTATTCAAGACTCCAATCCAATGATTCAAGTCAACCCTTTGTCTCTGCCACTCTATATTGGCATCCAATAAGGCAGGCAATTCTGGTAACTGGCATTCAGTAATTTGAGAGATAACTTCCTTCAAGTCCGGATGCAACAAAATCACACCTCGTGGGCCATCTGTATCAATTATCATGTGCTATAAGGGTTGATCAAGAGGCAAAATAAGATGCACCAACAAAACAAGGTGGTTGGAAGGAATTGATTAATAAACGAACACCAAGTACTAACTGACTTCTCAAACTACGATACTATAATCTGGAAACTTTGTTATATGTATCTTCCTCTTCAGTTAGATGCACACTTGCTATATTGAAAGATAGGATTAGGATCAATCACATTTTTCTTATTACGCATAATGATTCTAGCCTTGCACGACCCATTGAACCCCACATACAGGAACCTGGCAACCCTTCATAGAAATCGCTACATTAAACTATGAAAAGAAGTCAAGACACAGATTCTGATTCAAAAAGAACCAAAATAGATACTTCAGATGCAATTAAGAAAGCCAAATTACGTCTATTAGAAAAACAAAAACAAAGGGAAGTACAAGAGGGAAAAGGAGGACTTGATGTTGAAATACATCCATTGCTTCGTAACATAGCTCCAACACCTCAGCTACCCAAGAATCACAATCCATTGAAGCAGAATGTACGAAAATGGTTTGATCCATCTGCCATTAATCCTTACTTAAACCAAGGCAGTGCCTCCTACCGGCCCCGTCAATTGCAGTTCAATCTACAAGGAAAATACATCGCTGAAGGAGAACTGATGAGAGAGAAACATCGCCAACAAGAAGAAATGAAGAAAATATTTAAGGAAAAGGAAGCCAAGGGTTTTTTAGCTATTGAAAATATTGGTGAACATCTATTCAAACCTGAGAATCCACCTCCGGTCGAATGGTGGGATAGACCTTACTTAAAAGACAATGACTATAAACACATCAAAGATGAAGCCAGATTGATTCTTGATAGTGAAACTGCACCAGTTTCGATTTACATCCAACATCCAGTATTGATCCCTGCTCCTTGGCTCAAGCACGAACCACAGCAAAGGGCAATGTATTTAACCAAAAAAGAGATGAAACGCATGAGACGTAATGAAAGGCAAAGTAAGCTTAAGGATAAACAAGATAGAATCAAGTTGGGCCTTGATGCTCCACCGCCACCAAAAGTACGATTGTCCACCATGATGAATATTTTGACAAATGAAGCGGTTAGTGATCCCACGGCCTTGGAAATGAAGGTGCGAGCAGAAGTAGAAAATAGACTTCAGAAGCATCTCGCTGCAAATGATGCTCGTAAATTAAACAAACAACAACGTCACGAAAAGATCGATGCACAACACGAGAGAGATCTTCAAAAGGGATACTTTACTGTGGCTTACAAAATCAGACTGCTTGCAAATCCTCAACATTTGTTCAAGGTTGATATCAATGCAAAACAGTTGGGTCTCTTTGGGATCTGTTTATTGAATCCCAGGTTCAATTTGATTATTGTGGAGGGAGGGTCCAAAAGTATCAATCAGTATAAAAAGTTACTAACAAAGAGAATCGTATGGACACAAAATGTGGTCCCTAAAGATGAAACTACTTCCGACAAAACTGAATTGGAGGATCTTAGTGAGAATGAATGCAAAATTATTTGGGAGGGTCAATTGAAAGACCTTTCATTTAAGAAATGGAGTATTATGAGATCTCAAAATGATGATGAGGCTTACGATGTATTATATAAGTTTGGGGTTGAGAACTATTGGCGAGAGGCATCTAATGAATCATAATTGGATATACTACTGTATGGCCTGGATGCGAAATGTTAATATGAAAGTAGTGCAATAACCAAATTATGTAGCAGCAGTCTTCAGCTTAGCCTGTGTAGGTATAACTTGTATTCTTATTACTCGGATTTCGGTATCGGGGGGCGCTTCTGTATTCACAAAATCAACTTACTATATCAGTTATACAAAAATCTATAGAACTGAGAGAGTAACTGGATTAACCGTTATCTTCTCAACAAAAGTTGGGCGAAACCCATCCATATTTATATTCCCCGTGTACGGTGTTTCTGCCCTCCTTTTTCCCAATTCAGGCAATTTCTCCGGTTAGAAGATTGCACCATTCAACAGCTAGCTATCATTGCTGGCAACCCCTTCGAGGCTTTCAGGTATCCAGCCATTTCCTGGTCATTTGGGAATTTTGCAATCTGTTTTTCCCTTTTGTACTGCATGTGTTACGTCGTAAATTCTCACGTGCGGTATCACCTGCCGCTTAGGTCAGCGGAACAATAACACGAAATAAAGTAGAAATAAATGTCGCGCAAATGACACGCAAATGTCGCAGTATCCGTTAACGGAGAACCATGGACGAATATTGGAGAAACCTAGGAACAAAAACGAGATATCTTTTAACCATGGGTGCCGCATACACAATTTTTGGAAAACAAGTTCCAGCTCATATTGTAAGTAATGAATAAAGTGTTAATGAATAACAATTCTAACAACCAAATAGCTTTCAATTGCCACTTTGAGTTCGGTTGTTGCCGTTGTTGCTTGGCCAAGAGCTAAGACGGCTCCGGCCCCAGTTGCCGCAGCAGCCCCAGTTGTTCAATCGAAGGAAGACGAATTTGATTTAGAAAAGTTCATCAAGTAAGTTTCGAGAGATTCCCAAGAGTAATATTCCATACTAACCAATAGTGACTTGACCAAGGAAGAAACTAAGTAAGCTAGATTAAAATATAAGTAACGATAGTAATATCATCGAAGAGTCTGAACAATTTGTAGTATTTAGTCTTATTATAAAACATTAAAGAAACCAAGGAACTGGTACAGGGCAATCACGTCTGTTTCTGTTTCACCATACGGATCAAGGAGATATCCGTGTCGCTGAACATTCACATGAAGTTCTTTAACTTTTAGGTGGAATTGTAATACCGAATCGGAGTATGAACAGTATAAATTGGCTAGCAAAATGTCCATATTCGACGATACCTATTTCAGACATGTTTTGTTGTAATGGTACGAATTAGGTCAGTTTACCGATATGGAGTTATGAATAGTCGCATTAGGAAAGTTGATTTCTTGCGACCCAAAAGTACATGTCTCCCATAAAAGCTATGTATGTGAATTTTAACGGCACTTTCTTATGGATTTGCTTCATGTAAAACCTACCATCAATAAATAGGTAATAACTATATACTGATGATATCAAAAGTATTAATCAGCTTTCTATTTGACTATCATACTCTAAACTTACAATATTGCCACACCAAAGACGTGGAACGCGTTTGTTCAAAAATAATTAGGAATGTAAACAAATGATTACTAACAAACGTGAGACGCGCACCTCTGTTAGCACAATCCCGCATACAAAAACACCTCTCATAACGCCCAGATCACTAAAAAAAATGAAATTTCTTTTCAAACGCGTCAGTATATAAATACACGTCTCTTCATGTTAATTTTTAAATCTTCTTCTTCTGAATTTTAACATATATCAGATTTTCATTAGCGATGTATGTCTTCAAGAGAGATGGCCGTAAGGAGCCAGTTCGTTTTGACAAAATAACTGCCAGAGTACAAAGACTCTGTTACGGATTGGATGCTAACCACGTCGATGCTGTTGCCATTACCCAAAGGGTCATTTCCGGTGTCTACCATGGTGTCACAACAATTGAGTTGGATAACTTGGCCGCTGAAACTGCTGCTTATATGACCACTATCCACCCAGACTACGCTATCTTGGCTGCCAGAATTGCGGTTTCCAACTTACACAAACAAACGACTAAGCAATACTCTCAAATCAGTAAGGAATTATACGAATATGTCAACCCTAAGACTGGTTTGCACTCTCCTATGATTTCGGAAGAAACTTGGAATATTATCCAAAAGCATGCCGATGAATTAAATTCAGCTATTGTTTTTGACCGTGACTTTAACTACAATTACTTTGGTTTCAAGACCTTGGAAAGATCATACTTGTTGAGAATTAACGGCAAAGTTGCAGAGAGACCTCAACATTTGATCATGAGAGTGGCTATTGGTATTCATGGTGACGACATTGAAAGAGTCATTGAATCTTACAACTTGATGTCTCAAAGATACTTCACACATGGTTCCCCAACCTTGTTTAACGCAGGAACTCCATCTCCTCAGATGTCTTCGTGTTTCTTAGTTGCAATGAAAGATGACTCCATCGACGGTATTTATGATACTTTGAAGACCTGTGCCTTGATTTCCAAGAGTGCTGGTGGTATCGGTTTGCACATTCACAATATCCGTTCTACAGGTGCTTACATCGCTGGTACGAATGGTACATCCAACGGTATTATTCCAATGGTTCGTGTCTTTAACAATACTGCTCGTTATGTTGATCAGGGTGGTAACAAGAGACCAGGTGCCTTTGCTTTGTACTTGGAACCATGGCATGCTGATATCTTTGACTTTATTGATATCAGAAAGAACCACGGTAAAGAAGAAATTAGAGCTAGAGACTTGTTTCCTGCTTTGTGGATTCCAGATTTATTTATGAAGAGAGTTGAACAAAACGGTGACTGGACGTTGTTTTCTCCAAATGAAGCCACTGGTTTATCTGACTGTTATGGTGACGAGTTTGAAGCTTTGTATGAAAGATACGAACAAGAAGGTCGTGGTAGACAAACCGTGAAGGCTCAAAAATTGTGGTATGCTATTTTGGAAGCCCAAACCGAAACAGGTACTCCATTCATGTTATACAAAGATGCATGCAACAAGAAGACTAACCAACAAAACTTGGGTATAATTAAATCCTCGAACTTGTGTTGTGAAATTGTTGAATACTCGGCTCCAGATGAAGTCGCTGTCTGTAACTTGGCTTCCATTGCTTTACCATCATTTGTTGAGAAAGATTCTGAGACATCATGGTACAACTTTGAAAAGTTGCACGAAGTTTCTAAGGTTGTAACTCGTAATTTGAACAGAATTATCGACCGTAACTTCTACCCAGTTGAAGAAGCAAGAAGATCTAATATGAGAAACAGACCTATTGCCTTAGGTGTTCAAGGTTTGGCTGATGCCTTCATGGCATTGAGATTACCATTTGACTCTCAGGAAGCCAGAGAATTAAACATTCAAATCTTTGAAACTATCTACCACGCTGCCGTTGAATCTTCTATTGAATTAGCTGAAAAAGAAGGTGCGTACGAAAGTTACGAAGGATCTCCAGCCTCTAAAGGCTTGTTGCAGTTTGATTTGTGGGACAGAAAGCCAACCGAATTGTGGGACTGGGACACTTTGAAGCAAAAGTTGGCCAAGCATGGATTGAGAAACTCATTGTTGGTTGCTCCAATGCCTACAGCTTCTACTTCTCAAATCTTGGGTAACAACGAATGTTTCGAACCATATACTTCTAACATTTACTCCAGAAGAGTGTTGGCTGGTGAATTCCAAATTGTTAACCCATACTTGTTGCGCGACTTGGTTGACTTGGGTATCTGGAACGATGCTATGAAGAATAACATTATTGCCAACAATGGTTCAGTCCAAGGATTGGAAAATGTTCCAGAAGAAGTTAAGGCATTGTACAAGACGGTTTGGGAAATCTCGCAAAAGCATATCATTGACATGGCAGCTGATAGAGCTGCTTTCATTGACCAGTCACAGTCATTGAATATCCATATCAAGGATCCAACAATGGGTAAATTGACTTCTATGCACTTTTACGGTTGGAAGAAGGGTTTGAAGACGGGAATGTACTATTTGAGAACCCAAGCGGCTTCTGCTGCCATTCAATTTACTGTTGATCAAGACTCTGTTAAGAATGCTGGTAAGGTTACCGCTAAGTTGGAGATGTTGAATCAAAAGAAGTATGTTGCTAGAGGGCCAAACAATGCCGATAGCGAATCCGTTACTTCGAACACTACTCGACGCTCCATTTCTACTGAGCCTACGTCATTGGAAAACTCCGTTGCTGAATTAAGGATTGAGGAAACGTCTACTGAAGTAACAGAGGGAGATGCTGCAGAAGAATCGGCCGAGGCTGATATCTATAGTTCCAAGGTTATTGCTTGTGCTATTGACAACCCAGAAGCTTGCCAAATGTGTTCTGGTTAGGTTTTAGATTTTATTTGATTATAATTCCCAATTTCTGGGTTGATCATTGTACACTATGTTTTAGGGATTTATTTTCCTTGCTTGGTTTTTAGTGCGTTTTACTACGATTTTCAATATATTAATGAGAAAGGAAATAGCATAACTGGCGCTTGAAGGCTGGTGCATGTAGTAGCCTTCTTACTTGTATGTCATTTTGGCAGTCGTGTATGAATCTGCCTTTGGACCTTTGTAATAGGAATATTTATAGATTTAAAATGTTGTGCACCAGATTATTCTAAATACTCATGATTGCAAAAAATAAGAGCTGGCATTACAATTGAGTGAACGGATGAGAAAATCACAAAATAATGAACGACAGAGATCAAGCATGCGATAAAATACACCTTGATGATAAAAAAATTGAAGTCATTTTACTTGGTTCCTGCTTGATTCAAAAATCGCAAGGCCTAGAGTAGAGAGAGCAATAGAGTTATTCAAGGTACAAAACTGTATGCAGCAGAATTATTAACAACTTTGTTGCAAGTGTAATATTTAACCGGTAGTTTCAACTACAAAGAGTACTTAAGTTTATTCTTTTAGGCTAAGCCTTCATGTTTACCTTGTATTACTCAACACATTACCTAATCTTTGTCAGTGCACAATTGTTAATCCTAGACTAAAAATAAAAAAAACTTCCAGAAGCGGATAGCTCCTATTTTTAGTCATGGGGGACAGGATCATGTCCCAGGATAATAAGTTATACATCCCTTTGCAGAATCTAAATTCCAACTTAGTGGCCAGTGATTCTGGGATGGCGGATTCTGTTGATGAAGATGTGCTTAGTGGACATCGCGAATCAGAAGACCTTGATGATCAAGAAAGCGACTTTGAACAAGATCTTTACTACCCAGAGAAAAGAAGTTTCTTCAGAGCTCTCTGGTACGGTCCTAGAAACCCTTCTGATAACCCTCCTATCCCCTCTACCACCTTACAACGAATCGATGATGTGATAGATCGGCTTCGCAAAACAATACCAAGACTGGGCAGAATTACCATCTTGGTAGCTTACCTTTTCGTCTGGGGTTTGTTAAACTACAGCATACTCATTCCTTACTTTACAAAACCGCCTATGGTAGGGAATACACCCGTAGTGACCTTGTCGTGTGACTCACAACCATATTGGAAGGGAAAGAACGCTGCGTGTGGCTTGGATGGCGAGTTATGTGATGTCTCCCAGACATCTGACGTCATTTACAGATGTCCTGCGCTCTGTGACCGAAGCTGGACTTATTCGTTAGTTCCAATCGGTGATCAAAGAATCAAATATAGAGGATATTTTGTTGGTGGAGGTGCTTTGAAGAATTCCAAGGATGAACTCTCGAAACCGTACCGTGCCGATTCGTACGTATGTGGCGCTGCAACTCATTCGGGGGTACTTTCACCTTTTTTTGGTGGTTGTGTGGGTGTCTCTTACAGCAGTGGGTGGCAACAAATGTTCTCTCCAGCTAAGGGCAAGTACGGAACAGGAGACTCGATTTCGTTTCTCTCATTTTTCCCAACGTCGTTCTTCTTTAAAAAAATCAATCATAAGGTCAACCAGTGCTACGATCCAAGGTTTCCCGTTCTTTTGATTAATATCCTTTTCGGTATTCCAGTTGTTCTCCTTGGTAATGGAGCGACAGTATATTGGATTATAAACACTGTTGGCTTCTGGACCATCACCTTGGCCACAGACCCTCCACGACTGGTTGATTCCCTTTATCATGAACAATTTGCTGATTTGATTTCCATTAGTTTGGAACGCTTCTTTCCATCTTGTTTCATTTTGTATGTGCTTTGGCACTTCTCGGCAAAGAGAACATTATCTGACCCTCCTCCTGAGTTAGGAAGGCCCTCGCCAGTTTCCAGAGCGATATATTGGTATCCATTATTCTGGCTCGGTGTGTTGAACAATATGACCTTTGATCGCTTGAGCGTTGATCGGCTTACTATACATGACTTGAAAGAGCAGCCTGGTTCGATTCTTGCAGTTGGGGGTATTATTTCCACTGTATTTATCTGCGCTTTAGTACAAGCATACAAGATCTGGTTGTCAGGTCGTTTCCGGAAATATCTTGTGATTTACCTTATTTTCCTTTCTTCGCTCATTGTTATTGCTAACTTACCTGGATTGACATTACGGATTCATCACTATATCCTTGCAATTATTTTGATTCCCGGCTGTTGTACTAGAGGAAGAACAGCACTATTGTTTCAGGGAATCTTGGGAGGTTTGTTTCTTTCTGGTGCTGCTCGTTGGGGACTCGCATCCATTGCCGAGACAGTTATATCCTTGAAACGTGATGATCCTCTAGGTAAGCTACTTCCACCAATTTTTACAGACTATGATCGGGATAATGGAATCTTGTCGTGGAGTCCATTAAACATCACTGGTAACATAATTGAAGAGAAATTGAATGCAGAATATTCCATGTATTCGCTTCTTATCAATGATGTTGAACGTCATGTTGGAAACAATACGTCGGTTAATTTACAAAGCTTAATTAGCGATTCGGCTGTGTTGAGCGAACAGGTGTCGCGGGCAGTCGAGTCAGGCTACAAAGATGATGCAGGTAATATTCTTCTTTACTTGAGAATAGGACGAAAAATACCAGAAAAGCTTATTTACAGTGATTTCTCAAATGCGGCCACTTTGAAATGGCCCAGTGGAGAATTTACTGTGCCAATCCCCGGGATTACTTGAGACCTTTCGAGTTATCAATTATAGAATCAACATATGTAGGGTGTTTGCAATTAGATGTCAAATATCGAACCAAAAACGTAAAAAAAAGGGTAGACGTCGCAGGCTACGCTTTGAACGACGACTACAGGCCAGTTACAGGCCAGTTACGTATTGGGGCTAATTTCCAATCTTGGCTCAGACCTCTGGTAAAATTGCACAGCACGTGAACTAAATGTTACCTACCCCAGAAAACATTTGAAATCTAACCGTATTCAAATTGATTCGATAGAGATGATGTTTAGGGCCAGTTACCTTGCCAAGCATCGGTTGCCGGTCAGATCCACTTCTACCTCTGTATTGATAAGGAGAAGATTTTTATCTACTCTTAACTCAAGTGAAAACAAGTTCCAGGTGAAATGGTTTTATGCCACTGATGTCCCCTTATCAAAACCTGAATGGTACAATTATGAACGTAAAAAGGATGCTGAAAAGTTTCTTCCATTCTCGGACTACGATTCAAAGAGGTTGGAGAATAATTACCAAAACCAGGATAAGAATATTGTTGAAGTGAATGAAGACCGACTCTTTGAGGTTGATATCAAGAGACTTGAAATGTCCCCTGTCTACTGGGATGGACCAGTCTACGAAGTACGTCGTGGTACATGGTTTACAGCAGATGGTATTCCATTATCGACTAGATTGGCAGAAAAGGTTGAGCAGGGTTACCGAGAAAAGAAACCATACAAGTTCAATAGCGAAGAAAAGAAGTATGATAAGAAGACAAGTAAAGACGCCATTGCTCAGTTCAATAAGGTGCGAAACAAGGTTAAAGTTATTGCTGACGATGTTGTTTTCTCTGAACAACCAGATATTGTTGATTTGGGCAACGGGAAGGTTGTGTTGTTTTTTAATGAACAACGAGCAGTCATGTTTCCAGATTCAATGAAATCTAACTTTGAATTGGATGTGATTCGAGAATTTGGACCTCTGTCAATGTCTTTGATTTCGGTGGAACATATTCAGAGGGGGTTTACGGACGACTTGGATAAGAATATATTCGACAACTTGCCATCCAACCCCCTTCCCAATGTCACCGATATATTTCAATCTGAAGTTAACCAAATAATCAATCCAATTCAATATAAAAAGTCCAACTCAAAACTTACACTCGAATCCTCCGAAGAAAAAGTAGGCAATGATTTGAGGACAATGTTGGAATCTGATTATGAAACAGACACTTCCCCGGAGCAATCCCATAGAGAAATTGACCATTTGATTTTATGCGTCCATGGTATTGGACAAATATTGGGCCACAGGTATGAGTCTGTCAATTTCACTCACAGTATCAATGTATTAAGAAACACCATGAAATCTGTCTACAAAGCCAACAAGGAGTTTAAAGAAATGATTTATGATGACGACCATGACTCTGAAGAAGCATCATCCAATAATCGTGTTCAGGTCCTTCCAATATCTTGGAGACATAAGGTTGACTTTCATCCCCAGAAACCGTTTAAATCATATGATGCTGATGGAAATTACAGATTGCCTACATTTTCACAGCTTAATGTCGACGGGATCAAACCGTTGAGAAACATATTTGGAGATGTCGTGTTGGATGTGCTATTGTACTACGAACCCAAATATATACTGTCAATCTTGGAGGTAGTAACTGAGGAGTTGAATAGAGTACACAAACTTTACAAGGAAAGAAATCCAAATTTCAATGGCAAAGTTCACATAATGGGACACTCGTTGGGCTCGGCCATCTCTTTCGACATCTTGGCAAAGCAAACAATCACATCAGAAGGTAAGATTGATCTTAAGAGGAATTTAGCATTCCCAGTGGAAAATCTTTATTGTGTTGGTTCTCCTGTTGGTATTTTTAAATTATTGGAACAAACCAATATTTCTGCTAGAAGTTTGCTAGGTCTGGATTTTAATCCCAGTAATCTGGGTAACGAAGTCGTTGCTCCGCGATGTGTCAATTTGTATAATATATTCCACCCTTGTGATCCCGTGGGCTATAGAATGGAGCCATTGGTATCACCAACATTTTCCAATTTAAAGCCCGAACCTGTCCCCTTTGCTACGAAGGGACTTAATTCTCAAATAAAAGAATTGGCTAATTTTAGTGATGGTATCTCCGACAAATTATCCAAAGCTTCTAACTGGTTTAGCGGCAAGACATCTACAGATAGAAAAAACCAATCAGTTGAAGAAAAAGCTGCCAGTGAAAATGCCCTTGGGGATATTATCTCAACCCTTGCCTACTCCGGAAGGAAAGTTAAAGATGATATGAGTCAGTCAAAAACTACGGAAATCACAGGAGATGGTTTGAAAATGCTAACTGAACTAAATAAAACAGGTAGAATCGACTACACTTTGCCAATGGGAGTCTTTGATTTTACATTGGTGGCGGCACTTAGTGCACATGTCTCATACTTTGAAGATCAAGACACTGCTGCTTTTATTATGAAAGAAGCATTATCTACGGGGTATTATAAAGTGAAATCAAAAACCGCATGATTATATAAGTAAATTACTCTAATAACAAGTCATCAATACTCTGTTCAGCATCATGTTTGATCAATTCTAACATTCCTTCTGGCAAAATTGGATTTCCTTCAGAATCAATAATATAACGGAAGGGCATTTCAGTTGACTCATACTTGTTGTATCTAATTTCAGGGTAATCCAAGAACTTGATGTCTTCAAACTTAGTCTGATCCTCAATGATTTTCTGAGTTGTTCTGATGGCAGTGTCAGTAGTCATCTGCAAAGCGCCCAACCTTCTTCCTGCAAAGCCGTACTTCTTTCTTAATATACCAGTTCTGTCGATTCTAGGGTGAGAGCCCAATATACCACCAAATACAAAGTAATCAAACTGGCCAGCATCCTCGATATCCAACTCAGTTTCAGCAGCTGGATCTGATAAACACACTCTTTCCTTGGCAACACCACCATCGATATTAACACATTCCTCTGTAGTCCACTGCAATCCCAAGTTGGACAATCTCTGTGGAATATCTTCTTGAGTGGTACCTTCAGGAAGAGATGTCAAAACCAAGTTTTCTTTCCCAACTTCTCTGATAATCTGAGAATACTCAAGTATCACCCATTCAGAGAAGCCCTCTTCCATATGCTCTATCACGTACTTCATCGCTGCTGATTAAGTCGAATCTAAATCTCATCGAATTTTCGATCAATTACAGGTTATGTGCCTTTGCAAAATAACGTCAAATTTACAGTTTATAAACTACTTTTTGCAGCAACTAGAAGGTTGGGTACCAGAAGTGTTATTAAACGCCAACCTCGATGTTTTATCCACACTCAAGGAGCAACTGTCTGTTCCCTTTGAGCCAGCCTTAACCTCCTTGGTAGTTTTGGCGTACGAGGGCTTAACGTCGAGCACAGGATTTTCAGTGAAAAAGTGTCTTGGTCTCAACATCAAATCAAAAATCTCAGTAGGCATCACAGGGAAATCTTCTGGAGCTGGGAAATGAGTAATACCAAATGTATGGAAAAAGATAATATCCGTATTTTCAACCTTGTCAGTGCCATCACCGATCCACTTTCTCATACCTCTCAATCCATCACCACTCCATTGAGCAACATGATCTCCAGATGGATAAAGTCTACCATAACCAAGTTCCTCGTCCTGATATGGAACAACTTCAGTAGAGTATACAGCCCAAGGTGCTCTCTTTCTCACCAATGATCCTTCTTGAGCTAACACTGGTGAACAGAAAGTAGAAACCAATTTGTATGAAGCTGGCTTCCCGGAATACTTATTGATTGAGCTTGGATTAAACATGTCCCAAGTTCTTGCTGTAGAAGATTCAAAGTTTGTTAAGGAATCTTGAACAGTCTTGAAAGTAGTCTTTTCAGCATAAAATGCATTACCGTAAATATTTTCAACGGAGCCAAATGGGTGTGGGGATGGTTTTGCATCGCTGGTAGCAGCGGAGTTATTGTCCCCATCAATTCTGGGATGGATTCTCAAAGAGAACAAGTGCTGATGGTTGTGAGCATTAACTTGAGGATAAACCTGTGTACCCCAAGGACCAGTATTTTCACCCTCGGCGCAAATAAACGTATTCAAAATACCAGTCAATCTAACTTCCAACTTAATGGTACCATCCTGTCTAAGAATCCAGTATAAGCAATATTCGTAGTTTGCTGCAGTAAAAATTTGGGACACAATTAATTTCTTACCTCTAGTTGTAACAGTGGTTTGAAAATCATCTCTAAAATCAGAATGCTTGAATAATAACCCGTCATCTTCTTCATGAATACAGATAGCATTCTTCACAGTAGTAGCATCGCCATCTTTGCTTGGAAAATGAGCATCCAAGTAATGAATCACACCCTTGCAATCACACCCCAAAGATAAGGGATTGGTACAATTACCAGCACCATACTCACCGATATCCAAGGCATGCTTACGTTGATGTGGAAAATCTGGAGAGCCATAAGGAACAATCATTTCTGACAAAGAAATTCTGTGAAAGAGAGATCTAACATTGCCGTGATCGTTGTAAGTCATATCACTCAAAACAATACCTTCCCTGTAATTGAAACCAATATGGAACTGGAAGTTGGACCAGTTCATAACGTTTCCACTCATGTCAAAGGAAACACCTTCTGGTTGGGTCACGTTAATGGCCTTGTCGTCATTTCTAAATCCCGAGGGGTTTTCGGGAGTTCCAAACTTTTCCTTGATATGAATAGGGTGGAAAGAAGAATGCTTGTGTTTAGACACTTTTCTTCTTCTGTTTGGAATATCAATGAAAATAACCTTTCCAGCATTCATATCAACTATTGGACAGAAATCCAATGGATGGGAGTAGTGTGAATCATCTTCATCGGAACGATAATACATCAATGCCTGTTGCAATCTGCGTGAGGCACCCCATCTTTCATCATAACCAATAGTCCAAGCATCACAGTATACCTTGTGCATTTCGTCACTAGGAATCCCACTGATTCCACACTGTCTAATAACTTCCGGGTCTCCACGGACAATATCTTCCGTTAGCTGCAAATCACTTGGGGTTAAAATTGGTTGAACCCCCTCCGTCTGCTTTAATTGAATCATTGTCAGAGCCTGGATATCTACAATACCTTCCTGAATCGCTGATACCCCTTCTTCGACAATTACAAAGTACCCCAATCTAGGTGGAAATGGACCATTTTTCTCTTTCCAGTCATAATAAACACGCTTCATTGGTTCCTTTAGAGTCACCGTGTTAAATATGATTGATCTTCCTTCATACTTAGACTTAACAATATCACAAACGAACTTAATCTCACCTGGAGACAAAGGGTCCAAGGGGTGTTCAGGAAGCAGTGGAGGAGCTACTGAGGAAGTAGTTTGCATGGCTATTTGATTCAAGCGATCCATCTTTAACTATGGTTGATCTTGGTTAAAGAATTGTATTTATGGAGGCGCATAGTACTTAATTTATAGTTCACAGAGGTTTGGTTAATATTTGGTCTAACTAATCGCAAATCCCAAATAGGAAGGATGATGAGCCGGAACTTTATTCTCATTTTAGATAATGAAACCGCAACACCCAAGTAGGTGAAAAGATACGCAGGTGCTATGTTTTAGAGTCTGTAATACGACAGACTTAATACTGTATGTCTAGATCGTAAATATTCAAACGTGCATTCTAAAAACCCTAAACAGAAATGGTATAAATCTTTGAACCTGTTCTCATCCTAAGTCTTATTTCAATAACCACCCAAATGATCATTGGAAAAATAGTGAAATTGAACAAGTTGAGCACATTCCAACACTTCACCATACTTACGTAGATTGATTGGAATGCAACACCAGCTGCATTTAATGAAGAAGGCTGGATACATTGAGCAAATGTGTCTTCGCAACCAGCTTCCATGGTAATACCACTGTGAGATAAATAATCAATTAGGATAGAGGTGAAAAATTGTACGGGATGGCTGTGGGAAGTAGTATTATCTTCTGTAGTGTCCTTAATCAATAAGTGCACGACATTGATCAAAGTATCATTAAGCATTATCATTATTGTCATGGTCGTGATAAGAATCAGACATTGGTACAACCAAACAAATTTTGTGACCATAAGCAAGGCCAATGGAAAAGATTTCATCTGATAGTGGATATTTGGACAATTCAACCCACGGAAAATATTGTGGATAGAGTCGAACCACAAGGACAAGATTAAAGAGAGCATGACGTGATCAGTCCTGATGACAAAATTGTTGTCAAGTTCGTAGAGGATTGCTGATGAATTTAACATGAAATTTTTTGGAAGCAAGAACACTGATAATACAAAAATTTGTAGAAAAAGGATGCAATACCTCTTTAAAATGCACATCAGGTTAGCACCGGTAAAGCTTGGCAGGGAAGAAAGCTTTGATTTGTTCATTTGGTTACCAAGAGTTTCTTCAAAGGTATTCTTGTTGTAGGTATAGGTTATTAAATTCTCATCAAAGGAGACGGATTTCTTGTGGGTCTTTGGACGTGGCTTTTCCATTATTTCAGTGTCGTTGGATATAAAGGAGATGTATTCCAAGCAACGAAGAATGGCCTGGTAGAACGCATTGCTTAAGAATACGGATATGCAAATTATGAAGACAAGTTTCGAGTCCTTCACTAGGTAGTATTTATTAATGGGGGAGGATTTTGATTCGTTGATCAAGGAGATGCTTTCGTCTCTTTGGAGATAGTTGGCGAGCCTAGGTAAATCAAGGATGATTCTCTTGTCAGCCAAAGTTAAAATTAAGTTCCAGCCATTCAATGCCACGAATGTGAGAGTCAAGTATTGTAGATCAGAGGAGTATCCACGAGGTAATCTTGCTGATATCGATTTGTATCTTCTAAAGTAAATTATTGGAGTTAAAGCGCAAGCCACCCAGGTGGTGTTAGTGACAGAAGCTGGTTGTTGTAAAAGAGCTTTGAGTATAGATTGCATCATGCAATGTCCACATAAGATCTATTAGGGTGTAATGAAAGTTGAAAAAAAAGTTATGAAGGATTAAAAAGTATCACTTCTGAGATGATTTTATCTTGCTACAGTGGTGACATGGATTTAACGGGCCATCAGACGTGCTGCCGTCGGATCCGGAACGACGTTTTTCTTTTTCCCAATCGGATTTTACTCGGTCGTATGCACTTATGCAGGGTACTGCAAAATAATTTCCATCAAGCAGGGATGGAATGCGTCAACCTCTGAACTAAAATCCGTAGCAATGAAGCTGGCATAATTAATATGAATTGTAGAAGGCTAACAACATGGCATTCAGAAACCTTTGTATGTAAGACTGAATATATTGGAGAGGTAGGCGTGTTACTTTCGTCGCGTACGGGGTTTTCAGTTAAAGAAACGTTCAAAACCGTTGCAACTTTGACATGACTTTTCCATATCAAAAAAAAAGAATAATTCCCCTGTTAGAGTTTCGCCTGACACTCCTTTGTTTTTTCGAAACACACACTTTCCGTTCTGGGCTTAACCCCACTCTTTGCTACAACCTTAATTTTATATAGATATTTTATATTTATAAAATAAAAACAGGTAAAATAAAATGACAAAACGAGCTATAAAACAAAAGTATGGATAACCTGCTTACAACTTGTCATAGTATTCTTCGTAACCTGGAACCTCAGGCTTCATACCTTGTCTTTCTCTCTTAGCCTTGACAATAGCACCTGGCTTAGAAGTTGGGTCAGCAACGTCACCACCCAAGATAGCCCAATGGTCAAAGATCATTTGTGGGAAAGCTTGACCACCAGTGGCTTGTCTCAAATCAGAGGAGAAACCGAAGGATTCGTTAACTGGCAAGTAAGCCTTGACAGTGAACAATGGAGTACCAGGACGTTGTTCTTCAGAAACAACTTGACCTCTCTTCTTGTTCAAGACAGAGTAGATACCACCAATGGCGTTTTCTGGACATTGGATTTCTACCAAGAAGACTGGTTCTTGAATAGCTGGTTCAGCCAACAACATAGAGGCGAAAGTAGCTCTTCTCATAGTAGGCATGATTTGACCAGTACCTCTGTGGATAGCATCAGCGTGCATGGTAACATCCAAGATGTTAACTCTAACAGATCTGATGTTTTCACCAAAGATTGGACCTTCCTTGGTAGCCCATTGGAAAGCAGAAACAACGGAATCCTTGATTTCTGACAAGTATTGGACGGCCTTGGTTTGGTCAACAACCAAGTTAGGACCGTTACCGTCAGGACCGAAACACCAAATCTTTCTGGCGTCAGTGACATCCCAACCGTGCTTGTCAGCCAAGATTCTAGCTCTGGCCTTGAAATCATCCTTAGGGTTGATAACACCGGATTCGATGTCAAGGGAGACTTCTTCGTCAATTGGTTGAGCCTTAACATAGATTCTGTTATGCTTGTTTGGAGACTTGGACAAAGCAACCATAGAAGACTCGGATTCAACAGTTTCTCTGTAAGCAACAATTGGTGGGGAAATCTTCAATGGAATACCGGCGTGGTCGTTTTGCAAATCTTGCAAACAAATTTCCAAGTGCAATTCACCAGTACCAGCAACAATATGTTCACCGGATTCGGACATGTAAGTCAAGACACATGGGTCAGACTTAGACAATCTCTTTAAACCTTCAACCAACTTTGGCAAGTCGTTAGCGTTCTTAACTTCAACAGCAACTTGGACAACTGGGGAGACAGAGAACTTCATGACCTTCAAGTTGTGAGCAGCTTCGTTGGTAGTGATGGTACCAGACTTCAACAAGAATTGATCGACACCAACCAAACCGATAATGTTACCAGCTGGACAGTCGTCAATTTGTTCGACGTTTCTTCCCATCATCAAAACGGTTCTTTGGATAGACTTAAGGAACAAGTCTTCCTTCTTACCAACGGTGTAGTTTGGACCTTGGATTCTGACCTTTTGACCAGACTTAACGGTACCAGCGAAAACACGACCGAAAGCGTAGAATCTACCCTTATCAGAGGTTGGAACCATCTTGGAAACGTACAACATCAAGTCAGCCTTAGGGTCACAGTTTCTGATGGCGTTACAGAATTGATCGTCAGCTGGACCTTCGTACAAAGTTTCAGCTCTGTAAGCTTGAGCAGTAACTGGGGATGGCAAGTGAAGAACAATCATTTCCAACAAAGCATCGGCAGCTGGCAAGAACTTTCTCATGACAACCTTCAACAAAGCCTTACCTTCCAATTCGAGTTCGTCACCCTTCAAGTTAATTTCCAACTTTTCCAACAAGGTTGGGATTTCGTCCTTCTTGAAGTTCATGATGGCAGCAAACAATCTGAAGATTGGGTCCAAAACAAACATGTTGAAAGCTCTTTCCAAAGACTTACCATCAGCGTCCTTTGACTTGTTAGTCCACTTCTTGGTCTTTGGGTTAAAGTAAGAGTCACCCCACAATCTTTCCATCATCTTAGATCTGTCGACACCAAACTTCTTAGAGTATCTGGTGGCAAATTGTCTGACGGTGAAAGCCCAACCGTGCAAACCGGAACCGAAAGCAACGGTACCCTTGTCTGGGTAGACTTGAGCGTCACCCAAGACAGGGTCAACGTAGGTAGAGATAATAACGTTGACGGATTCAACAGTTCTGGAGAAAGATTGGTACAAGTCTTCCTTGGTGACTTGCAATTCCAACAAAGCTCTGTCAACCTTGTTAACAATGACGACTGGCTTAATTCTTTCACCCAAAGCTTGTCTCAAGACAGTTTCGGTTTGGACACAGACACCTTCAACACAGTCAACAACGACCAAAGCACCATCGGTGACACGCAAAGCAGCGGTAACTTCAGAAGAGAAGTCAACGTGACCTGGGGAATCAATCAAGTTAATCAAGAAAGAGTTACCGTCAGTCTTTTGCTTGATGTCCTTGACATCTTCGTCATCCATGGAAGCGTACAAGGAGATAGCGGTAGATTTGATGGTAATACCTCTTTCTTGTTCATCCTTTCTGGTGTCCATGAATCTGGCATCACCAGCCTTGGCAGCAGAGATAATACCAGCTCTTTGGACCAAGGAGTCAGAAAGAGTGGATTTACCGTGATCGACGTGAGCAATGACGGACATGTTACGGACATTAGTAACCTTGTCCATCAAGCCACGGATTTGTTCAATAGTGAAAGCAACTGTATTGTTAGTATTCCTGCTGTATCAATTTGATCACCCCCTTAGAGCAATTATTCAGAAAAAATTTGAGGGGAGGGAGAATGAGCATGTCTGGCAAACTAATTAACTAGCGAGAACAGGATATTGAAGGCTGTCAAAGTGACTCAGATATCATGATTCTTCAATCAATTAAGGAGTCAGTTTCAATGTTTCAAAAGTCTCTGAGTCTTAAGGAAGTCAGGCTCGATGGCATAGAACTTGCTGTTCAACATGTCAGTAGAAAAAAATTTTCACATCTTACTGATTATCCAGCCTGTGCCCATCGCTCAATCAGTTCACCTTCCATATGTTCCAACACAAGTGTACATAAGTAACTCTGTATTGAGAAGCTCATCCTTCAATTTTTACATACCCATTTTGAAGTTTTGTTTGTTTGAACGTCTACTGAACCAAAAAGAAGGGAAGAAAAGAAAGAGAAAAACCTTTTTAATACAGCGATGCAGTGGGTTGGTCAGCACGAGGGAAAAAAAAAACTCGTACTAGTGCGGTGTGGGTGTTTCACCAATGAAAAATTATTGGGTTACCTGACTACTTAGAGATGGGGAACGAGCGTTTAAAAAAATTTTTCCACTTAGTGCGTGGACATTTAGGACCGGGCCACTATTTACCCGCATACTTATGTAAAAAGGTCGGGTAACAAGTATTAAAAGTTTACCCGGATTTTGTTCATCATTGATTGTGTCACGTTGAATATTTCACGTGATTCAAATAAGTTATTCGGAGTCAACTTTAATCTCATCATAGTATTAATCCAGTGCTATTCCAACAATTCAAACCGACAGCATGAATATCACTGTGCTTATATCTGGTTCTGGGTCTAACCTCCAGGCACTCATTGATGCTGAAAAGTCTGGCAATCTTAAGGGTAAAATCACCCAAGTGATCTCGTCGAATGCTGATGCATATGGTTTAACTCGGGCCAAAGCTGCCTCTATTCCATCAAAAATTCATGTTTTAAAAGATTATTATCGTGGAACAACCAAAGAACAGAAGGAGGAAAGGAAAAAAAAGAGAGAGACGTTCAATAAGGATCTTGCAAGACTTATTATTGACGGTAATAATGACGGAACTAAGGCCACCAACTATACCAAGCCGGACTTGATAGTGTGTGCTGGATGGATGTTGATTCTTTCACCTGCGATATTGACACCCTTAGAAGAGGCTGGAATTACTATTATCAACTTGCACCCAGCTTTACCTGGGGCATTTGATGGTACACATGCTATAGAACGGGCGTGGAAAGCTGGCCAAGATGGTGAGATCGAGTACGGTGGAGTCATGATACACAAGGTTATTGCTGAAGTAGATCGTGGCGAGCCAATTCTTGTAAAGAAGTTAAAATTAAACAAGGAAGAAACTATTGAGGAGTATGAAGAACGTGTTCATCTGATTGAACATGTAGCCATTGTTGAGGGTACCAATAAAATCCTTGAAGATCTTAATGTGGCTGCTGGGTTGGATAACCTCAAGTTGGAGGATTAAACAGTTTTCGATCGTCTTGAGAAAAGCCTGATCAATCGTAGCACTATGTAAATATACTACATTGAAATCTAAATGACGTTTATTTGACTAATCTCTCACAAGTTGGCAATGACTTGTTGGGTGAAGTGCTTGGTGGTAGCGGAACCATGCAAGTCACCGGTTCTGTTTTCTGGACCGGAAGCGATGGTCTTCAAAACAGCGTTTTCAATCTTGTCAGCGTCGGCGTTCAAGGACATGTGTCTCAACATCATACAAGAAGACAACAACAAGGCAGTTGGGTTGGCCAAGCCCTTACCGGCAATGTCTGGGGCAGAGCCGTGGACAGCTTCGAAGATAGAAACCTTGTTACCCATGTTACCGGATGGGGTCAAACCCAAACCACCGATCAAACCGGAGGACAAATCGGACATGATGTCACCATACAAGTTTGGCATAACCATGACGACGTTCTTGTAGTCAGCTGGGTCAGCAGTCAACTTAAGAGAAGTATTGTCTAACAATTCAAAGTCTAAGGAGACATCTGGGTATTCCTTGGCGATTTCTTTAGCAGTGCTAACAAACAAACCATCAGAAAGCTTCATGATAGAAGCCTTGTGGACAACCAAGACATGTGGCTTGTTGATGCTCTTAGCGTATTCGAAAGCGTATCTAATCACCTTTTCAGAAGCTGGCTTCGTGATCAATTTGATGGATTGGACAACACCTGGAACAATGGTGTGCTCGATACCAGAGTACTCACCTTCGGTGTTTTCTCTAATCAAAACGGTGTCGACGTTTTCGTAAGGGGTGTCGTAACCAACAATAGACTTACATGGACGAACGTTGGCAAACAAGTTGAAAGTTCTTCTCAAAGTCAAGTTCATGGAGGTGTGACCCTTACCGACAGGGGTAGCCAAAGGTCCCTTCAAGGCAACCAAGTTCTTGTTGACGGAATCAACAGCTGGTTGTGGCAAGGTGGTCTTACCGTCAATTAAAAGAGGGGTAACATCAACTGGTTCCCATTCAATAGGAACATTGGCGGCAGCGTAGATGTCCTTGACGGCCTGGGAGATTTCAACCCCGATACCATCACCTTCGATCAAAGTAACAGTGTACTTGCCGTTGGCATTCTTGCTACCGGTAAATTGACCGGCAATGTAGCTTCTAGCAAATCTAGGAGCAATTGGCGAGGACTTGGCTAATTGTCTGAACATCGTGGTTATGGGTACGAGAACAAGTGTTGATCAGTTAGGGGAAATTTTGAAAAAATTGAATTGGTAAAAATTTTTTTGCGTCTGCACTACTTGGATGGGCGCGCTCCGGTGTCCGTGGATCGGAGGTATGGGGATTTTAGTGGGACTTCTCGATATGCTCAGTAAAAAATTGGCGAGAAGTCGCGGTAAATCTTGATGTGTGTCTCGCAAAAAAAACATAGATGACGGGGTCGCACGGATTAATTTACTCCGAGTCCGAGTATTCTCCGACAACCAATCAAAGCAGCAAGAAAGGATCGGGGCCGTCCTACGGGTTTGGCATCCGTGGTGGCCGAGTTATTATCACCGGCACTCACCGGACCAATTCTAATCACAAAACTTCGGTATGCATTTGATACCCTCGATTCCTTCAAAACCAAACTCCTAAGCTCACGCCTAGAACACTCATCTCTGGCATCAAGCAAACTTATTATAATAATGTTGAAGCTGTCACTTTCATGCAGTATCCAAGCTAATTTCTCATCAAACAAAAAAAGTAGTACCTAGAGATCGAGACTCCTGCACAATTGGACTGCCATGCTTACATGGAGAAATGCGTATTTCCTCTCAATAGGACTCCGGTTTGTGTTTGCCTTGTCTGACTCGTACATTCACCCAGATGAACATTTCCAAAGTCTTGAGGTGCTAGCAAATAGAATCCTTGGCTACTCCACAAATATACCATGGGAATTCACCACTGCTACCCCAGCCCGGTCATTAGCACCAATATACTTGATTTATGGTCCGTTGCTATACGTGGTAAAGTGGTTCCAATTTAATTTAACACCGATTCAGCTTTGGTATCTCTTGCGTATTCAAAACGTTTTGGCAGCCTGGCTTATCTGCGACATCTGTCTCTATAAGCTCTTGCCCACAAAACCAGAACGCATAAAGGCCGTGTTTTTCTACCTGACATCTTACGTTACATTGGTGTATCAGTCCCATTTATTTTCCAATAGCATTGAAACTGTTCTTCTTCTCATCGCAGTTACCATTATCAACGACTTGAGATTTATCGCTGAAAGCACTGATCCGAAGACCACCCAAATTACCCAACACAAATCATTAGCCTGGTTGGGATTTGTGGTTGCTCTTGGTACATTCAATCGTGTTACGTTTCCAGCATTCCTAATCTTGCCTTTCTGGTTTGTGGCAAAGTACTTATGGTCTCACAAATTGTCTACCATCTCATTGATTGTTGGATTTGCTCTTCCTACATTTGCATTTATCATGTTTGATACAGTGGCATATTCTTCAACTACCAGCCCATTAGTAATAGCTCCTTGGAATAATTTGATATACAACTCCCAGTATAACAATCTTGCTCAGCATGGAATCCACCCCTACTACACCCATTTGCTTGTCAATCTTCCACAAATTATTGGGCCAGGCTTAATATTTTTGTTCTTCCGCTTCAAAAATACATTCTGGAGAACGGTTCCCTTTGCAAGTATTGTGAGTGGATTGGTGATTCTTTCTTTTATTCCACACCAGGAGCTTAGGTTTTTGGTCCCTTTGTTGCCTCTCTTGTGCTGTTGTTTTGATTTTAAAGGTTTCGAATCATACAGTAAGATTGTTACACCCATAATCTGGCTATGGTACATCTTTAACACCGTAATGGCTATTATTATGGGTATCTTCCATCAAGGTGGTGTTGTTCCTGCCGTAGAATTCCTCAGAAACAAACCTAATACAGTTCAAATCTGGTGGCGAACTTATTCTCCACCAACATGGATGTTGGCATCCAAAACGACAAACTCTAATATCATCGATCTTATGGGAGCTGAGGTATCTACTGTATTTGATGTGATCTCTACTGTTAAAGACAAACATGTCTATTTGATTGCACCTATTGCATCCTATAATACTGTCATCAAAGATAAATCACTTATGACACAAGTATGGAACTACACTTACCACTTGGATATGGACCACTTGGATTTTTCTCAGATCGAAACTTTGAAACCAGGATTGGCAATTTATGAAATTGTTTAAATTACTTATAGAATTCAAACTTGTCATGCTCGGTGCCTGTCTTGACCTGAGCAGTGTATGCTTCCTCCAAATCACTTTGTAAGATCATATATCTATTCTTTCTCACAGCTCTCAAACCAGCCTCTTGCATGATGGCTGCAATCACAGCACCCGACAATGGGTCGTTTCTCATAATTAATGAGTCGAGGTCAACTTCCGGAGCTAACGACATCTTGGAGGCAATGGTAGAGAAAATCAATCTTCTCTCTCTTCTATCTTTTAAAGATGGAAATTCGATCTTTCTATCCAACCGACCAGGTCTTAACAAGGCCGGATCTAAGGTATCAGCTCTGTTTGTGGCCATTATGACCTTAACCGTAGAAGTCTGGTCAAACCCATCCATTTGATTCAATAATTCCAATAAAATTCTTTGCACTTCTCTATCAGCACCAGTTTGAGCATCGAATCTCTTCGTAGCTATAGCATCAATCTCATCTATGAAGATAATGGCAGGTGAGTTTTCTCTTGCTAATCTGAAAACGTCTCTGACCATTCTAGGGCCTTCTCCCAAGTATTTCTGTACAAATTCTGAACCGTTGATTCTGATGAAAGAGGCAGTAGATGAGTTGGCAACGGCCTTGACCAACATGGTCTTCCCGGTACCTGGTGGACCATATAACAAAACCCCTCTAGGAGGGTCAATACCAATTTGGGAATACAAATCACCTTGCGTCAAAGGTAATTCAACAGCTTCTCTTATTTCTTGCTTTTGCATGTCCAAACCCCCAACATCGGCGTATGTGACATCTGGTTTTTGGTCATCCCCCACAATAGAGATCGAAGAATCTGCTTCTGGAGGTAAGATGTCCACAAGCGCATTTGAATGACGGTGTAATGCAACGGAAGACGAAGGCTTTAAAAGCTCGCGATCCAATGTCGAAAGAATCCGCACCACGTAATTGGATCCAGTCGTAGAACTGACAATCCCCGTATTTTCATCAATAGGTTCAAGGAACTGACCAATCACTAACGGCACAGATTTAATACGTTTCACTTCTTCTTGTGCACGGATAAGTTCACGCTTTAAATGGCGTTGTTCGTCCTTGATGTAGTCTTCTTGAAGAAGCAATAATTCCAATTCTTTCTCCAATTTCTTCAACTTCAAATAAACATCAGATTCATCTTTGTGCTTGCTGAAAGCAGGGACGTTTTGTTGTGTATCAAAAACGACTGGTTCTTCCATCGTGAGTTGTGTGAGGTGTTAGAGTCTGGTTGTAGTTTTTGAGTGGCAATTTGGACAAATGATTTTGTGTGCGCGCACGACCGGTGTGGACGTACAAAGTCATTTTTGCAGCTATAAAACAAGTGAAAATAAAAACGAGTTAGAGTCAGGAAATTTGTAGTAAGAAAACAACAATACGGTGACAATATGAGCTAGTCCGTGACAAAATACAAAAGTCTTTTCAATCTTTATTTCAGTTTGATACTTGTAAAGGTAATGCAAAATTTCACAAAATCAGATTAGGGTTATTCTATTCAAAAGCGCTGGAGCCGTAATAATAACTACAAGCAAAGGAGCAAAGAACAAACTGATATTTCGCTTAATGTCGATAGATGTATACTTTCAATGAGAATTGTTTTCAAAAATTTTAAGTTTTGACAATATTTTTATAAATAAGGAAATCTATACATTATTTAAAATAAATAGTAACAGCACTACCCAAAAGACAACCAACTATTGAAGTAAGTGCCGCTAAAGTCCCCAATTCCAATTTTGTCAACTCAAACATGTCATTAGTGACATAAGTATGGTAATTTTGTGATATCATGTTCTTTAAATCTGCCCAAGTAGTACAGGCATAGGAAAACCGATGGGTTTTAATAGTGTTATCTTGAACTGGTTCAGGGAAGGAAGATGCAAAATCCTTGGGGTTTTCTGTCAATTCACCAGCCGCAGCCTCTAGCAAGATTTGTGTTACCTTATCTTCAAACGAATTGACCAACCGCTTCCTCTTCCAAGGCTCAACAAAAAACGTTGCCATAACAAAGAGCAATACGTTTAGACCCATCAAGAACCAGGTCCCGTACGTTGAAGAGCGGCGAATTTTATCAGACCAGATCTGCTCCTCGTGATATCTAGTCAAGATCAGCTGGGTTAATTTCAATTGAATTGAATCGACCTTAGCCTCAGCTTTATTGAGAGCTGCTTCCGTCTCTGTTTCTGCTTGCGAATTAGTGTGATCGTTACGATACAACTCGGTAAACCTTTCCAAGTCTTCAGGCGTCCAGTTATGTTTACGAGTTAACAACTCGTTAACTTCTCGTTGCAGAGCCGACCGATTTTGAATCGCATCAGAATACGCCACCTTGCGGGTCTTTACGTCGTCTCTCGAAAGTCTTAATTGAGATTCCAACTCTTCAATAGTCTTTTTCAACTTTTCGATGGCTGAATACCCCGTGACATCGTTTAATGTTCTTGTTGCCGCAAAGATTGTATCTTGGAGGGTGTCCAAGTATACTTCAAGGCGTTTCGCTGACGTACTACGTTCCTTTTCCTTTTGTGAGGGTAATTTCCCAATCTCTTGATGAATATTGCTATTGATTTGGTTTATTGAGACCTTTGGTTCTACTTCCACTAGATTTTTCTTGCCTAAGTTGGTCGACGCAATAATCTGTTGCAATTTCTCGTCGTATACATCTGTTTTCGGTTTCAGTTCCAGACCAAAACCACGATGCTGGTAGCTGTAACACATAGGCATGACATATCCAGTTCCCATTGGTATTCGAAAGAGGCCTCTGCCTACGGTTCTGAGGTAGAGCATACGAATGTCCGAAGTTCGCTTTGAAAGTTTTTGTGAGATATGCGGAGTTTTAAATCTACAGTGTATATTTTTCATCACAATTACAAGTCAACATATATAAGGTTAAAAGTTGGAGTTAACTAATTCCTTAGACAACTTCCAGTCTTCAGATTCAACATAGTCCAAAACAATAATCCCAGAACCGCGGTGGAAACATTCGTGGATGTTACCCTTCAACATGGCTTCGGAAACCTGTTGGGGCCAGCAGTCATGGTCAAAAAAGTTTGATCCACTGGTAAAGTTGACGAACAACTTGTCGTCGTTGTTCGGGGTGTAGTCCTTGGCTTTATAAGCCAAGTCTTTGACATACCCAATCTTCTTTTCGATATCTGACGACTGTTTAATCTCGCAATAGTCCTGAACAACAAAGGATCCACGATCGTCTTCAGTGCAATTGTACAGCCATGAAGCGGCATCAAAGCCAAATCTGTCTCTTCTATCATCGTTGTTGTCTCCAAATCTTCTGAAAAGAATAGCCTTACCTCTGGCATCGCCTAGACGAGGGATCTCGTTGTTCAAGTACCATTTGTCACTGTTTGGGTGGATATACTTGTCCCAGATCAAGTTGGAAAATTCGTCTTGGTCGTTATTCCAGTCATTGGAGCCTTCCTGTTTCAATGAGACGAGAACGATTTCCAGTGGGTTTTCTTCCAAGAAATCATATACTTCCTGCAATACACTCGTCAACTTTAATGGGAAAGGAATACGCACAGGAAACTTGCCGTGAATAACCTGCAAGTCCTTGGCACTATCACCTTCCTTCAAGAACTGTTTACCAGCTCTGATATCCAAAAAACGGACACCGTGTTTCAATTGCTTGGTGACAGATTCACCTTGGCATTGGACAGAGGGCAAGGCTGTGTGGCACGCAGCCGAGTTATGTGTGCCTGGAATAGAAAGACGAGTAAGCTTGGTATTGTCGTCAATTTCAGCTAACCAGCGGTGATATTCAACCATTTTCTTTTATAGTAGTTCCAATAGTATGTCACTAAGATGGGGTTTTGTCAAGCCGCGTGGCGGGGGATAGCCATATATATGGACAGAAGCGCAGTACCTGAAATTTGCGACCTTTCGTCACGCAGCGCGCAGTGCAGCTTGGGCGTTTTTGTACCCGCTCAAGAATTCTAACTTGCCTCAGATTGTAGACTTTCCTCTTCTGGCCCTGTTTCAGGAACATAAATCCTCATGCCAAGCAAGTACAAAACAGAGATGCTAGCATACATGTAGAAAACTGCACCGCCCATTGCGGGCTGTAAAACTGGATATGTATATGCCACAAGGATGCCTGATGTCCTAATTGGCACTCGAACCAAGTGACTGTGCCTGTGACACGATCTCGTGGTCCGTAAACTCAGGAAACATCAGAAATGGAATGGGGCCCGAGCCCAAATACATACTTAATGGTGTATCCAAAACACCCAAATGACAATTGTAGTGAAATCACTACGCTCGATTTCTTGTCCAATTACTATACTGAAACTAGTCGTTCCAGCCAACAAGTAGCCTCACGTCCGTATTTGTGCTATATCCCGTTGATCCTATTAATACTGAAGCTACATGAGCTCCCACAGTAAACATCGCAGTGACCACTGCTTAATCCTGTTCACTCATATGGATAAACTGGTTGAATCCATACTTATTCCAAACAATATTGCTATATCCCGGAAACGGACTTGGCTTGTGCATTTTGCACAAAAGAACAACACCAGGCGCGTTCATCTCTCCTAGATAGTATCTAAATTGGAATGTCCTGAGACATACCACCGCCGTGGACCAACCCATGTGCATTTGACGAGATGTGGACGTTCCAAAATGCTTGTATATTTGATGTGAATTGATTTATTAATAAATCAACTGCATTCACTTCAATGTCGCTCATGTAGAGGATCGATCCAAACGCTGAAAAGAAACAAACTTTACATTTGCCATGAGAACGCAAAATGCCCCGCAAGAAATGGGCCACTTGCCTAATTGAGAGGTAACTTGTAGTCGTCTGGATCAACCATGCAACCTTCTTTAATGCAACGTGCAATAAACAGCGGAACCACAACGTGTGGAATTAGGGTCACCAATTCATTACTGTTGAAATCTAACGACTGACTGATTTTGACAGAGATTTTGTTGGCCTGTGACACATTCTCCAAGGAACAGACAATATATGAACATTTGGAAAAATCGTCAACACAGTTACCACCAAACCTTTCAATACGTTCTTTAAGGTACATATCTCCACCAACCAAATGAAAATTGGTATCGTGAAACAAGTATCTCAACGGTAAGGTGTCTTCTTGAACCAGCTGAATAAACTCAGATTTGGCCGCGCTAACATCTTCATAAGGCGTTCTACCCATATCATCAAAAGAATGACGGTGTATGATATAGCTATCATTGAATTCATCCACTTTGCCAATATGAAAGTTGCTCAGTGATTCGAATATCAACGCTGGCTCAAGCGGAACAAGGGCATTTCTCTGAACAGACTCGTAGATCCAGCTAGGCCTGATAAGATCCAATCCTTTTTCTTTGTACACCTTACACGTTGGCAAGTTCTTTTCTGCAATGACAAGGGTCTGCAATACTGAAAATCTATCAAATGAATTGACAATTGTCCCCCCATGTTTCTTAACCAACATGCTAATTTCTGCTTTGGGTATTCTTTGGCCACCAATTTCATCTACTCTATCAGTGACAATTATGAATTGCAAATTTTTGAATAATGACAGTTCCTCAATTACTTGGGGTTGGGGAGCCAGTTGATAAAACGAATCCTCAAGCAATCTCCGCTTCCTATTAGCGGTCTGAACTTTGTCGATGTCTTTGGAATATCTCTGCTTAATCTCTTTATATTCTTGAAGAGTAATGCATTCATCAACAGACTTATCTTTACGAATACTGCGACACCACAAATTATGAAGTGTCGTACCAACAGCATAAGTTTGCTCAATTGTGCAATCAATTGATCTTGCCTTAATTTCCAACACAATAGAATCTTTCGGTTCTATCCAGTATACTGGTTTCTTGGTGCCAAATTTTATTGAGATTGGTTGAGAATGCTGGTCATACTTGACCCATTTGTCATGGGTTATTCGATCAATCTTGTCATACTCTGCAACAGTAAATCCATTGGCACACATACAAAAACTTTCATATATTCCTGTACTTTCATTCTTCAACCCACACATGTATGAATTTTTGATTCCAGGAATCACTCCAATCACAACCAAGTCTAAGTTTTCGCCAAACTTTTCCAAGTATTCTGGCTTTATCTTGACCCATTGTCTATTACGGTGGTCAACAATGTATTTCAGCTGAACATGCTTGACAATAACTCCCTCACTACGGACACTGACCACCTTTTTCATCGCATTCTTCAAGTCTTCCACATTAGTGGCGATATGAAACGGAAGCACTTCTAGTCGATTCGGTACCGGATTGATTATCTTGGTAAGAATATCCTTCCTAAAGAATAAAGGATGGTTGGTAAGGTTCTTCCCGTTCAAATGGAGAATATCAAAGACCAAGAAAAATGGATATGATGATTGTTCTTCGTATTGGTCAATTGTTGTGTATTGTCGAACAGATTCTTGAATCGCGGATGACTTTAAAGTCCCAAACGGCAATATGACATTTCTTTTAAAGTCCCACGCAACCATTTCACCGTCTAGCACGACAGAATCTACTTTAGTAGGAAATACATCATGAAGATACTTTGTGAGTGACCCAATCTCGTAATTTTCTCCATAAAGAAATGAATAGTCCTTCAAGCGACGAGAATAGAATTTGAAAAACGAACCTTGTTTGTGTAGTATCATTCTATCTCCATCCATTTTTTCTTCAATATAGTACTTATCCTGAAGCAGGAAAGTATTGTACATATCTTGAAGTGGCTTTGCCATAGGTACCCGCGATTGCATATCAGTAAGTAACTTATCATAATTCAGTGTGAGTTTGAAGGAGAGCTGCGGCCTGAATGGTAATCGAGGGGTGATTTGTAGCTGTTCAGGATTCAACCTGACTGATGGATCAGTTAGGAATCCAAAAGTTTTCTGTAGTGAGTTGCATATATCAAAAAGAGCTGGGGCATCAGGGTGCCATGTTTTGAAAAAGTAGGGCTCGAACCGAGTGAGGATGGATTTCTTTAACAAGATGTGCAAAAACCAACGAATCTCAGGTATACTGAAGTACTCGAGAATTGGTTGCAAGATGTCGATCTGTTCTTGCGACTTTTTTGCTTGACTCAATTCGTCTAACTTGGTATTGAGTTCATGCACTGTTAGCGAACCACGTTCTGATGCGGCCAAGGGAGATATTGCCGACGATCGTCTATTTGCAATAATCCTGGAGGCACGAAGAGGAAGGTCACGGAGATTATAAGTGTCTGCACTAAACCGCTTAGCTTTTTGATAAGTTTGTTTCCAAAAGTAGAGAACCTTGTAATCTTCTGTTTCTCGGGGAATCAGATACATTTTGACAATTAATCGTGCTAGGGTTACATCACGGATATAGTATAGTCTGCCTGATTTTTCTGGGAAGATAAGTTTTGAGGAAGGAAATATGTCCAAGCCAATGTGGGTTTGAAATATGTTGATGAATGACTTGATGATGTATTCCTTCTTTTCCGAGACCGAACCAAAACTGCCGAGAGATTGTTTACTTACCCCATCAAGTTTGACGAAGAGCTCATCCACCAAGAGACTGAAAAGGGGTTCTTGGCAGTTTTGTGGTGGTGATATCGTATCTAGAAACATCTGGGGTTCACCTCATTAAGAAATTTGAATTAGAGCGAGAGAGTGCGAATAGTGGGGAAGATGAGAGCCGAGCACTATCGCAACAATCGCAACGGCGGCCACAATGTAAAACGAGACATCCACAAGAAAAAAAAGAATATCTCGTGGATGCCGAGGGACAACAAGAAAAAATAGGTTAATTTGGGAACGGAGGAATGGTACTGTGACTATGTACAATACGATGACCATCATCAGTGCGACGTTACCGATCGTCAATTTGTGTCATGAAGATCTGAAAGGAGGTATCTAAAACGGTTTCCTCCTGCGCGATTCTTCCGGTACAGCCTCACAAACGTACTAGCCGCAGCCATCTACTAGGGGGCAGTGCAAAGGCCGATTGTTGCTTACATATCTGGAGCAAGTCTGACGTAGGCGTTGTCAAAAAATAAATTGCAACGAGCAACTTTTAAACCCAGAACATTATTGCTAGGTTTGCGCTGCCTAGAACTGATATCACGGGGTCGGTGCTTTGAACACGGGCATTGGCACCCTGATACATGCGTAACACCTTAGAGATTTGTAACAAGTCGTAACTAGAGCTCTGAATGACGTCGACGAAATACCTGTCCGGCGACTCCGTGTCATTTTTGTGGTTTTTTTCTTTTTTATCGCTAAGAATTTTAAAGGGTGGCTGATTCCGACCCACCCAGATTTACCCAAGTAGTCAAGAAATAAATAAAGCTATAAATATACTTTGGCATCGCACTGGTTTCTACTGGTGTTTCACTCCTTTCAATTAATAGTAAAATATTGTTTGTCCGCATCATTCCCCCCTCTCTTTGGAAACCCTGGCCGTATATTTAAAGAGCAGTGCTACTAATTTCTTCTTTTCGGCTCACTACACTTTAAGCTTTTTGAGCTACTTCCATCTGTCCCGGAAGCACTGGTCTTATCGTCTGGTCGGATTTAAGTTTGAGTACAGGTACATAGTTAACTACTTCGTCAAAATATCAAATCCCGCCAAGGACATTTTTCAATTATCGACAATTCCTCCTTCTTTGGCACAAAAAAGATTTCTACTAAAACATTTCTTTCTCCATTCTTATCAATGAAGTTCCTATTACTGTCTCCTAAGAAGAGGCAGGCCTCGAAGAAAAAGGACCACCTCCCAGCAACTCCACCACGGGCAACGGTTGCTCCTACGACAGCGAACATTTCCAGTACGCCAAGCTACAGCCAACCCTCCCTTAATGTACCAAAGTACCTAAATACTAGAACACCTTCTCCAAGACTCATAGAGAAACCATTACCATTACCCATTTCCAACAATAACAGTGGCTCGTTATCAGATTTCTCATCTTACACTACCAGCCCAGGCTCGCTCAATAAAGAAGTTCCTCGGACCCAATTGTCAGATTCGTCTTCCTTCAATTCTCCACACAGAAGAGTCCTTTCTGAAAAGGTCAGAACAACTCCGTCATCCCTTGTCAGACACTCACGCATTTATTCTCAATATAACGATGGCTCGGACCCTTCCCTTCCTTCTCCAAATAAAAGGACATCCTTATTATTGCAAAATAAGTTGGATGTATCCAGTTTGCCTGCTGAATTGACCCCAATCGTCACCTTGCTCAATGCTCAACGCTTGAGAACGTACAGAGTCGGCCTGTTCCAAGTCTATGACACGATACAAGGGGAACGAGTATGCATCGAGGTAGATGCAAAAATTTGTGGCAATGAATTGGCTTACTGGAGACCTTCGGGTGAAGAATACCTCCCTGGTCACTCTAACGACGAATACAAACCCAATTATGTCAATTTAGTTGACTCGAAGGTGGAAATCAACAAGAACGGTACCAACGAAATCAAATTCTTCCAGGACTACAATGATGAAAATGTGCTTGTAATAAGGTTCCACAATGGTACCGAGTTAAAGGAATGGTTAGCAGCAACCCTTTTGTCCAAGTATGAATACACTGCTTTGAACGAAGCATTCACAGCAGCAATTCTTGCTTCAAAGGGTAGTAAGCTTTCAGATGCTCATGTTTTATTGTCACACAAGAAGAGGTTCCCCAAGTTTGAATGGTGTAATATGAGATTACCACAAGTTTCTCTGAAGTGGCTCAAGGTATGCATTGCGATTATTCCGGGCGAGGGCAAGAAAATGGGTCGGATTGAAATTTATCAATCAGATAAGATGACAAAGAAGAACTTGATTGCGTATATCCCTGGAGTTGCTAACATTTACAATGTTTACCCAGAACAGTCCAATATGATTGATTTCAACTCTATTATGAAGATTGATGGGGATATTTACATCAACAAGAATTTTGAATTCTTATTTGCTACATCGTTTGAAGCACCACCAAATGATCACAGATCCTTTGCTTTTAAGTCAATTTCACGTAATAACTCGTCGAATTCATTGTCTTCCTTAAGCCAGGGGCGGCCAGCATCCAGACTTGTTTCTTCCAGTTCTACTACCTCATTTTTTCACTTGTCATCGGATATCGCAGCAACTTCAGCTCCACAAACTCGTCAAAGAAGCTTATCACAAAGCTCACATAGTAGTATTGATAATGAGCCGAAGAGAGTTTCTTCGTTTTTGAAGAAAAACTTGCCACAGTTTGTCACCACGAATTACTTGTACTTGATGCCGATTGCGCATCCAGGTGTTTCTGCAGTGGAAACCATGATTCGTAACTTTTTGCCCATCATTGACGCATTTAAGCTTTATGGAAGACCTAAGCACTTGATCAGCGACAAGACTGACGTCAACTCTATGTTGTTTGGGTTGCCATCGTTGCCACACTACAAATATTTATCTACTACAGAAGCCATTAGATTGGTAGAGGATCGGTTTGAAAGAGGAATGAAAGAAAACTGGCAGGAGTATGACTGGAAGACCGAGTTGAAGATGTACTTATTGCACAAAATATCAACATCACACAATTACAAAGGCAGTGGTAACATTTCACGGCTCTATGATGACTTGGATGCTGACTTTGCTGAAATTTCATCACCTAAGATAAACTTCCCTTCGGATGTCAACTCACCTCCATATCCTCATGCCGAGGTATTTGACAATTTTAGTGACGTTGCTCCCAGTCCAGTTGATAGCATCTCCAATGATAATCCATTGGGTACTCCAATCGATTTGCCCAATGAGAAGTATGGATATCAAGTTACTCGCTCCAATTTGAAATTAAATAATGAAGATCTTGTCAACTTCAACTTTAGGAACACTCAAGATAGATCATTGGAACCAATTGCTGATATGCCTACGCCTATGGACGAGACTCCTTCTTATAGTAATTTGGTTAGTGTAAAAGATCAATAGATAATATAGAAGTATAATAAAGTACAGGAAATAGAGAACATATTTGCGTAGTTGATTTAGTTTGTATCGGAGGTGCAAAAAAAGAAAATGTGGTACTTTTTCAGTGTTTTGTTTTACATCACCCGTAGCCAGCATCCCCTTAAATAGACGAGTAGGAATAGTAACTTACGTGCAACAACAAGCAACAAATAGATTCGTATTAAGATTGCTTCAGGGAACGACAGCCAGTAATAGTCCCAGTTTCATGCTGTAATTTCTTAACGTTAACAAAGCAAATCTGGTAATCTCCAGATGTGGTAATTGATACACCAATCTGTCCTGTTTAAAATGTTTGCATGTTTACAAACACATCGTTTCGGGAAGGAAGGTAAGGATTTGGAGATAAATCTCCGATTCGGAGGAGACGTGTAATGCCAGACGTGTTGCGCAAGACGTGTATTTTTTAAGACGTGTAACCTCGAAAGGGTGATGAACGCGTTTTTGTGTACTTTTACGCCTCTCTGTTATCAGGCAACTCCCGTAAAAAAATGTCCAGAGGGTGCGCTACGCTAGTACTTACGACAATCCAAAACGATCGGGAAAGTACCAATTGAATGTAAATACATGCCACTTGTACCACTTGATTCAATAGGACCGTACATCAGCGTTCGAGAGGTTAAAAAGATCTTTCGAATCACTTTATTGTGCAAGTCTGGCTATTCGATTTAAACCTCTCTTAATCAAATAATAACAGACGCGCTCACGTCATTTTCTTTCACGAGAAAATTTCACAATGGCAAACCGATTCGGCCTTCACGTCTGTTGTTATAAATAAGCCATCAGTCCCCAAGGATACAGATCTAATCATTCAACTCATCAAGACTCATCAAACTTGAACCCTTCTACATCATCAAATGTCTATTCAACAAACTCCAACCAACGGTTTAACCGGAAAGATTTCTTCTTTAGACGTTTCCAACATCAAAGGCACTGCTTTAACAGACAAATTGGCCGCTGCAGCTGAAGAAAGGGACATGAACCAAGGTTTTTCATCTACAAAGGGCACACTCGTTGCTACTGAGGAAGTTAAGATTTCTACCGATGACAGCAAGCACCAGGATTTCTTGCACAAGCACAAGGTCCACCGTCATAAGTTGAAGGAAATGGAAAAGGATGAACCAATCTTGATGGAAAACAAGCGCCGTTTTGTTCTTTTCCCTTTGAAATACCATGAAGTCTGGCAAATGTACAAGAAGGCTGAAGCTTCATTCTGGACTGCCGAAGAAATTGACTTAGGTAAGGACATACAAGACTGGAACTTGTTGAGTGACAATGAAAGATACTTCATCTCTAGAATCTTGGCTTTCTTTGCTGCTTCCGATGGTATTGTCAACGAAAACTTGGTTGAGAACTTTTCTTCTGAAGTCCAAATCCCAGAAGCTAAATGTTTCTATGGTTTCCAAATTATGATGGAAAACATTCACTCTGAAACCTACTCTTTGTTAATTGACACCTACATCAAGGACCCCAAGGAATCCGAGTTCTTGTTCAACGCCATTGAAACCATTCCATGTATTAAGAAGAAGGCTGACTGGGCTTTGAGATGGATTTCTGACGACCAAGCTTTGTTTGCTGAAAGATTGATTGCCTTTGCTGCCGTCGAAGGTATTTTCTTTAGTGGATCTTTTGCTTCTATCTTCTGGTTGAAGAAAAGAGGTAAGATGCCTGGTTTAACTTTCTCCAATGAATTGATCAGTAGAGATGAAGGTTTGCACACTGACTTTGCTTGTTTGTTGTTCTCTCACTTGCAAAATAGACCAGATGCAGAAATTGTCGAAAAGATTATCACCGAAGCTGTTTCTATTGAAAAGGAATTCTTTACAGATGCTTTGCCAATTTCCTTGTTGGGTATGAACAGTGCATTGATGAATCAATACATTGAATTCGTCGCCGATAGATTATTGGTCGCATTGGGTAACAAAAAGGTTTACAATGTTACTAACCCATTCGATTTTATGGAAAACATTTCTTTGGCCGGTAAGACTAACTTCTTTGAAAAGAGAGTAAGTGACTACCAAAAAGCCGGTGTTATGGCCAAGACCAACGATTCCAAGGCTGCTGCCAACAGTTTCTCGTTTGATGAAGACTTTTAAGTCTTCAGACATTAATTCGTTTTATGTCCTCCACAAAATTGGTTGAGGTTGCTATATTTGACTAGCAACCCTGATTACAGAGTTTATGCCCGTTTGCTTTATTTATTTCTCAGAATCTGTATAATAATAGTTTTTTTAATATAAAGTTTGATTAGATTGTGTCTATGATGAGCGAAAAAAAAAGTCAATGGAGAAAAGTTGAAAAATTTAAACTAATAACTACTTCAAGATGGCCAAGGGCAAGAACAAAACTTCCGAAGAGAGAAGCAATAGGACGCGAACATCCAACGGCCATAAATCAAAGCAACATCACATAAGACGAGGCAGACAAGAGGAAGGTGCTCATATTCCAGGTGAGAATGCTAGAAAGTTTCCAACCAAACTTGCGATGTGGGACTTTGATCATTGTGACCCCAAGAGATGCAGCGGGAAAAAATTAGAACGGTTAGGACTCATTAAGAACATGCGCGTGGGTCAAAAATTCAATGGTATTGTCGTCTCTCCCAACGGGAAGGGTGTTGTTTGTCCGAATGACAAAGAAATAGTTGAAAACAACGGCGCTGCAGTTGTAGAGTGTTCATGGGCTAGATTGGATGAAGTTCCGTTCAATAAAATTGGAGGGAAGCACGAAAGATTATTGCCTTACTTAGTTGCTGCAAATCCAGTAAACTATGGCCGACCTTGGAGGTTAAACTGCGTGGAAGCCTTGGCTGCATGTTTTGCTATTGTTGGCCACTTAGACTGGGCTGAATTATTGCTTGAAAACTTTTCGTGGGGACTTACATTTTTGAAGATCAACCAAGAACTAATAGAAAGGTACCAAGAGTGTACCGATTCCGACTCAGTTCAAAAGGCTCAAGATGACTGGCTAGTAAAGATTGAGAAGGAACAGAAGGAACGTAAAGAATCTGCTCAAGACGGTGATATTTGGATGAAGGGTAACGTCAATAGAGGACGTGACCTCAACAATGACAATGAATATGATACTGAAGATGAAGATGAGGAAGAAGAAGAGGAAGAGGAAGGAGAATATGATATCTTGGGAGATTCGCGTCCAAGAGAACCCAAGTACGATAAATTGGGAAATATGATAGATGACTTTGGCAACATAATAGAAGAAGATGATGACGAAGAAGAAGATGGAGATGAAACTGACGATGATTACGACTATGAAGATGAAGATGAAGAGGAAGAGGAAGTAAAGTACGATAAGTTGGGAAACATCATTCCAAAAGATATTTCGGAGGCGGTTGCGAAGCTTGAAATATCGTAAAGTAATACGAACAATATGAAGTAGATAAGAAATTCAAGATTTTTCATTATAAGTTAGTATACTAACAGATGTAACCAACTTATTTATCGCAATATTTAATGTGAGTCTGTAGTTTTTCGGTAAACTTGGTTTCGTTTACCGGGGTTTACATTTCCCCACACTATATAATTTTGGAAAAAGATACGCGGGATCGGTAAAAGTCGACAGAAATCCCGATCTCACCACAGTATAAAAACCACCCTTATTGTACTAACATATCATTACAGTGTAAGAACAACATAAATATGACAGTTAACACAGCACAGAAAGGGATCCAAATTGCTATTGACAGAGGAGGAACCTTTTGTGATGTTATTGCCAAGATACCGAACCAACCAGATTATGTCTTCAAACTCTTATCGGTTGATCCAGCTAATTACAAAGATGCTCCAACTGAAGGAATCCGTCGTGTCTTAGAGAAGGCAACTGGTGTTTCTATTGAAAAGACAGAGAAGTTACAACTTGACTCAATTGAAAGTATTAGAATGGGAACAACCGTAGCCACAAATGCTTTGTTGGAAAGAAAGGGTGCCAGTGTATTGTTAGTTACAACAAAGGGATTCAAGGATGTTTTGGTTATTGGTAATCAAACTCGTCCAAACATTTTTGATTTGACGGCCAAAAAATTGGGTCATTTATATGATGAAGTACTTGAAATTGACGAAAGAGTAACCATTGAATCATTTTCAGAAGGTGGTGGCGACAAACTCAAAATTGACATTGATCTGGACCCCGAGTTGATCTATGGTGATACAGGTGATGTTATCAGAGTGATTAGAAAACCAAACTATGATGATGTAAAGGATACATTGCAAGAAATTTGGTCCGTTGGAAAGATAAAAACAATTGCATTGAGTTTACTACACTCATATGTGTATCCTGAACACGAGAAAAGAGTGGCAGATATAGCCAAATCTATTGGTTTCCAAGTTTCCGTATCTCACGAGTTGCAACCTATGATTGGAATGGTTAACAGAACATCCTCTACCGTTGCTGATGCATACTTGTCTCCCGTAATAAACCAATATATTCAGAACTTTGGTGCTGGATTTGAAGGTGGTTTGGATGCTTTTGGTAACAAATTATTGTTTATGCAATCAAATGGTGGATTATGTCCTTGGTATAAGTTCACTGGATTAAAAGCTATTTTATCTGGACCAGCAGGAGGAATGGTTGGTTTCGGCCAAACCTGTTACGATTCCAACACGAAGAAAGCAACTATTGGTTTTGATGCCGGTGGTACCTCCACAGATGTTTCAAGATACTCAGGTAACTTGGAACACATCTTTGAAACAGTTGTTAGTGAAGTTAGTCTACAAACTCCACAATTAGATATCTCAACTGTTGCCGCAGGTGGTGGCTCAATGTTATTCTGGAAAAATGGTATGTTTGTTGTAGGACCAGATTCTGCTGGTTCTGATCCAGGTCCAGCCTGTTACAGAAAAGGAGGTCCATTAACAGTAACTGATGCGAACTTGTTTTTGGGTAGGTTATTGCCTGACTACTTTCCAAAAATTTTTGGTCCTAATCAAGATGAACCTTTGGATTATGATATTACTGCCCGTAAGTTTGAGGAGTTGACTGCTGAAATTAACCAAGAAAAAGGAGCTGTTAAGTTAACGACCGAGGAAGTCGCCTCTGGGTTCTTGAAGGTTGCAATTGAAGCAATGGCTAGACCAATAAGGAACTTGACCGAGGCAAAGGGCTTCAACACATCTGATCATAATTTGGCTAGTTTTGGAGGATCTGGTGGCCAGTTTTCAGTGTCATTGGCTAAAAACTTGGGTATTAGTCATGTTGCAATCCACAAATATTCTTCGTTGTTATCTGCTTATGGTATTTATTTAGCAGATATTGTCATTGAAAAGCAATCTCCTGCTTCCTTCACTTACAACAAGGATCACTACAAACAAATTGATTCCAAGATTGATGCTCTTGTTAGCCAGGCATATCTGGATTATGAGGAACAGAACTTGAACAATTTTGAAACACGTTTGGAGGTCTTTTTGAATATGAGATACGTTGGTTCTGATACTCACTTGTTGATTCCAAGGGTTGCAGGTCAATACGATGCAGATAAGAAGTTTATTCAAAGACATGAAGCTGAGTTCGGGTTTACGTTGGATAGGAATGTTCTTGTTGATGACGTACAAGTTCTTTTGGTTGTTGAGACACCAGACAGACAAAGCCACAACCCTTACGAAGAGTTCCAAATGTTGAAGGATATCATTTCCGTTGAGAAGTCTAATATTATCAAACCAATTTACTTTGAAGGTGACGGGTGGTTAGATTGCTCGGTGTATAAATTGACAGAACTCAAATTTGGAACTGTTATAACTGGCCCATCGATTATTATTGACAACACTCAGACCATCTTAGTTGAACCACATTCTAAGGCTGCCATATTATCCGAGCATGTGTTGGTTATGGTTGATCAGGAGCAAAGAGCAGAGTTATCAAAGAAGGTTGTTGATCCAATTCAATTGTCTGTGTTTGGTCATAGATTTATGTCAATTGCTGAACAGATGGGTAGAACATTACAGCAGACTGCTATTTCCACCAATATCAAAGAAAGGTTGGATTTCTCATGTGCATTGTTTGACTCAGAGGGTGATTTGGTTGCAAATGCCCCTCATGTTCCTATCCATTTGGGTGCCATGTCGTTTGCGGTAAAGGCACAAAAGAAACTTTGGGAGGGTAAATTAGAGCAGGGTGATGTTTTGGTTTCTAACCACCCTGTAGCCGGAGGCTCTCATTTGCCTGACATTACAGTTATAACTCCAGTGTTGGACAAAGACAACAAACCAATCTTTTGGACAGCTTCCAGAGGACACCATGCCGATATTGGTTCTATTTCTGCCGGATCTATGCCTCCAAACTCGAAAACTATTTTTGATGAAGGAGCTTCAATTATCACTCATAAGCTTTGTACCAAGGGGAAATTTGATGAAGAAGGAATTACAAGAATATTATTGGAAGAGCCTGCTAAACATCCAGGTGGGTCTGGAACAAGAACTTTGAATGATAACATATCTGATTTGAAGGCTCAAGTTTCAGCTAACTTTAAGGGGATTACGTTGTTGTCGACGTTAGTGGAAGAATTCAGTTATGATGTTATCAACTTGTACATGGGGGCTATCCAGTCCACTGCTGAAGTTGCAGTTAGAAATCTTTTAAGATTGGCTTATGCTAAGTTTGGTGGTGAACCTTTGAAGGCAACTGATTACTTGGATGATGGAACGGCTATTGCCTTAACCGTCCAGATTGACCAAAATAGTGGTGACGCTACTTTTGACTTCAGTGAATCTGGTGATGAAATGTATGGCAATTTGAATGCTCCTAGGGCTATCTTATATTCTGCGGTGTTGTACGTTTTAAGATCGTTGATCAGTACTGATATTCCTTTGAACAATGGGTGCTTAAAACCGATCAAATTTATTACAAGAGAAGGATCGGTTGTCCATCCATCTTTTGAAGCCGCTGTTGTTGGAGGCAACGTTGAAACTACTCAAAGAATTGTTGATGTTATGTTGAAGGCATTTGAGGCTGCTGCTGCTTCTCAGGGTACCTGTAACAATTTCACTTTTGGAATTACTGAGCCAGAAAATCAATTGGCTTTTGGTTATTACGAGACCATTTGTGGTGGTGCCGGTGCTGGACCAACTTGGGACGGGCAGTCGGTTGTTCAATGTCATACCACAAATACTAGAATAACCGATACTGAACTATTTGAGAAAAGATATCCCGTTATTGTTCACGAGTACTCGGTAAGAGAAAATTCTGGTGGTGAAGGGTTACATAATGGAGGGAATGGTGTCGTTAGAGATATTGAGTTTACTTATTCAAACTTGGAGGTTTCTTGTTTGATGGAAAGAAGATCATTGGCTCCATTTGGTTTGTTGGGGGGTAAGAGTGGATTGAGAGGAAAGAACTACTGGTACAAACGCTCTACGACCAATCCTAATGAATTTAGAAGAATCTCGTTGGGAGGTAAGTGCACTGTTAAAGTCGAGAAAGGTGATAGGGTTGTTATCATGACCCCAGGTGGCGGAGGATTTGGTTCTGCTGAAAACAAGTCCTCAGTGAACTACCCAATTCAAAGCAGCAAACCAACAATCTTGACTGGATCAGTCGGATTGAGAACTATTACCCAAGAAACTAATTAATTGTATACAATATATAAGATAAAAATTGACAAATCTATTTTGGATATTTGGTTGCAAAGGGTCGTGCCCGAGACGCATGCCGCACTAAACTAGAAATCTAGTTATCGGTAGTAGTGATTGAATATATATGTGACTATGTCTGCTCAGAATCAGGTTCGACATTTGCCACTACTTTATAATCCACTCTTAAACTGCCTATTCAATAATCCCAATCATAAGAAACCTCCATTCAAAAATGTCATCGAAGAACTTGCACAGAATCACAATGATTACACCATTCTCGTCCCTTCGGCCCACATCTTCCATGAATACTACGATCCAAACAATCAGAAAACTTTACTCCGAGAATTGTGTTACAACAACGAAGAGTTTATCCAGTCTCACATTTTAAAGACATCAGCGTCCTATTCATCCACAATCACGCCTATCTCCAAGGTGCAACTGGTCATCTATAATACAATCAATGGGAAACAGGTACTCATAAAGAATGGTATGGTGTTTACCGGGAAAGGTTTTAAGAAGAGCCTAAAAATCAAAATTTCATCTATTGGTTACATGAGCTCATTCTGTGATTATTTTCCTACCGGGAGTAGATTTATGTTAATTTACATTGAAGATACGATAATTGGCAGTTTCGACGGAGAACCGTCGCTCGAGCTCCAAGAGCCGGAAACAAAGAATCACAAGACTGATATTGTTGATACCATTACATTTGAGAACCTTCTCCGTAGCTTTCCGCTCTTATCGCAGGCAGTGTCTGACAGCTTTTATACACTTTTCCATCATAATAATAACCAGTTTACATTACTCCATCGAAATACTCGGAAGAAGTTAGTCCAGATCAAAATTGAGTTTCAAAAGATTCTAGAAGTTGCGTTCAAGAACATACTGGATAGTGTCAAGGAGGATTCACCTACAGGTGAACAAACATACCACTTATTAAACCAAATACTTCGAATGTATCCTGGACTAGATCTAAACCGCTTAGTCCACGAATATGTTGAAATGAATCTATATGATAAATTATGGACTCAATTGATCTTTCAATTTAATTTCCCTAATGATGACAAATTGACCTACGATAAAGATGCAATCAAGATTTTGACTCCAAAAAAGTATAACCAATTATCTTGTCTTGCACTTAACCAACTTGATATTCCCGTTCATACTCCATGGGACATGAATGTTTTACAGGAACGCGTTTCACGAGCCATTGAGGAATTTTCCAAGTTATCCGATGCATCAATTCTTAACCTGAGCACTAAAACTAAGATAATTGTGGATACAGTCAGTATTCTAACTTCTCCTGGAGAAAATCAAGTCAGTACGCTTCTTGTCAGTGCTGATACTTTGATAGGACTTCTAATTATGGTTATTGTTCATTGCAAAATTGAAAATTTAGAGGCACACTTGTACTATGTCAAGAATTTCAATTCTCTTGATCACAGTAACGATGGCCAGTTTAACTTTATTATGAGTAATATTGATGCAGTTCTTTTTCATTTGTCTGCTTCAAACAATAATGAATCAACAGATTTGTATAAGTATTCACAAATGAACTTGGATTTCTGGTCCGTCATCCAAAACAAAGATATCAGAGCATTGGAAAAGATTCTCGATTCAATTCAAGAGCAATACCCAAATGAATTACCACAAAATCACTTTTTGAAAAGTTGCAACATCAATGGAGAGAACTGTTTGATTTTTGCAATCAAATCAGGCTCCTTTGATATTTATGATAAAATTTTAAACTCTAATGAAAATTGGTTTTCGATTGAAGATATTTTCTTCAGCAAGAATGTATCTACAAACCAAAATATGCTAATGGTAGCCTTAGGTGAAGAGGCCACACAGATATCCGAGGATTTGGTGGAATTTATTATTGCAAATTCTTCTATTGAGGAGCAAGTTGCTTATTTCAACACGACTGACAAGTCCGGAAGATCGATAGGACATTATTTATTTCACAATTACAGGCTAATCGATTCTATCGGTAATTTAATAGATTGGGAATTAAAAGATTTGAATTCTCATACTCCATTGTTTTCCCTCTGTCGCTGTTATGATCACACTAATTATTCAGCAATGTTATCAAAAGCATTCAATTGTGTCTACGAAAAGTATGGCCCAGAAATGCTCAATTTCGATAGTCATGTTGACAAATCTGGGAACACATTATTGCATATCATTTTAAAGAACATTTCCGAAACAAAGCTATTATCTCGAAAATCTAATTTGATAAACATCAACCAAGAAAGTTACAAGCATATGACTCCGCTAATGCTATACATCAAGTACAATCGTATTGAAAACTTAAAGGATATTCTTCAAGATAACAGGCTTGAATTTCTATATGAGGACCGAAGCTTATTCTACAATGTATTTGATTATTTAGGGTTTGTGGCAGCGAAAGTGCTGTCTCACAGAGATTTTGACAAACTCGAGATGCCAATATTCCAATACTTTATTGATAATTATTTCCCACATCAAAATGGATACAAAATTGCTGCTTTAAACGCCAAATACGATTCAAATAAACAGGATTGGGTCATCTTTTTCAAAGATACGGAAGGATTTTCAAATTATAAATCGATTAAATCCATTAAGCAAATCTTTTACATTGCCAAACTTGAAGCACCATTTTCTCTCCTACCTGAGGATGATACCTTTTGGTTAAACTATGCTGCAAAAAAGCAAACGAGTCCAAGTTTCCATAAGTTTCGCATCAATAAATTTATTGAGAACATTAATTTGGTGTTCAATTGTCTAAGTTTACAAAAAAGCTTCAATCTGAAAGTTTTCTTTCGCAAGTTCTTGATGCAAGAAGAGAGCAAGGAAATCCTGATGTTGGACATGATCAAGAATGCCAATAAGAAAATTGAAGAAGAGAAACGTAAACATGGTGAAGTCACCATGTCTGCTAGTCAAATTCAAGAAGTGGAAACTTTTCTTAACTATTCGGCCCATGATCTTAATTCGTACAAAGTAATTATTGCCAGACTAAATAAGTTGCTTTGTATGTGTGACTACAAGCATTCGGATTTTAAAGGGGTATTTGACAGTGCTATATTTCAATTTGTTCTCAATTCACCTGATAAAACCACAGACAGTATGAACTGGTATGATGATTCAAGATATTTATACTTGTTTCAATTTACAGTGCAGCTTGAAATAAGTGTCAATAGTCTCTTGAAAAATATTATCAAGATTCTCGAGAAACTCAAAGCATGGAAAGAGACTTATCACCAAATCAAGGGGTTGAATATGGAATTGAAAAAGTTCGAAATTGACAACCCCGAAGAAAATGGTCGCGCTCCCTTATCAAGAAGAGGGACTTTTAACTTGGATTTCCAACAAATAGCTGAAGAGGAGCCATCGTCCTTTTTTAATTTTGGTGGATTAGTTGAAGTTAAGAAATCAAAATATAAAAAGCTTATACTTGCAAAAGCTGAAAGAGTTAAGCAAATTGTTACGATGAATTCAGATATTAAATGGGAACATGAGCAAATTGCAGCTGAAATGTCGAATTTCTTCAAAGCAAGACTGGAAATTCTTTGCTTTGGTGTTTCTCAATATATCCGTCGAGAGCTTGTTAGGTTTCGACACCGTCAGTTTGAACTTTTTAAAATGTTGAATGAAGTAAGACATGGTTGTGAGAGTTTGAAATCAAAGTCGTGCGACACACCCAAAAAAAGGAAGGTTCGAGAATAACGACACTAGAACAATAAATTAGAGGCAATACCCCAACGTTTTCAATTTTCTAACTGATTAATTTGTATAATGTCTACTGTTTCGAATAAGGATATTGCTTTATCCGTTATCCATTTTTTAAGAAAGTCCGTTTCTAACAAGGAAATTGCTGAAGATTTTGTTGAATCTTTGGATGTTGCCATCGACTGTATCGCGGATGCATTTGAAGTGAACAAGGACGATGATTCTAAGACAGTTAGCTCAAAATTTGGTGGCAAGGACTTATCTGAATTAGTTAAGTTGTCTTTGACAGCTGGTAGTTCTGCTTCTGGTACTGCTACCGTTGCCTCCACCTTTGCACCTGCTGCTTCGACCGAAGTGAGTGCTGAAACAAAGGCACAAGCTGACCAATTAAAGGTTGAGGGTAACAGGGCCATGTCTAACAGAAACTTTGATGAAGCCATTGCTAAGTATACTGCTGCTATTGCATTAGACTCTACCAACGTTGTTTATTTGTCTAATCGTGCTGCTGCTTACTCTTCTAGTTCTCAACACGAAAAGGCAGTTGAAGATGCTTCCAATGCCATTGAAATGAACCCAAAGTTTTCCAAGGCATATTCCAGATTAGGTTTGGCTAAGTGGGCCTTGGGTGATGTTAAAGGATCCATGGAGGCTTACAAGAAGGGTTTGGAAGCCGAAGGTGATACGAAATCAGATGCTATGCTCAAAGGTTACGAGACTGCAAAACGTAGAGTCGAAGAAGAATTGGAAAAGTCTATTTCTAGTAAAGAACCTGAAGCTTCTTCTTCTTCTTCTTCTAATGCTGGAGCTGGTGCTGGTGCAGGCGCTGGTGCAGGCGCCGGTGGGTTGCCAGACTTCTCCTCGATGTTTGGTGGTGGCGGTATGCCAAACTTGGGTGAAATGATGAACAACCCGCAAATTATGCAGGCTGCTCAAGAGATGATGAAAAATCCAGATGCTCTTGCTGGTTTGATGAATAACCCTGCTGTACGCCAAATGGCCCAAAGCATGGGATTAGGTGGAGCTGATGGTCAAGGACCAGACTTGTCTAACATCATGAATAACCCCATGTTTAACCAGTTTATGGGGGGAAGAGGTGAGGGTTCCAACTAGTTCAGCTTAGTTTAATTCTACCGAAAATATTTAGATAGCATGTATTGAAAGTTTGACTTTTTGCTCTGGTCTTGTACATAAACCAGTACTGAGATGTTTTTCCTCGAGATGTATCTGAACCGGGGCATCTAATATTACGAGGAGCAATGATAATCTTTCGACCACCCACTCAACTCATTGTCAGGAAACAGTGTCGTTCGTATGTGACATCATATCTGCTTGGATCGTTAAAGTTGGATAATGTGACTGCTCTTCCTTACAGAGAAACAGTTAGGCTCGTAGAACATCACTACAAGCCGGCCAAGGGAAGCGACATCAATCATGAATTGGCCCCAATAATCATGTTGCATGGTTTGTTTGGCTCTATGAAAAACTTTTCCTCCACCGGCCGGAAATTAGCAACGACAACAGGTCGAGGCGTTTTTGGAGTTGATCTTCGTAACCACGGGCAGTCACCACACGCATTCCCCCATGACTACACGACTATGGCACGCGATGTCATCAAACATATCAAGTATCGTGGTTGGACAAATACGGTCTTGGTTGGTCACTCAATGGGTGCAAAAACAGCGATGCTTGTAGCGATGCAGGAGCCCGAATTGGTAGGGAAGTTGGTGGTGATTGACAACTCTCCCGCATCTAATCCATTACACAGAAACTTCCACCAGGATCTCTTGGGTATGTGTTACGTTGAAGCAAATGCCGCGCTGCTAAAGACTAAATCTCCAGCCGTGCAAGCAGCCAGTATTGAGACAATGCTTACTCCATTTGAGTCAGATCCTCGGATCCGAAATTTCTTGATGACAAACATAAAGAAAAGGAGTCCCGATACTGTATTTCGAGTACCCGTGCTAAACTTTCTTAAAGGTAACGTACTTACAAATTTAGGTGAGTTTCCAGAGATCATAGCGAGGTTCACCAAACCGGTTTTGGTTATGAGAGCACATGAATCTGAGTTTATACTTGAAGAAAATTATGCAGATTTTGAGCGTTACTTTCCTGATATAAGGTATGAGCAATTTGACTGTGGCCACTGGATAGTTTCCGACGAACCAGACAAGTTTGTTGAACAAGTGATCAACTTTATAGAATAATTATGGCATGCAAAACTTTAATGCGACATTAGGAAAAAATTTGATGAGAGAGAGGTGTTTTCTTACATAAGCCGCACGGACTATCACTCGGGTATATAAACATCAAACATTCCTCCCACCCAATTATCATATAGAGAAAGTATTCAAGCCAAACCATAAATGTCAGAGTATTCAGCTAGTACAGAAGACTTGTCACTACCAAAAGCAACAGTGCAAAAGATCATTGGCGAGATATTACCCAAAGATATTGCCATTTCCAAGGAAGCAAGAGAGGCCATCACCGAATGTAGCATTGAGTTTATCATGTTGTTATCAACACAGCTGAACGATATTGCCGAAAAGGAAGCCAAAAAAACTATAGCATCAGACCATGTTGTCAAAGCACTTGAGGAGTTGGATTTCAACAACTACCTCGAAATTATCAACAAAGTCTTGGATGAACATAAAGAGTTATTGAAGGGCAAGGAGAAGAAGAACAACAAGTTCCAGAACTCGGGGTTATCCGAAGAAGAATTATTGAAGCAACAGGAAGAGTTATTCAAAAAGTCTCGTGACAGGCTACAGAGCAGTGTAGTGGAAGAAATCAAAATAGAGACGGAAGTCAAGCAAGAATGATTCCACAGGATCTGGTAATCTCTCACTTGTATATTAATAAATAATTACATATGTACATTAGAATAATACACCATAGCTAACTAAAAGTATGTGTAAACCTCAACCCAAAATCAACTCGTATAAGATAACAACAATATTTATACCAATCAATGGAACTCTCAATAATGTACGAATAGCACTGATTAAGTTGATCATCTTTTGTTTCACCGAGCTGTCGTTGGTATCAACGTTGAACTGGTACTGCTGAGACGACTGACCCGCAGCGTTGGATGAGCCCCAGCCAATACGGTTCAAAAAACGGTCCTCGCTAAGCACTGCAATTCCGTTAACCGTCAAAATAATAACGTATAATAATTTTCCTAACCCAAACATGTCGTGTGAGGTGCAGTAGCTATTATAGACTGTAGGTGATTAATCACTGGTAAATTTATTTGGTAGTCAATAACCTGTAAACAAAATTTTGAGAAGGTGCGATTTGGACATGGCCCTTCTTAGCCAACCTGCAATTTCTTCAGTACCATTTGATCAACATAAACATAAACATAACTTTGTTTCTGTCCATATGTCTCAGTCCCAGTCCAAGGGTAGGAAAAAGGATTCCATAGAGCAATTCATAGGAAGTCCCCAGTACTTTGTTGATAATGGACTTTCTCAGCTAAGATATATGATACTTATCGAAGGTCTTACTACTCCCCCAGGTTATGAAGTGAGTCCTTATAGATCATATGTATGGCTGATCTTGTGTCGTACACCAAATTTTCCAACCCGCAAGTACCTTCTGTTAGTTGAGCAGGCCCGTCTGACAATTGATCTGGATATTTACATGAAAATCAAGAACGATACATTTCGTACTTTGATGAACGATAAACTGTTCCATCTGAAGGTTTCAGAGGATTCCCTTATACGAATACTATCGTGCATTGCGATTACTACGAACAAGGTGGGGTACGTCCAGGGTCTTAATGTCCTCCTTGCTCCCTTCGCCTATTCCTGCCCTAAGAGTGAACCTCAGGCATATTCCCTTCTCCACAACCTCATTACCAAACACATACCATTATATGTGACACCAAGTTTGGATGGTGTTCATACTGGGCTCTCCTTGGTAGATATTGTGTTGAAAATTATTGACCCTACGCTTTCAGAATATCTAGATTCAAAGTTTTTGAAGGCAGAGATTTATGCTTTCCCGTCGGTTCTCACCCTCAGCGCATGTACTCCACCATTGAAATCAGTATTGAAACTCTGGGATTTCTTATTTGCATATGGCACCCATATGAATATCTTGTTCATAATTGCCCAACTCATCATCAATAGATCTGCATTGCTAAACTCTCCACAACCCATGAAACTACTTCGAAGCTTTCCTCCACTTGAAGAGAATGAGATCATTAAATTGAGTCTTAGTTTTATTCCAGAATTACCTAAACCTTTATTTGACATGATTGCTAGACATGGCTACGACAGGAACGTACCCAATGAACTAAAACGATACCAGCTGTGAACAATAAATAATTCGGCATCTTTTGTTTTAAAACAACCCCTTTATATAATCTTCGTAGTTATGGAAAGCACACAAGACTGTTCGATCATTGTATATCCGACCAGCTAACTCCATGATCGCCTTCACAGCAACTTCTTCATCTTCAAACTCAATGAAAATACGTCCCAATCCTGGCTGGGTAAACTGAGCCAACCCTGGTGTAAATTCATTGGCAGGTCTCGGTATTTTCATTGATTGTACATTCCCCAACTTGGACACTTCTTGCAATATATCTTTTTGAATAAACTGAAACGTATTGTTATCCATCAAGTCTTTAACAGTAACAATATTCAAGAGCTGGATTACTCTCAGCTTAGGATGAGCAGCAACTTTTTCATTCCTAGCCAACTGGATCAATGTTGAAAAATCAGCATTGCAATATTGGATACTGGTCTTGTTAGGATCATAACAAGAATAGAACGCGTTTCTGACTAACGGCAAGTGTTTTGTTTTTTCCATCAATTGCATGGTGGTTTCAATGGTATCTGTTGAAGAGAGACCTCGGTCCAAGTAATATTCAACAAATGCAATGCCTAAAGATTCCTTGGTACCGATTTCCCGTAAAAGCTGAAAGGCCTTCACTTGTCCAACCGTCTTTAAATCGTTAAGAATTTGTGATTCCGTTGACTCTGTTAGCACAGATAAGGTGAACTTTCGAGGACTATCTGGTACCTTTTCTTCAATATCGTCTGGTTTGATTTCAGTGTAAGAGAGATCTTGGACGATAAACTCATTTGGTCTTTTAATTTGAAGCTCGAATGTTTCTGAATCATCGCGGGTTGGTTCGCTATCTTCTTTGTATTGATTAAATGCAAGTTTGGCATTATTCAAGGAAGCAATTATCGTAGCACAGATGTTGTTTGTAAATTGTACCACCAAGTTTTTTTCATCTTTGGATTTTCTTTTGTTTTCAATGTTATTGAATGAAGTTTCTGGAATGTCAATTTGTTTCAAGAAATCATTAAAGAATTCGACTATTTTTAAGTAGTTTATCTTGTCAAAATCAAGATTACTGACGATGAGAATTTTTGCATTACGAGAATCGAATGGTTTATTCCTGGATGATTCATTAAGAATATCATTTGAATCATTCAATCTGTCCTTCACCAATCCTTCCAACTTGGTAAAATCAACCGGTCTAGGATGGCCAGGAAGTGGAAACAAACCAGATAATTTAGCTCTTTGGGCAGTTACCTCTTCAAACCCTTTAGGTTTAATTCCCCATCTTGAATCAATAATTTTTACTTCTTCAAGCAGTGGAACATCAACCAATTCCTCAAGTTTCTTCTCATAGACTTTCATAAGTTCCTCAGTAGTCAATCTGGGTTCTCTTTTAGCTGGTTCTTTACGATCTCCAGGATTATACGAATCAGTCTTATAACTGTCATACTTTTTGGAACGATAACTATCACGATCTCTATTGTCGTACCCATATGGTCCATGCAGACGATGACGATCACGGTTATAGTTTGTTCCTCCATCATTGTGGTCGTAGTTTTCCCGTTTTCTTGTGGGACTTCTGTCATCTATAGTTCTTTCCCTCGCACGATCTTGGTATCGGTGCTCATTGCGACCCGAATACGTGTCTCTTCTCTGGGGATAATCATTTCTTCTTCCTCTATAATTGTCTCTTCTTGGCTGGTATGAATAAGATCCGTTTCTGTCTACTTTGTTGCTTCTTTCATCTTTGTCTCTGTTCCCATCGCGATCATTGTACCGCCTTTGGTATCCATTAGATTGATCCATATTGCCAATTTTTTTCACTTAAATATTCAAAACTTCTGCTTTCCTTGTCCAACTACCATATAACCCTCAAAGTTTTGAACGGTTTTTAATGCCTGGAATATGTCGCTGTTGAATTGTAGATTTCAATGCTTCGATTTTCTCATTGAAAATACAATGTATCAGACATTTTTCTGCATACAAAGCTACAACATGGAATGCAACACATTCTCTAAAACAGTGTTATACTCTATATAGCCCTATAATTCGTCGTGTTCTACTTCTTTTTCAGTGAATCCGGTTTCATTTTCTGGTTCTATTTCAGCATTCTCCTTTTCTTGCTGCTCAGCCGTTTCTTTGGAAACCTCTTCGTCTTCTTCTTCTACTTCCACTTCGACCTCCTTGTCTTCCTCTGCCTCCTTCTTGGCTGCTTCTTTTTCTTTCTTTAACTGTTCTCTGAACTGTTTCTGTAACTGTCTCTCAAGCAATTTCTGTAATCTTGACTCAAGCTGAGCCATTCTTTCTATGTGCTCTGCTTCAATCAAAAATAACGACTCGATCACATCGGAAATGCCCTGAGACAAGGTCTCGTGCAAATCAAAGAGTTGAGTCTTAGCCAACTTCGAAAACTTTGAAGAAGATAAAGCAATGACTGCATCAGCTTCCGTTAAGTTACCCTTAAGACCGCCAAAAGTATCTTCGAATTTGGTGATCGTATCACCACTCTTTGCCCATAACTTTTTCTTGATTCTGGAGTTCTCCTTCTCAAAATCAAATTCCTCTGCTTCAAACTTCTTTCTTATTTCGCTGACTTCGTTTCCAAATTCTAAAATACGATTTTGAAGTTTTTCGGCAGCTTCTGTCGCTTCTTCGTGTACTTTTTTGATTCCATCTACTGATAAATCAGTTTCAGAAATTGCAACATGTCTGTGTACTTCACCCTTTTTGTCAACAACATTTGTGTACTTTTCTAACACATCAGAAGCTACAGCTTCATCACTGTCAAATTCTAACCATTCAATAATATCCGAAACGATGGATGAGTAGCCTGCAAGTTCGTCCTCTCCAATTTCTTGCAACAATGTTTCTTCTTTTTCTTCAATATAACCACGTAATTCATAACATTGAGCTTCTAAGAGGTTCTTTACATGTTGCAATTCACCCTTTTCGGTATCCTTGTTTCTCAAATACGTTAACTTTTCTATGATTTTTTCCTTGGTGGTTCTCAAGAGGGGCTTGGTACGTGGGAAACTGGCCTTTGGTACGGGAACTGTAACAGGCTTAACAAACTTCTTGATAATTGGGATAGTTGAATTATTAGTTGCATTGGTGGAGTTTCCTTCGGTTTCAACTTCAAGATCTTCTTCGACTTTTTCTTCCTTCTTGAACTTATCAAAGAAACTAGGCTTCTCAGTTTGAACACATTTGATTTCAACCTTGGAGACATCAAAGATCTTGTTGTGGTCCAATGTGAAGTTAGCAAAGATAATCTTAGCTTCCTTCGATTTACAACTCAATTTGTCAGCCTTCTTCACTAAATCATCAAATTCGTATGACTTGAACAATCTACCGTCTTCGTATAAAGAGAGTCCTAATTTCTTGGAAACAGCACCCAACTCAATTTGAGCATTATTTTTGATTGTGGAACCCTTTGCAAATACTGGAATCTCGTCGTCAGAATTGTTCACTATGATTCCGTACTTGTGGTAAGACTTATCAATAAGTTGGATATCACCTGGCTTGGTGAATTGTGTTTTTAATTTAAGTCCTGAGAGGGTGGTACCCAAAGCCGCACTTTCATCAGTGTTCACAGATTTGGAAATCTTATCTTCACCGATAAAGATAGCCAAGTGTTTTTGAACAAATGGAATTCTAGTAGAACCACCATTGAGGATAATTGACTTTATATCTTTGATAGACTTTTCGCCAAGAACATCATGAATAGGTTGAGTAATGTGGAGCATCAAGTCAGAATTAAGTTCTTCAAATTCATCTCTAGTAACAACAACTTTGAAGTCTTTTTCGTCATAAATGGATTCCAATGTAGTGTGAAATTCATAGTTGGCAGATAAGATAATCTTTGCCTTTTCAGCAGTTTCCATCAACTTAGCCGAGGTCTTGGTTGTTAAGTCAACATGCTTCAAATTGAAATGGGCCAAAAACTTCTCGCTTATAATAGCATAAATAGAATTGGTCAATTTCTTACCACCAAAGGATTCGTCGTAACCAATGGCTTCCATTTCCAAAACAAGTGAGCCATTGGAGTATGGAACAAATGAAAACAAACTGGCAACAGTGGACCCAGCACCCATATCATAAACAATGTGGTATTCCTTTTCATCGTTGTAATCACCCTTCTCAAACCTCTTATTGGTCAAATAGTTGAGTGCTACTGCTGTACCTTCATCGACTAATCCCAAAACATTGCCAAAGTTGGCCAATTCAAGCACATCCAAGTATGCCTGTCTTGTTTCAGGAGAAATAAATGGAGGAACAGTGATTGTGATATCTTCAACAACAGCTAAAGCTTTGCCATTCGATTTCAAGTTGGCCAAAGCTCTATTTTTAATCTCGTGCAAGCTCATGGCCACGATTTCTTCGACAGTGAAAATATAAGAGTCATTACCAAATCCCAAGTCAACCTTGATCGCATTGGCTCGAGATTCATCCGCAACTAACCCAATAGCTGGATGAGACCTTAAGTATTCTGATACGATGTCGTGGTCAATGGATTTACCTAAGAGTGGTTTCATGTCCAACAAACACGATTGAGGAAATCTGGTACATAAGGAACCAGTTTGGGAACCATATACTCTTTCCAAATCAGTGGCGCCGTTCTTTCTGATTGAAACCCCAGAGAGATCTTTTCTCTTACCTTCATCAGTCAACACCAATTCAAATGATATGCCAGGGGCTAAGAGAACGGCCTTAGTATATTGCTGGCCATAATCTAACCCTAATATAGCAGCGGAAGCTGTATATATTAAGAATAATATCGAAAGCTTCATGGTACTACCAGCGTGTCCAAGTAATTGGTCTCGCAGTTACGTGGAATTTTGAACAAAAATATTGCGGGACGGAACCTTCGAGAAACGATACACAAAATTAAAAGTGCACGCGGTTTATCTAAGGGTTTCTCGTTTGGTGAATTTGTGATCCCAGATCTTCCCCAGCCATCAAATTTTTGCAATCCTTTTAATTCCTCTCCCATGGCTTCAATTGATTCACAAATTAAAAAAGTCGTTTACAATTTAGACCAAATACAATTCAAATTATTAAAGGTACGCAATGATCTAACCCATTCTCTCCGTGATTGTGAATATTTATTCTCTGATGCATTCAAAGTATATCGAAACGAAGCGGAAGAAATTCTTTATCGGTACACAATATTGAACAAAGTTTTGAACAAATCTTACTATGAAGTAGTTTGCAGTTCCTTAGAAAAAGCTGCCTCTGGTGTTGATCCTAGTGAAATCCGGGAACTGGTAGAGGTGATTAAAGATACCATTTATACCAGCTACAAGCTTCGATCAGAATTAATGATAGAAAGCTACCTGCTCTTGGTGGGGTTTAAGATGCTGGTGTTAGAATTGTTAAAAAACCATGGTCCATGGATACGGTCTCATCCTGCAGTATAAGCTACTCCTAAAATTTTGATTAGCAACACACATATCAAATGGCCATTGACTGGTGCGGGTGCAAATAAAAAAATGTGTTGCAGTTACAAATAAACCTTTCGCAGTCAAAAGCTGTGCAGCCACCAAGAATGTTTAGGAAAAATCATAAACTTAGAAGAAGCAAAGCTACTGCCGAAGCTATAATCCAAGAACTAAAAGCGATAGAAATTGGTGATATGGTTGATTCAGTTTTTCATGACCAAAATAAAATATGGGAAGCACTCTATGATAATTTCGAGTCAGATGATGTGGCCTGGTACAAAAAGCGTAAAATAAAGATAAACAATATTTACGACCATGACAATAATGTTAGTGTACAAATAGGCAAGGAATTGGCAATCTATCTTGATCTACTAATGAACTGGGAAGAAAACCAGTGGGAATGTCAGGAACAGGCCCATAAAATTTACAATCAAATAGCCAGAGATCGTTATGAAGTAGGTAGTATGGTTTTTGATGATGCACATGTTTTTGCTCTGTCGTGTCTGACTGCATCGAAGTTATTGGGTGTAGTTAGTAGCCAACTACAGGAACCAACCAAAACAGAAAAGTTAATTGAGACAATGAGCACTAAGTTGGAGCCGTACTTCAGGATCATTCGAGCCAGTGAGTCACACGGAGCAGAAGATAAACATAACACCCCATATGTGCCCTGAATAACACAATGCTACATTGACTTGAAGAGAGACAAACGGTCCGGTATACACACACAATACTTCTATGCAAGATGAGGATACAGGGCTTCCCGCGGGACCTCCGAGATAAGCTACCTCGCGTGGGTCATTTTCATTACTTGGGGTATTTCTAATCATTCCCAGAATATTGCTAGTATATCGCTATAGTTTTTGAGTCGTTACGTATACTGTTTGGGTCAATTATATATCAAATTAATTTATTTTTTTATTGCAGGAACCAAGAGGTGATGAAGTGATGAGTACAATAAATTTTCTTGGTATATAAAGATGCATATTTTTTCCTTTCTCTTTTTTCATTTCTTGGTCAAAGTACCCACAACCACGCCATGTCCGATCCAGAAGTTACAAAAATGTACATTTCGTACAACAACGTTCATCAATTATGTCAGGAGTCTGCTGACAAAATTAAGGCCTTTAAGCCTGACTTAATCATCGCTATTGGTGGTGGTGGTTTCATCCCTGCTAGAATGTTGCGTTCTTTCTTGAAGGAACCAGGTCAGCCTAACGTCCGTATCATGGCCATCATTTTGTCGTTATACGAAGATATTGGTCAATCTGACGTTGAACAAGTTGGTACTCAAGTCGTCAGAACGCAGTGGATCGACTACAACCAATCCAAGATTGACTTGGTTGGAAAGAACGTTTTGATCATTGACGAAGTCGATGACACCAGAACCACCTTACATTACGCCGTTTCCGAATTGAAGAAGGACGTTGTGGAACAGGCCAAAGCTAAGAACGCTGATCCTAAAGACACCAAGTTCGGTATCTTTGTCTTGCACGACAAGGCTAAGGCTAAAAGAGCCGACTTGCCTGCTGAAATCATGGAAACCGGTAACTACTTTGCTGCTAGAACCGTTCCTGATGTATGGATCGCTTACCCATGGGAATCTACTGACATTGTCTACCACACCAAGAGAGCCATGGAACAAGACAACGATGTCTTCTTGCCATCTACTACCGAGTAAGCATGGAATAACCAAATGTATATTAATAGACGTAACCCTTAATCGATTTCTATGTAATCAGGACTTCTTGAATGATTCTTTAGTGATGGATGCCCAGTTGATGTATCCTTTCTTTTCTTGCTCTGTCTAAGAGATTTACCTTCACCACTAAATGCCAGATCTTTTGGATCCCCTTCGTTTACTTCCTCTTGGGTGGGCAATACAACAGGAAATCCAAAGAAGAGCTGGTTTTGTGGGAGATTTAAAGGCACTGGTGGTGCATCAGGGTCCAACTCGTCTATATTATAGTTCTTAGTTGTAGATTCGGAATTGGCTGGTTTACCAGATAATTTCTGCCCTGAACCTTTAAATGTGGTTGTGGTCTGTGCTTCCGCAACAATATTAGCATAGTTGATTGATTTGGCCATGGTAGCTGCCCCGGCACCTCTGTTGACACTGGATGGGGCAATCGGATTACTAGCGGGGTTGGAACTGGCGGGTTTATATTCAGGCTCAACGTATCCCACAGGAGGCGCAAAGTCAGTTTCCAAATCAGTTTCTACCACACAAATACCGTTATTAGATGAGTTTGGTTTGGTCTCCAAAACCTTAATTCCATAAATTGTATCATTATAATTAATTTCGATAATGTCATTCACTGTCAATGTTGAAAACTTCCGCAAAACGTTTTCTAAAACTGCTTTTGGATCCGAAATGTCCAAGAAATCGACTGATTGTGGTTCTATTTTGACAAAGCTGCCCAATGGCAAGTCACAATTGCTGATCTTTAACAACAGTCCTGGCTGTAATTGTAAGGTATCCATCATCCATTGGGGGATATATGCTCGTCCCTCTTCGGCAACAAATTCCAAGACCCCACTGTGAGTAGTGATTCCAGCAGCTTCGTTGAAAAGTTCAAATAACATTGGATACCGTATATGCAACATAGTCAACTTATTCAATGCAGACAGTGGTAAGAAGATCTTACCTCCATAGTTGGCATCATCTTTTCGGATATTATCAGGCATCATTGCAATGGGATAACACCGGAAATAATCTTCAAATTTGTTATTCATAGGTGTGCCGAAGTTACCTCCAAACACAGCAGATCCAAATCCTGAAAACATCGTGTTTGTTTTGTTTAAGCTGTAGTAATGTTGAGAAACTGGAAAATCAGATCAAGAAATTTGCCGTCTGTAAATATCTAAGGAGTTGGTCAATTTTGGGCCTGCATATTCCAAAGGTGGATCAAGTACACGTTAGCGAACACTGTTTAAACTTGTTCTATTAATCTATTTACCTTGGCTAGCAACAATCTTGAGAATATCTTGAATCAAGTCAACTTGGCTTTGTTCCAAGCCACCGAAAAGTCTTTGATATTTGCTTTGATCTTGTTGAATATTTAAGACTGATTCAGCAAAGTTTTGGAACACATTGACATCATCAATTGGTGTTTGTTTCATCGCTTCTAATTCGGCTTCGTCTGCTTCAAAATCTTCGTCGTAGTACGCTCCGCCGTACTCATCAGCTTCGTCATCTTCTCCATTGAAAGATTCTGATACATTCTGATGGGTCTGTTCTCTCGAAATAATCTCATTCCTGGCCTTAATTGCACCAGGTAATGCAGTCAAGTTGGACAACAACAAGTCAACTGTTTCACTGACCAAATCTTCAGGAATAAGCTTAATTGCTTCAGTGTTGATTAGAGAAACCCCAGCCAAAATTTGCAACTTGCAACCATAAACACTTTGGAAGTCGTCAGAATGTTTCATCCACAATTTATAAAATCCAACAGTAAACTGTTTTTCATTCAAGAAATGTACCGTTGTAAGTGGATCAATGTACAAGGCGGCGAAGAACACCTTTAAAATCGACAAGTGGTGCAACATGTAACCATCAAAGGCATTCTCTCTCTCCAAATTCTGGAATATATCAAAGATTTCAGACAAGAAAACTGGTAAGATCGAAGCAAATCTACCGTTTAAGGCAGTGATAGTTAATTCCAAAAGTTCAAATGTACCATTAGCAAACGTTGGATCAACAGCATCCCCCTTCAACATATTGAAGCAGACCTTCAACAAAGATTGAAAATTTGGGTTGTCAATCGTGATATCTGGCTTATTAAAACCATGGTTAATAACACTTTCAAAGAAAGCCAAAAAGGAATCAAAGTAATCAAAAGCGTAAGTATCAAAAGCATTAATACAGGTAGTAAAAATATTCCACATGATTGGTGAGACTTGACGAGTGCTGAAAATGATTGACTCTAAAATATCAAGAACTTCATTCAAAAAAGCAACCATAGCATTATCAATAACAAAATTGATCATATCCAGTAATACAGGTTCCAATGATGAAGCTACATTGGGAGACGAACTCATGGCAATAACCAAAGTTGTCAATGTGGATAAGAGGCCGCCAGCTTGGTACTCTTTGTCGAGGTCGACGTTATTGGAGTCACTGCCTGCTTGTTGGTCCAATAATTCAGAAGCCAACGTAAGGAATTGTTCAACTAATTTAACCGACAATTCAGTTGCATATGGTTCCAAGTTCTTTGCGAACTTCTCTACAAATGTCTCCATCACACTGGTCAAAATATCTGACTCAAATTTCTTAGACATTTCCAAGAGCGTTCCCATTAACTGTGGTGCTTGTTCAGCGACGTGTTCCGCAACAACGTCCTCGTCAACTAATGTTGATAAGGCTTCGACAGCAGTTAATTGAATTGGGAATTGGTCCTCCTTTTGGAAACAGGTAACGACACCTTGGAAGATATCTTGCAAGACCTGTGGATCTTTGTAGTTGTATCTGAACATAACAAAAGTTTCACAAGCTCTTGCTGTTAACCAAGGGGCTGTCGTACTTGTTTCGTTTGACAATTCAGGGTACACAAATGTATGCAACAATTTATCGATTTGACCGCTGACCGGAGAGGCTTTCAGCTCCAACTTAAAAGAAACGGTTGATAACAACCTCAATGCACCTTCAGTTTCCTTGGCAACTCCAATATCCCCACGATTGGCAGCTCTTCTACTGAAAATATCATTCAAGATAGTAAGAATCAAGTTTATAGAAGATGTAAATTTCTTGACTGCCAATCTGTAAACAAAGTTGATGGAGGCAACGTCAGCTGTGCTTCCCTCTCTGTTGACATCAAAAAATCTTCTGATATACTCATCAGAATCATCTTCATATAATTCAATTGTTTCATCAGAAGCATTCAAAGTAGGCAATATTACGTGTTTAAGAACAGCTTCCAACTTGTCTTCGATGAGGGGCCATGCAGGAGTTGGTATTAATTGTTCCAAAAAGGAAATCATGTGGTACAATGAAGCCTCGCTTAACCACACCTTTTTATTGGACCAGTTTTCAATGATCTTCCAGTATGCATTTAAGATCTCTGGAACAAAATTTGACATAAAGTTGTTGGCAAATTGATTATTATCTTTTTCCTTGGTAGCAATTCCACCACCGTGACGACTGAATAATCTGTGTAAGTTACCAAAGCACCATTTAACGGTTTTGATTCTTGGGTTCTGGTTCTTGGATTCGACAGATTCGTCATTTAAGATATCTTGGGGTAATGGCTTGTTGATGATAAGAATGTGTAATTGACACCAGTTTCCTAACTTGGCTGGATCTTGGAAGTAGCTAGGTAACGATGAGAATGTCGTAAATTTGAAAATTTTCACGATAAGATACATCATCTCGTCACTGAAGGAGGAATCGTTGTTCAACAAGTTTTCCATCAAAACTTCTAAAGCAGGGAAAACTTCGGGAGTCAAATCCTCCAATACTGGATTGGAAGAGTTAGCGGTTTCCAAGCTGGACCATCTATAGTTCTTGGTGTACTCATATAAGCAAATCAATGCCGTGTAAACGTGGTCAACATTTGTAGTGTCATGTAACAAATTTTTTATGATAGGGACAAGTTCCTCCCACTTTTCAGAACTCAATATGTTGTGCAATGCTGTAGCAAGTTGGAGTTTTAACTGTTTGTTCTTGTAAGTCTTCATTAAAGTTTGGATCAATTTCTCTTTGATTTGAGGTTTTTCATTGTCATGAATTGAAAGGGAAGAAGCTGGTCTGTTTTCAGGAATAAGCCAGTAACTGACAACTCTATTCTTGAAGAGAATGGCAGCTGAAATTTGGATTCCAAGTTGAACATTTGGCTCCGTAATGAGATCCAAAAGGTATCCAGTGAAGCCTGGCTGCTCCTCAAAAACATGCAATTGTTGTTCGCAGTGTTTTCTGACCAGGACATCACTATCTAAAGTACCAGATAATGCGTTCAATAATGTTTCCTTATCCATATCTATCTAAATGGGTATAGTTGCAGCGACAAATGAATGGAATACTTTGCCTGTTTTCTACTGTAAGAAATTAAAAATTTTTTTGTTAGTGGATACCTAAGAAATCGTCTGCCCAATTTACTGTGCAGCACCGGGCATCTCTAACGCTAACTTAGAGAAAATCTATCACGAATCCATCTACTGAACGCAGCACGTAATGGCAACGGAAATTAAGGGGTTTGGTATCTTGCCGGTGCAGATCAGTGACTCAGGCATACTGCATTATATTTATTTTAAACGGCACGATGTTAAAGGAGGTAACAGTTCCAATAACCGCTCTTTATTCATGTGTAATTTGCCAGTAGCAACAACTACTCCAGTTTTGAAGAAGTATCTTTCAGATGTTGCTATTGGTTCCACTATAGAACTGTACACTGCAAGTGTCTTGACAGATTACCCAGAGGATGTCTGGCTTAACTTGACTAAGTTGACATCTGATCTTGACTTAACACCTGCCAACAACTACGAAGAATCTGGGGCCACCAAGTTACCAAAGAACTGTGGTGTTCTTACATTTGTTGACAAGTCTGCATTTCAGTTGGCATATAACGCTCTTAAGAAGCTTTCTGGAAATAGCACAGTGAGTAGATGGCCCGAGATAGTTGGTGGCCTGGACTTCTACTTGAGCCAGATTCGGCAGACGGTATTGGAACCAGTTGAGTTGCTGGAACAAGTATCACAAGCATTGGTGGACTTTGATAGAGCAGAAAAGGAGTCTATGGAAGCCTTACAAAGCCAGACACAATTAGTCGACGAAGACGGATTCACTTTAGTTGTGGGATCTCACAGAAAGACTAAGGCAGGTATATTGGGCAAACAAAGGATTGCTGCTACGGTAGAACTGAACAAGGCACAGTCAAAGATGAAGAAAAAGGAAAAAGAAGATTTCTACAGATTCCAGTTGAGACAAAAGAAGAAAGAAGAAATGAATGAACTCTTATTGAAGTTTAAGGAGGATCAAGAGAAAGTACGCTTGATGAAGGAGAAGAAAAGATTTAAGCCATATTGAGCTGATGGAAGTTAAGGAAATAGTGGCACTGATAAAATTCGGGAACAATCATATATATAATAAATAAATCAACCAACCATTACTTCGCATTAATCTGTTCACGTACAATTTTAAAATGCAGATAGATCCCCAGTTGGTGCCGTCCAATGAAGTAGTGTCGAAGTATGTCCGCGACCTGTTTCCTACCCAAGATCCTGAATCATTTGAAATCTTGTCGACTATTCGCTATGATCCGTTGTTGTCCACTTCCAATGATGAGTTGAAGTTCCAGATCACCAAGCAAAACTTCTTCCTCTTTGATTACCACTTTAATCGTTTACAATTTACTATAGAGTACCTCTCTCTACAGTTTGGACTTTCTGAGGACTTGGTCCTCCAATCAGATTTCTTGCTTGATCAATTAATTAAGGCCATTTCCACTTCACCAGAATCAAAACATCATCCCTACAAAATAAGATTGTTGGTAAAGTTGAATGGGTCGGTCAATATTGAGGTACATAAAACTCCAGAAATAAAGAATCTTCTTAGCGGTATAGATGGGATTGAACCTCGTCCGGTGTGGGATGTATACTTGGACAAGGAACCAATAATGATCTCGCCATTCACGTCATTTAAAACAACATTCCGGCAACACTACACCGAAGCACGTTCTCGTAATTTGCCAGGTTTGAATCCAGGTTATGAGGAAGTGTTGATTCACAATCATCAGAAGGATATCATGGAAGGCTCCATCACAAACTTCGCTGTGAAAAAGCCCAACAGTCTGAAATGGGTAACCCCGCTATTAAGTTCAGGATGTTTGTGTGGTGTGATGAGACATTACTTGCTACGCAATGACCATATTCAAGAAGAGCTTGTCACCATGGAAAACCTACCTCTGGGAACAGAAGTGCTCTTATTCAACGCTATCATGGGGGTTGTTCGTGGAAGAATTGCATAAACTTAAATTACAAGCAAACTGTCTATTCTTTATATAACTCGGCTATCTCGGCATCACTGTATCCCATGATGTAAAGAATATCTGCCAAAGTATCGGTGTTTAAGCAACATGGAGCCAACTGTTGCACTTTTGGTTTTGCATTCCATGCCACTCCAAAGCCAGCAACAGCCATCATCTTCAAGTCATTGGCACCATCACCAACTGCAACTGCATCTTGAGGATTAATTGCATGTTTACGAGCAATCTCTTGTAATAACTCGGCCTTCTTGTCCCCATTGACTATGGGTCCAATGGTTGTCCCATCCAAGACATTGTTTGCATCGGTTCCCAACTGGTTGGCATAGGCATAATGCAAACCTAATTCACCTTTGATGTGTTCGGCTAATGGAATGAATCCGCCTGAACAAACACCCATAATAATGCCCAATTCTTTCAATACTAGGCACAACTTTTTCGCACCTTTCGTAATAGTGATCTTGTGCTTCAACTCTTCCCAAATCGAAGTAGAATCAATTCCCTTCAATAAAAAAACACGTTGCTGAAGAGATTCATTGAAATCCAACTCGCCATTCATGGCCCTTTCTGTAATTTCAGCCACCTTCTCTTCAATATTAGCATATGCTGCAATAAGTTCAATTACTTCTTGGTAAATCAATGTGGAATCCATATCAAAAATAAAGAGTTTCTTGTTCCTTCTGGATACCTCCTTCTGGAACACAAGATCAAACTCGGATGTCGGAGCAGTCTCCTTTACTAGTTTCTTAATCTTTTCTGGAATATCAGTCTCAAAAGTGTAATCTATAGCTCGTGGTGATAATCTTCTACTGAAAAAATCAGTCACAATTTTCTCAAGAAATTCCTTTTGAAACTCATTGTCCCACGACTCACTTAAGTTATCCTTCCCTATGGCAGTAATCGTAAATCTAACCATCCCTGATCTATATGACTCTAACCTTCTTCCATTTTTCATTCCTGCCGATAAAAGCATGGCTTATGTAATTATTCGCGTTCCACAAATGCTGCAACGGTGAGATGACAGACTCAAGGTTGTATGTCAATCGCTGATTGTAGATAGCATATTGTATTTTGATACATAAATAAATTATTAATGGATTAACCCTCTATTCTGTTGTATTAGGCTCTGTTTTCTGTGATACGACCTTGCTATCTTCTGTTTCAGCACTATCTTCTACTTCAGCGCTTTCTTCGTCTTCCTTCTCTTCTTTCATTTCATTTTCTTCCTCGTCCTGCTCGTATGGTAATCTCAAATCATACTCACTGTAACCTATCTCTCCTCCAAATTTACGAAAATTCTTCATATAATTTTTGTGCTTTGTCTCTGCCATCGCATTCATTTCGTCCCAATAAATTTCGTGAACATAATCAAAATCCAAGTTACCATTAAATTCCTTGTTCAAATGGTTCTTTGGGATATAGTTTTCCATAGGTTGGTCATAGATGGTTTTCAGCCTGGTGTGTTGGTCTATAAATGGTCCAGCAAGCTTTAAGAACGCGTATCCAATCCAAGGAATGTTTGTGAAGAGACCTCTTCCCAATCTTTCAGGATAATGATACTGTAAAATATGCAAAACATGTTTAGTTACACCGATTGGTGGTACAGATGGAGGGTCGAGGTTCATATGTTTTGGTGCACCCTTAAAATCGATCAACAAGGCCAAAGTGTCCTGACCTGGAGGCATGAATTGAATCACTCTTTCCAACATGAAAACCACAAACTGAACTTGTCTGATGGTTGGTGGGGTATTCTGGTACCCGTTTCTCAAATACAAACACGGTCTGTTGTCGATATCGTAGCCGACAATGTAGTGTTTACCGGTGGCGTTTTCGTCGACCACCAAGTCGGCCGTGATTTCGGTTTCAGTATGACCAGGAATATTGACCACACCAAAAGACCTTCTCCAGATAAAAGTCTCTTCCAAACGTTTGATCGCTACGTCTAGTTTCCATTTTGATGCTCTTAAGTATCTTAAGTAGCATTCTTTGGTGAGCCAGGCTTTTTCCTCCTCTAGCACAGGAAACGTAGCAGCACCCTTCTTCTCGTTAACTGGTACTGGTTTCAGGATGAACACCTTCATGTGCTCGTGGAGCTGGTCATACTTCTCTTGTTGTTCCTTGGTCAAGTCAAATACTGGAGGACGAATTGGATTAAGTGGTTCGGCGATGGGTAATTGGCACTTGATATAGTTTTCCTGTTTAGCGGAAGACTCACTCACTGAGTCAGCTGTGGCATCATCCAGACTTGTTTTCTTTCTGAAGAAGTTCATCTCATACGGAATGTTTAGAAAACACAAGATATGCTCGGTACAACCTGGAAATTCACAACCTTACTTAAAAACGCGCATTTTGGATCGGATCTCGGTTACAAAAATTAAAACATCTTCCCGACCCTCAGTTTTAATCCATGTCAGAAGTCTCCGTCACAGCCTCATCGATCACCAAAGAATCGCCTGTATCAGAAGCCCAATTGAGGGAGTTAGTTTCTCACCATGCTGGATCCGAATTAACTTCGGTGATACTCACTGCACTCCAAAAGAACTCGTCTAAATTTAAGTTTTTGGTACAGACCACCGCACTCACTTCTGTCAAAGAAGTCAACACTGATCTCGATATCACATCCAAGTTCGGTGCTGTATGGGACACCGAGAAGGACGGCTACCTAAACTTAAAGATTGGAAATACCAATGGGAACACTACCTTGTTGTCTGTGTATTGGTTATACGTAGGTTAGAGCATGTCAAGAAGATTGTATACAAAATCCAACTTATCATTGAATTTGGCCAACTCACCAGTATTGGCTAAAATTGTGGATGTCTGCTCTTGCAATTGCTGCAAGATAGCCTGGGAATCCTTATCTCGATTTGGATCAAACAACACGCGCTTGTCTGGTTCATAAAGTCGAGGCGGTTCTTGCCGGCTTTCTTCATATTTTTCATAGTTTAGTTCTTGTTTCTTCTTGCCAATCTCTGACAGTATTCTCTTGGTGTTTCTGGCAGTTGTTTTGGTAAATTCGTTTAAGTATCTTAAATCCAGTTCGTACGTCATTTTGGCATCTTCGTAATTTCTCCTAAGCTCCGACAACTGCTGGAGCTCGGCCAGTAGATATGTTTCCAAGTATGTCTTTCTTCTCGTCAATTGATCAAAACTAAGAATATTCACTTCTTGGTGTTTGTCGACGGACATCGACGAAGTGGGAGGTAACTTGGTCACCGCCAATCTGGTCAAAAACGCTTGTTGAGACTGTTGATTTACCCATGTGCTGGTAAGAATCTTCTGCACTTCCAACCGCTTGAGTGAAGCCCGGCTATATCCTTCAATAGTCTTTGATAGACATATATTGAGAATATTCTCAAACGAATTCACCACTTCTAAATCTAATGGTTCCCAGAACCGATCTATAATTTTTGCTGGAACTCGTTTCCTCGTCTTTTCCTTAGTAAAAGCAGATGGGTCAATTAGCTCCTCTGTGTCATCTATTTTTCGTTTTAGGGTTTCAGAATCCGGTTTATTGCTGTGTGTAGGGGTACGATGTATCAAAGTCTCTTCACTACCTATCGCTTCCGGGGTACCATTTTGATTGGTTGTGGTTGAAACCAACTCAGGTGCTTCAACATCTTTTGTGGAATATATCGTAGTCTCCTTTGGTCTTGTTGCTTGGTCTATATATTGCTCGTCAATGGTAGGCTCGCCATTATATTCTGTTTGGACTTTCTCTTCGTTTTCGGCTTCAAAATTTCCATTGCTTGTTTGTTCTTGGTGTTCATCGGTGACATCTTCAAGAAGTCGTGTTGTTGACTCGTGTTCTGCAGAATCTAGATATGTTTCACCGGTTGGTTCTTTGGCTTCTGTGGTTTGTAGCTCGTTGTTTGTAGTAGTGGCGCCTTCTTCTTCTTCTTCTTCTTCTTCTTCTTCTTCTTCTTCTTCTTCTTCGTTGGGTACTACTGTCCCAACTTCATTTTCTGTTGATTCTATTGTCTCGTCTTCTGTCTTTTCAGTGACATGTGATTGTGATGCTTCTTTCCCCGGTTGTTCTTGTGATTTTTGAGTTAGCGCTGGCTCTATTTCATCTGATCCCTTATGTAGTTTGTGGTATTCTTCTGTGTATTCATTCGTCAGTGAGTGTGTCTCATTGTCTGTATCAGGAACAAACAACGCATCTGTGTCTATAAGATCCGCTGCGGTTCTGGTTGGGAATTCACTCAAAACATCTAATGTATCATTTGTTATGGATTCCTGGGTCATCGTTTCTTCGACACGAATATCTCCAACCACTGTTTCTTCTTCGGGCGAGATGCTGTTGATTTGAGATGTATCCACTGATTCTAGTTGTAAAAAGTCAGACACCTCCTCTTTTACTACAATTGGACCTTGCATTCGAATCTTAGAAACAGGTATGTTAAGTCCAAGCATGTCTCTTAAATCTTGCAGTTTCATTTCATCGTGTTGTTCCTGTTTCTCTTGTATTCGTTTTAGTTCATTGACCACAGCCAAATGTAATTGGGCATCTATCTCTTTCTCTGATTGCCACTCGTCTGTAATAGGCCGATTAAGCACTTTGGAAGGCGATTCCTTCATAAAAGGATCTGTACCTTCGTCGGATCCATTCTCCCCCATGAGTGTTATTTTTGTTTATGTATGTTTACGCGCTTTTGATCTCGGGTGGAAATTTGTAGCAAACCAAAGAAACGTGTATTTTACAACCAAAACACCAATTTCTGGTTTTCATTAACTAGTTCTATTGCTTGACTATAATATATCCAAAGAAAAGTCAATAGTTTACGATTGTTGTTGTCACAACCAATCTCTCAGTAACATAATCATAAAGATGCAGAATTATGACAAAAATTTTTAAATTATTAAAAATATATAAAATTCAAGAGAAACCTTAGCATACAAAAAGTGTACTCTTATCTAAAGAGCACTATAGCCATATCACCATGCTGCATGTGTGAAAAGGGCAGCAAACACCCACCTCATATAGAGAATTCTCGTATCCTGCATCTAAATTGTTCATTTTATGCAGGCGAAGACATCTCTGCAACAGAGAAGATAAATAACATTGATAATTCCAATATCATAATATGCCACCACGAGTGATCCAGTACTTTCGAGGAGGGATATGTGGAGTAGATAACTGTCGCTCACGACGATATTTGGTACGAGATGGTCAAACTATATGTGAATATAATCACGTTCAGGAAGATGTCTATGAATATAATGATGAACAAGACCAAGTTCTGGTTTCCACCAGAAGAATCAAGGGTGTCACGATGGATAATTCAGGGAGATTCCAAAGTCTGCAAAATTTTAATGGATCACAAAGACAAGAAAAAGAAGATCAACGACTTCGTGGTCTGGAAGCCCGCCAACTTTTTTATCGATGCCTACAGATCTTACTTAAACAGCAGCTTAAAGCTATCATAAGACTATTCTTTCAAGAATCGATGGAGAAGGATTTAACTAATGTGGTAAAGATTAACTGGACGAAGTGTTTGTCAGCACTCGAAACCAAGACACCACGGGGTAAGCTGGTGCGGTTCTCTGATATCGCAAACAGACTCCCAACCTCCCTTGATATTATTGCCATTATCTATATTTCAACACTTCAGCTACGATTTTATCCACTCTATTCGTACGAAGTAGTGGAAAAGATTAAAACCAACGAGATCCCATACGCTCGATCTTTGCATCTTATTCCAAAACATATGTTGGATAAATTACCACATTCATACCATCTCTTTCTACAACCATACAAATTGCCATTGCAGAACGAATTCTACGAGTACGTGTATTGGAACAATATACGATTGGAATTAAATGAGCTGCAGTTACTGGTCTCCATTTCATATTATTTTCCCATGGTTTTTCGGATCTTTTCTGAAATCTTGCTTCTTCCGGATGCGATCAGTTCATTTAACTTTTTTGTGCAACTAGCAGATCTTATTGAATGCAAACAAGTTGAGGTAATTTGGCCCAAAAATACAAGTATAGCAACAGCAGTGTGTACTTTTCCTGAAGTCCAGTTACTTGGATTGATTATTTACGTCACAATAATCAAATTTGTATATAACATGTGTCGAGAAGTCAATGCCAACGTGTGGCTTGAGAAATTGATTGAATATGAGATGAATGAAGAGTATTCATTCATCAACAACGACAATCGTGAACTTCTCGATTGGTCAGACGACAAGATTGACAAATATTGCGATTGGATCTACGATCACATCATCCCTAAAAACAAAAAGGGTATCGAGGATGAGCTTTCGACGATGGAGAAACGATTGTACCAAATATTCAGTGTTAATGAAAGTTCACATAAGCTGACAAAGGAAAGGATTCCCGATTCAAAGCAACACAAAGACCCAATACATTCTTCAATTAATGATATTATATCCACGATCATTAATGAGAGTAAAAAGGAAATTAAGAAGCCCGATGCGGAAATGTTCCAGACAATTGAAATAAAACTAGTTTCGAAATTATCATTATTGTTTGGCATATCAGAGGATATCCTTTCCAAACGGGTTCAAGAAACATCAAAGCTCGTAAAGAGACATCTCATCGTAAAATCTTCACTAGACGCAAAAACTTAATACGTTTTTTTAGTATATCCCATCTACAACAGGATCAGAACCAAACGGCGTTGTGTTTCGGAAACCCTACCCCTCTTCTCAGGCGTTCGTATGTCCGAGGACAAAATATATTTTTCGGCATTTAGCAAATCACTTTTCCAATGTAGTATTTTTGTACAGGTTTATCTATCCCCGAGCCCCTTACGGTGGGGGAGGGTCCACCACCCTTGATTTTCTGCGACCCCACATAGGAGAAAATTTGTATAAAAGGCCGACAAATTCTTCACTTCTTTTATCAACTAACTATCAATTGCGTTAAAGATGTTGAGAACCTCCGCATCTAAGGCTTTCTTAGCCAACTCAAGATCCGCATACTTGAGATTATACTCTACCTTGCCATTGTCAGTCAAGATCAATTTACCAAATGGTCTAGCTTATGAGCAACCAACAGGGTTATTTATCAACAACGAATTTGTGCCATCTCAACAAAGAAAGACATTCGAGGTTATCTCGCCTTCCACCGAGGAAGAAGTAACTCACGTTTATGAAGCCAGAGAAGAAGATATCGATATTGCCGTAGATGCTGCAATCAAGGCATTCAACACTCCATGGTCTACCCAAGACCCACTGAACAGAGCCAGAACTTTGATTAAGTTGGCTGACTTGGTTGAAGAACATGCCGATACTTTGGCCCACATTGAATCGTTGGACAATGGTAAGTCCTTAATGTGTTCAAGAGGTGATGTTGCTTTAACAGCTGCTTACTTCAGATCGTGTGCCGGCTGGGCTGACAAGATTACTGGCAAGGTTCAAGAAACTGGCGACACCCACTTCTCGTACACCAGAAGAGAACCAATTGGCGTTTGTGGTCAAATCATTCCATGGAACTTTCCATTGTTAATGGCTGCCTGGAAGTTGGGCCCTGTCTTGAGTACTGGTTGTACGACTGTCTTGAAGACCGCTGAATCTACTCCATTATCTGCATTGTACTTGGCTACTTTGATAAAGGAAGCTGGTGTTCCAAAGGGTGTTGTGAATATCGTATCAGGCTTTGGTAAGATCGCTGGTCAATCAATTGCTGCTCATCCAAAGATCAAGAAGGTCGCTTTTACTGGTTCTACTGCTACCGGTAGATTGATTATGAAGACTGCTGCTGAAACCAATTTGAAGAAGGTCACCTTGGAATTGGGTGGTAAGTCTCCAAACATTGTTTTCAACGATGCTGACGTTGAATCTACCGTGAAGAACTTGATTACTGGTATCTTGTACAATACTGGTGAAGTTTGTTGTGCAGGCTCTAGGATCTACGTACAAGAAGGTATTTATGACGAAGTTCTTACTGCATTCAAGGCGGCTGCTGAAAACGCCAAGATTGGTAACCCATTCGAAGAAGACACTTTCATGGGTGCCCAAGCTTCTTACGCTCAATTATCTAAAATCTTGAAGTATATTGAAATTGGTAAGAAAGAAGGTGCAACTGTTCTTACTGGTGGTGCTAGAGAAGGTGACAAGGGTTTCTTTGTTAAGCCAACTATCTTCTCCGATGTTACTGAAGATATGAGAATTGTAAAGGAAGAAATTTTTGGCCCTGTTGTTACTATTAGCAAGTTTAAAACTGTCGACGAAGTGATTAAATTGGCTAACGACTCGGAATATGGTTTGGCTGCCGGTGTTCACACTGAGGATATTAACAAGGCAATTGACGTTTCAAACAGAGTTAACTCTGGTACTATTTGGGTTAACACATACAACGATTTCCACCCAATGGTTCCATTCGGTGGTTACGGCCAATCTGGTATTGGTAGAGAAATGGGTGCTGAAGCTTTGGATAACTACACCCAAACTAAGGCTGTTAGGATTGCCATTAAAAAAAAGTTTGAATAGATTATTGACAATTTATTTAATGAATAAAAGTAAAATGATATCACTACGGATTAAGAATTGCAAAATTATGAGGAATACATAGAAATTAAAAAAAATTCAGAAAAAGGTGATAATTTAATGAGGAGACTACATATTCTTTTTATTTGAAAATGGTATCACCAACCATTCTGATTGTAAGCAAACAAGTAGATTAGTATAAAGAGGGAGTTGTTTTTTGCCCATGATAGTTGAGCTGGCTGCAAAACATGTTTTCAAAAAAATCAAGAATCTACGTGCTGACTTATCCACATAGCTTCAAAATAACCTTATATTATCTCTACCTGATATAAACCGTCAACATTTTGACATATACTGTTTGCTATTGGTGTTCTTACTGACCGTAAGCATCAACATACTGGATTGCTCTGTGTACAGGTTAGATAGATTGGGAGATGTAGCTGGTACTGCATAATTCAACACGTGATAGTGACTGTTTTTTTATTAACCCTAGAAATGAGAGCCTGCATAGGATTTGTAAATTTTAAATTTTTTTTCACTCGTTAGTGGTTGGCAGAATCCAGAAAAATTTTGAGTTATATTTCAGAAGCTGCTAGTTTACTACACATCATAGAATAACCACCAAAATGGTATGTACAAATACTAAGTGGAAATGTACTGAAGTTGAGAGAATGCATAAGCTGTGCAACAAAAGACCATACCATTAAGGATAATATATGAGGAGACAGTGTTTCATCACATAGAAATACTGTGTTTCATCACATAGAAATGTCGAAGGGTTCAACTTCAGTCAAGAGTCCAGCTATACCAAGTAGAATACATTACTAACTATCTAGAGTGACGCCGTGACTATCAGAACTCGTAAAGTTATTAACAACCAATTGTTGTCTAGAAGACAATTCGTCATTGACGTCTTACACCCAAACAGAGCCAACGTCTCCAAGGATGAATTACGTGAAAAGTTGTCTGAAATCTACAAGGCTGACAAGGATGCCGTCTCTGTTTTCGGTTTCAGAACCCAATTTGGTGGTGGTAAGTCTACCGGTTTCGGTTTGATCTACCAATCTGTTGCTGACGCTAAGAGATTCGAACCAGCTTACAGATTGGTCAGATACGGTTTGGCTGACAAGGTTGAAAAGGCCTCCAGACAACAAAGAAAGCAAAAGAAGAACAGAGACAAGAAGATCTTCGGTACTCAACGTCGTGCTGCTAAGAGAGCTGCTAGAAGAAACGCTGATTAAGCTTGTTAAAGTTCGAAAAGTATATCATGCGATGCTATTGTACTATAGCAGATTATTACTTTGTATAGTGTAATAATTCAGGTAGTTGTGGGATGCATCATACTAATAAACAAAAACATATGTATTATTTACTACTGTAGTTAAAGGTGAGGAAAGGAGTGTATGTATAAAAAGCTCCGTTAATGTTCCGCTGAGCTATGCCGCAGATAATCAAGCACGTGAGGGTTGGCGACTTAATACATGCAGTACAATAGTGCAAAACAGATTGCAAAATTCCAAATGAACAGGAAACACCTGGATACTTCGAAACAATGAGGAGGCGTCCAACAATGATGGCTGGCTGCTGAACGTGGGTACAGACTTGACAAGATTGCTCTACTATTTGTGGGAAAAAGGAGGTGGAGTCGCCGGGCACGGGGAATATAGATATGGACGGGCTTGGCCCCACCCTTAGGAGAAAAGTAACGGTATTTTTCCGGTTCCATATATTTTGTATAACTGAGATAGTAAGCGGCTTTTGTTATTTCATTACAGAAGCACCCCCTGATACTGAAGTACAAGAAATAAGACTACATCTTACACTTACTCAGGCAAAGCTGAATACTGGTACTTCAAATTTGGTTATAACACTACCCTCATCCTAACAATATCGAATTAGTACAGAACCTACATCATCTTGACTATTTTAAAACCGACTAGGGAAGATCTATGTCTGAGAGAAAGGCGATAAATAAGTACTATCCACCGGACTGGGACCCGTCTCAGACGGTGAAGCGTAAGAAGCTGGGTAATCCTGATATTAAAATTAGGATGATGGCTCCGTATTCAATGCGATGCATCAAATGTAATGAGTACATTGCCCAACGCAGATCGTTCAATGCCCGTAAAGAAATCACAAATGAAATGTACTTAAGCACCAAGATTATAAGGTTTCATATCTCTTGTCCCAGATGTAACAACAAGATCACTTTCAAGACAAATCCTCAGACAGCCGGCTATACCCCAGAAGAAGGTGCTGTGCGAAACTACGAACCTACAAAGAAGACTATCGCCCCGGAAACTGAAGATGAGCTTTTGAAACGATTGGAAAAGGAAGAAAAGGATAACTTGGAGTATCAAGAAATGCTTGAGCGTCGTAAGAAAAATCCATTTTGGCAGAAGATAGAATCTTTAAAAGATGGTGAAGGTGATGTTTTAGAGAATTTGGAGAAGAGATTGGAACAACAGCAACGCCAACAGGCCATATCTGATCACTTGGAAGAACTCCAATACAAAAGTACTCAATTGCAGGCCAAAGGAGGAACCTATGAGCTCACCAATGAAGCAACCAAGAAAGTACAGGCACAGATACTGAAGTTAAAGCAAATCCAGATTCAATTGCAGGAAAAAGAAGATGAGGAAGCGGCAAAGAAAGCTTTTCTGGAGACAGTGACAATGGCTCATAAACGACCAATAACTGATGAACCAGAAAATACTACAGTCTCTGGAAAAATTTCAATTAAGAAACCGAAAAAGGCACCAACTTCAACTACAGGGATATCTGTCTTAGCAGCATACGATTCCTCATCAGAATCCTCATCAGAATAAAGATATATATTCACTTTGTATTAGTTATAATAGAAGTCATTAAGCGTACCAGTGGGAAGAGCAGGAGGTTCCACCTTGATGTGATAATCTCTCTTGATATCTGTCAATAAATTAACCAACGAGTTAACCTGGGAAGTATCCATATCCTTTCTACAAAGACACGCACCCCTCACATAATCCACCGAGCAATGATAGAAAGAACCCAAGATCTCGTTTTCCCACATTTGAGGGATAAATTGTTCAGGATTAGAACAAGTAGCCAAATCACCCAAAAACTCAATCGCCCTCAAACTATTGAACAAATACTCGGCATCCTTTCTGGTGAATAAGGATTCAAGCCCCCCATAAAAGATGGTAGCATCGCGAGATACGGCCTCGCTGAAAGACTTGTACTTCTTGACAGCCGTAGGGTCAATCTTCTTACCACTACCATGCAATATGTTTTCAAATCCAATACGAATGTATGCTGAAATAAAAGAGTCAAGGAAGACCGTGAATGTCACCAGGTAAACTTCATATGAAGCATATCCACGAAGCTCTTCCATATATTCACCGATGGTTTCTACAATTTTTTGTGCCATGCCTGGTTCGTCGGAAGTCTGATGTTTTTCATCGTACCAGCTCTTGGTAAATACAGTGGAAAGAGCCGGATATAAATCATTCAACACAATATCCACGATACATCTGATCACTTGCGAGATTAACTCTGTGCTTGGATTTATTGTGTCTTCAAATGCACGCTCTATCCGTGTATGATAACTGGCATGCACTTTTTCTTTGTATGTGGGAAGAAACTTATCTTGTAAACGATCAGTATTAATTTCGTAGGTGTTCCCCAAAGCAGTCAAATATTCAACAAACCCTGGCTGTGAAATTTGAGCCAATTCTTCAGGTGTCATGTTATCAATATCGACCTGCTGTTCCGGTGTGCGACGCTTAAACAACCGCCTTGCCTTGCTTTCTTGTATCAAATAATGATCGTTATTGTAAACCGACATATATTTGTCGAATTCTTCTTCAATGAGTTGCTGGTAATTCAATATACGTTTGTTGTAACTAGATGACCAGTTTTCAATGACTCCAACCAAAATCTTGGAGTAGCCCGAGTCAGCTGCTACATCTGCCTGTTCCTTGAGCATTGACATTGGTGTTTTAAAATCGGGAAGCACAAACACATCAGTATCGACGTCCAAAGATATGAGTTGATCCAGTGCATCGTAGTCTTCAATGACTTGCTGATAGCCATATATATCAGGAGGTGAGTCTCTTAATTTGAAAACAAGAGTCTCCTGATTAATCAAGTTCATGTTCCATTCTTCCATCTTAAGAACAATCACCTTCAAGTAGTCCTCCAAAACAACATTTTTCAAATCCTCTCCAATAATAGATTTCTGTTCCTTCTTAATAGTAGATATTCTCTTGTTTGATACGTTTTTGTCATTCATAGTAATAGCAGCAATAAACTTACTGTAATGCGAATCGTAGGCCAAGACTTTCATCAAGTCTTCTGCGGGAGGATCTGTCTTGATAAATTGCATAGTAAATTTGTGAAGTTTGTTGTAGTACACATTCTGAATAAAGCTGCTGACTTCCCATTCGGTAGGAAACAAAGGGTTCAATGTCTCAGTAACAAATAACAATTCATCTTCCAACCATTCGAGGTTTTCGTATACCAAGACCTTATCGTGCACAAAATGTTCCACACAACTGTTAAAAGTATCTTCGAGTGATTCTTCCAATTTATTATAAAAGAACTTTCTGTAGTTACGACCACTGCCTCGGAATGTGGAATAGTCAAGCGTTCCCAAGTCGTGCGAATCGCTGAAACCCAACTTACTCATTAGAACAACCTTCAAATCTTCATTACTTTCAAACTCAATGATTTTCGTGATCTTAAATATCAATGCAGTATTGCCATCCTTCGCAGCTTCAGTAATGGAAGTGATTGCTTCTCCCAAGAGATCATCAAATACCTTTATCGTGTGCCTAATGGGAGAAACAATCTTGTAAACAATACTTTTCAAGTCGTCTGACAAATTTTGGCTGTCTCTTTCCAAGTAGTCCTGGAAATTACGAGCTTGCGTTAGTTGATAATGAATGAAAAATATGTTTGTGAGCGGATATGTCAAACTTGCCAGCATTTGTTCAAATTCCTCTTGAATAATTGCATCCAAATTCTCTAAGAATCTCTTGAACTTGGAGATATCTTCATACATGTTCTGTACCTGGGTCAAGAACTGGTTGACAACCGTCATCTTCTTGATGGTAGCGTAATCCTTTACGTCAGTAATGGAATCATCGTACATTTGGTTCACCCTATTGATACCCCCCTTGATAGCATTCAATTTGTTCGCCGCATTGTTCAACTTCGATAAGTTACCCATGATCAGCTCGATCTGGAGTTGGGTCATGTTTCCCAATTTTACATCAACAGATGCCTTTTCTTTGTTAAACTGCTGACGCAATTGTGGAATCTTAACCAAGTCATCCTCCAACTTAATAAGATGGGCGATTCTTGAAAGCGCAATCTCCGACATTCGATTCGGGTTTTAATAAAGTAAACACCACACAAAATTTAAAGTATTGGTATATTCAGTCGTGCCCCAGCAAAAAATTACACTACATTCCCTACTAATGGCATTCCGAGACATGAAGAATAGATACCCTATATAATCCATAATCTCTACAAAACCCACAGCTCATCAAGAGGTCAGTTGTTTCCTCCTCTCTTGGATTGGTTGTATCTCCTACCTCCGTGATGATGGCCATTGTAATTGTGGTGCTGGTTATTGGCTCCATAAGGACTAGCCATTATGATATTGCCGTTAACCGGACTGCCACCCACAAAGCTTCCTGGTGGGGGAATAAAGCCTGCCGGAGGAAGAAACTGGTCTGGTGCTCCAGGATAGATCGGAATGGGTGAATTCCCAGGCGGTACCTGGAATTGTTGTTGGTAGAACATAGCGGCATGGAATTGCTGCTGTTGTTGATGCTGTTGCTGGAAGTGAGCCATTGCTGCAGCTTGCTGTTGATGAGGCGACAATGGGAATTTTGATCCATTGGGTCCCGGATACGCCGGCAATGCTGGGGTTCCCACTAATGGACTAGGCATGAATGGAGACGTTGGAACTACCACAGCTCCTTTGTGTAATGGTGGGAACAATTTGTCGTGGGTTTCTTCAATAGTCGAGTTCCACGTTGGTGGGGTTTGGTAAGTCTTTTCGTAGTACACCGGAGTGTCTTTGTTATGATTCTTCTTAGTGGTAATGAATAAGTTGAATGCAAATCTGAGATCTTGCACTTTCTTCTTCTGTCCCTCTTTGGTGGGGATCCTGTCAGAACCACCAAAGAAATCGGCAGGAGAAATCTGATGCACTCTTTTCATAGGAGCCGAACCATTCGCATTGGAAATAGATCCTTGGAATGGTCGTGTATTAATACGCGGTGACCGGTCATTGGGCGAGCGTTGATAGTTGGTCCTGGGGGGGTTGGATGATATTTGCAAGTTGGATGGTGTGAATACAGCCGCCTTTGGGTTGAGCTTGAACGCCGGTTTAGTAGCATCTGACTTTTTCTTTGGTGTTGCAGAGTCTTCCTTCTTATCATTATCCTTTTGTTTCTTCAAGATTTCATCTTGCTTCAATTTATCTTTGGATAAGATAGGCAATAAATCGGTTGGCATTTGATGAGGTATCTTGAAATTGGCACTGAATTCACGCAATGCATGAATCTCGCTCTGAGCATTTAAGCGGAACGATTCGTTGTGTGCCTGTGTTGGTTTTGGTGGAATGGAGTCGACCTTCCTAGGTTTTGCTGCTCCCGTCGCCGTTGCTGTAACTGATGTTGCTGGTGACGTGGCAGCTTGAGTCAATACTGGGACCGGGCTTGGACTTTGTTCAATGACTGGTTCCTTACTGGGCGACTTAGCACCTGAACTAGCAATAATGGCTGGATCATCATGGTACTGAGCAGCTCTTTGTCTAGGAGGCACGTATTTACCGGGCCCACGAGCGAGGGCATTGTCACCGGAGATAGTCGTACTTCTTAATGCAGCCATCAACTCATCACCTCGTCTGTCTACACCAGAATACTTGTCTTCTTCATCCATGCCACTGTCGTCCACCTGGAACCCTCTTTCTTCCAACATGTGACGGTCGGTGGTGGACTGGGATTCGATTTCCTTGGCCAATTTTTCTGCCTTGGCCAATCTCTCGTGGTAATCAGGAGCTTCGGTGTTTATTCTGGTAGTGTACAAGTGTTCATCGTACGTTGATTCGACTCCAAACTTTTTTTCATTAACAGCAAACTGGTCCCAGCTGCCTCCACTCTGATATGAATCGTCGTCGAGAATAAGGGCAGGTGAGTCATCGTCAGGAAGCCATCTCTGAAGCTCTCTCTCTCTGATGTGTTTACGTCCCGAAATATCTGCGTCAGTTTTGAATCCGGCAGGATCTTCTTTGGTCTCCGACGACACCGGTTCATTGATGTCGACATCAACCTCCAAATCAACCAAGTCCTTCGAATTGATGACCAAACGCTCAGGTATATCCTTGTCGATGTTAGTCTTGTCGTTGGTAAAACCCTTCCCCACCAAAACTGGTTTGTGCAACACCACTGAGAGGGGCGCATTCCCCTTTGGCGCGAGGGTACCGTTAAGCAAGAGACCTTGGTAGCGTGCACCAGAAGAAAGCGTAGCAGTAACACGCTTACCAATTGACTTAGACACGAGGTATATCAAACGATCATCGGGTGGTGTGGTGACGGGGGCAGCGGAGGAGGTGCCGCCGAACGTGGAGCCCCCCGACAAGTTGGGTGAAACTGGGGATACCGACCTGGTAGCAGAGCTGCTGTTGTGACGAGAGTTCGAGCGGCGGTGGCCGTTCTTAGGTTGTGTATTGACACGGTTGTTCTGGCCCTTCATCTTCCACAGTCCGAATGAATGTAACGGGAAATGCCAAACCGTATGTTATGATTTTTCAAAATGTTCCCTCGAGGGGACAAGATATTTGCCTTAGCACACGACCTTTATTTTAGTCTGGAGCCGCGGCCGGACTTTGAATATTTCAATGGGTAGCGTTTTAAAGACTGCTTGATTGTCCCTCTTCTTCTACAGAGTGAATGTATATAGTGCTTTGTAGTTACAGGTACGTAGTTAATTGCTGGCGATGGGTGAAAGATTGTTGTGATTTCTCTCATTCCATTTTCTTTTTGTTTTTATTTTTATTCTTGCATAGTCTGTTACCGGAGACAGACGTGTCCCAAACGAGTGTCTCAAACAATAACGCGCACCAGAGAAAAAACTAACAACATACGCCGCTAAATCCTATACCAATTTCTACCGTATCGACCACAGAACCCCAGTACAACAAGACAAAGTCCTTGACAAAATCAAGATCTTGCTGTGAGTACGGATCCAACTCCATTTCTACTATGTCCTGGTATGTGATCTCGATACTGATTTTAGTGTCGGACGCTAGTAATGTCTGGTGATCAGAGTCGTCTGTAGATTTATCGTCAATGTGTTCCTGGACAATGGCGTTAAGCAAGTAGATCCATTTCTTTGTGAGTTTGTGAAAGTAGCCCACGATATTGATGAGCTGGATAAGGTCCATGCGCACGTCGGCGGTGGAGTCCAGCAGAGCAACTCTGGCTGCCGTAGGTGCCCGTTCCACCAGACCAGCCAGCGCAAAGAATGAGAATGCCGACCAGATTGACTCGTGCCATGTAATTGGCTCTGTAGCTTCTGCTGCCCACCATTCAGGCTCGTCGATATGTGTTTGGTCGTAGCAGCAGAGCTCGGTGTTGGAGTTGGTGGTATTGATGGAGTTGAGATCGTCAGTTGAGAGGTTGCTGTTGTTAGTAAACTCAGCAGCATGAAGACCGATACCCAGGCCAAATAACTCCTTATGTACAAGCTTGAAACGGGTATAGTCGCGGTTCGTGGCCCTAATTCTCTTGGTACGGTCCACAGACGTTGGCCCGATATTGTGCGATTCTACAATCACTGGACGTGCTTCTTGCTCAAGTAACACGGCGACGTCAAACAAGTCTTTCTGGTAGAGCAAGATCTCGTCATTTGTGGTGCCAATGAACCCGTCGGTGTTGATCAAGTCCAGGTCCAAGTCATTGAGTCCGATATTGTATATGGGCTGCGAATAGGTCAGGCCGCAGAGTACTGTGTCGATGTCCTGGGGTATGATGGAAAGAAGTGAGATCAAGTAGTTGTAGCTACCACTGATGTACAAATTGTCATTGTCGTGAGTGAGGTTATGGTTAAACAAGAGGATGCGGCGACGGAGCAAGGACTGCTTGTACAAGACAAACACCAACGGCCCAAAGGTATCAATTAAGTTGGGAAGTTTGGTCAATAAGTGGTGTTTGATATTTGGTTGAGGATATTTGCTGGGGATTTGGAGCAGCAGCAGCAGCAGAGGGTCTGCGAGCCGAAGAAATAAGTCGTCAAGCAGTCCAAAGTTGTCCATAGTGTTCAGATCCACAAACTTGGCAAGTGAAGTGTCCAAAACGTCGACGTATTCCCATCCGTTACTGATAAATTCATTTGGTTTCCAGCTGGTGGTTGTGGGATCACAGAGAATACCCAAGGAGTACATTTTGACGGTTGAGCGATCAATGAAGTCTGACTCGTCATTAGGACGAGCGTTTTGAGCAAAACGACTAAGTCCGTAGTAAAGTTTGGAGTTGTGGAGGTGGCTGATAAGGACGGTGGCTCGGTTGTACTCGTGGACTCCCAGTGGAAGCAGCTTATAGTCCAAGCCGTCCAAGTTAAGGTTTCCATGGGAGCGTGACCATACTAACTGGTAGCCAGATTTGACATCAAAGTGGACAAGAAATAGCGCCACGACCCGCGAGGGCTTGTATGCTATTGCCATGGTGATAAATAAACGGAAATATATTGAATCCTCACCAAAAAAAAAAAGGTCGTAGTCATGGACCCGCGAGTACGCCAACTCTACCGCAATTTGTTGTTCATGGGGCGCGAGTACCCCCAGAAGTCTGGGGGATACGGTGGGTTTCGTGCCAAGTTGAAGGCTGCGTTTCAACGACCTCTTGATGTGGGACCGCACAACCAGGCGCTGTTACAGGCCCGGTTGGCACAAGGCGAGCATGTCACCAAGGAGTTGGAGTCGCTTTATTTCTTGATGCGATACAGAGAACTCAAACGGAGATACAAACAGTAATTAATAGATAATGAATTTATATTATGCAGATATATGTACTTAAGCACGGATACGTAAGACAAAGTTGACTACCACCGCAACCAACAAAAAGATACACAACATGGTTGGTCCAAATCTGTCATCGTAAGGTCCCGAGCCTCTCAATCTAATGGCCTTGGCTCTCCAGTGGTAAGTAACTAAGGCGTAGACCATGGTCAACATGGCGATAAAAGTAAACAAGCCGGCAGAGATACGGCCCACGGAATCACCAAAGTTCAACAAGCCGACCCCGAGCGACCCTAAAATGACGGTAAAGTTCAACCACGAAAGGAACGTTCTCTCATTGGCAAAGAACACCTTGGGTTCGACCCGGGCAGGTAAAGCAATTCTCTTGGTAGAAGACGACATGGTTTCTGACAAAATCTATCTCGCGGGGAGGAAGTGCTGCGTTAAGTATGGCGATCCACGTGGGGGAAGTTTTAAGTTTTTTTATGAGATTAATTTTATTTTTGTGCTCTCTGCAGAATATCTATACATACATTATTTTTATTTATCTGCTGAGAAATTGCTGCAAAATTCGCGAGGTTCCAAGATAAGTCTGCCCAACGGCGTAGCAGAATGGCCAGCCTGGTGTGTGTACACCGTATTTCCTCTAACAACTGTTTCCATAACCTTACCCTGGAACTCTTGTCCATGGTATGCCGTCAACTTGTTTTTGAAGTACGTTTCTTTGTTATCAACCACATGGATGAACAGTGGGTCAAATACCAACATATCAGCATCAAAACCTGGCGCAAGGCGCCCCTTACAGTGTTCAAGCCCCACTTGCTTGGCGGTGTTAAGGGAACACCACTTTGTAATCTCACCAAACGTAATGGGTGGGTCCATTTTGAGACCTTCGGTGTACAAGATCGGAAGCCCGAAACCCACCGATGAAATACCACCCCATGCCTCAAAGAAATCGCCCTTGTCCAAACCCTTGAGGTCTGGAGTGCATGGCGAGTGGTCTGAAACAACGGTGGTAATGATGTTGTTACGTAATGCTTTCCACAACAAGTTCTTGTTGACTTCTGTTCTTATTGGCGGACAGCACTTGAAGTGTGTGGCACAGTTGCCAATACGTTCAGCCGAGAGCGACAAGTAGTGAAAACAGGTTTCGGCTGTAATGGGAAGATTCGAGGCCTTAGCTGCACGCAAGAGCGGTACTGCTTCGTGTGTCGCCAAATGGACAATATGGAGCGGCACGGTAGGAATCTGGGTGGAACAGTTGATGATTTCTGCAATGGCCGTTGTCTCAAAATTATCGGGTCGCAGCGCCAAGAACGCAGCGTAGGTGGTGGGATCGATATCGGCAAACAGCTGGCTGGCATCGGCGGCCTTGATAAATGGCGACTCGTGTTCGTATTCGTGGTCGCGGCTCTTATCGTAATGGTGATTGGCAATGCGTGCAACACGCCCGAACGTAGGCTCTGCCGCAGCCAACATTGGCGATTGCGCAAGTGCCTTTGCCTGTTGATCCGAAAGCAAGGAGTGGTTCATCGAGCCTGCATGATTGTGGGGTAACTTACAGTGTTCATGCTCGCTTTCTTGGCGCTCAGTAGAGTTGAGCAAAGCGACAACTGGTTTCGGGGCACGGTGAATGAACGATGCCGACATGCCGAGATCGAGATCATCCACTTCGCGTGCCAAAGATTCGAGTGCATGTGTGTTGCTGTTGTCACCGCCGGTGGAATATTCGGTGTCTGAATCAGGGTCGATGGAAAAGTGTGCACCAGCAGATTTCTCCGCTGTTGCGGGCTGCATCTCGGCGTGGAACATTAACACTGTTGGCAATCCTTCTACGGTCCGCATCGCACGCAAAATGTAATCGGGATCAATGGCGGGGAACTCATCGACACCGCTTTCAATCATAAAGCCCTTGAACCCACGTACCCCCATCTGGATCAATGGCTGCAAATGATGTAAATTGTCCGGCACCATACCGCCCCAGAATGCCACGTCGACCCATGTCTGGTTACGTGCGGCCTGGATCTTGAGGTTGAAATTGGCGATGGTGGTGGTGGGTGGAATCGCGTTCAACGGCATATCGACCACGGTGGTGACACCACCAGCAGCGGCGGCGCGCGTCCCGGTTGCAAATCCTTCCCACTCGGTCCGTCCCGGTTCGTTAAGATGAACATGAGCATCAACAAAACCCGGCATCACCACGAACGGCAGCACGTCGCGGTATGCGGTCGGCAGCACATCAAACGTGGCTAGGAGCGGATCGCTGGCACCCACAACACGGCGCTCAATGTGTAGAATCTTTCCAGACTCACTCGAGAATACCACGGTAGCAGGCGTGACATCTGAATCAAGCAAGACACGAGAAGAGGCAATAGCACGAGACATGAAGAAGAAAAAGAACAATTATTGAGAAAAATATGAAGGATGCATCTTCTTATCGTGTTTCTGGGAGACGCATTTTTTATTTTTCGGGATATACCGAGCACCTATCACAACAGTCTATACACAATCAATACTTGATCAACTGCTTGCCATTTTTTGAATTAACAATACCTTCTTGGTAAAACAGACTCAAGGATTTGTCCAGAGAAAACTGGGTTTCGACCGAGGGCGCATCGATCAATTTACCTTCCTCGTACCATTCAACGATTTGCTTCAATGTAGCCAACTTCAAGTCACGGTTTGACTTCAAGAGACTTGTGACCCAGAACCCAGAACTTGTGATGTTCTTAAAGATATGGAGCGACGTAGGCAAGATGACAGGCTGGAACGACATTCCTCCGTATGTCAACATTAAGCCATCCGGACCCAATTTACGGGCAATCCCTGTGGCGTTCTTGCCACCTACACAATTCAATGCCAACTTGATCTCACCACCTGTAGCTTTGGTCCACGACTTGATTTCTGCTCCAAAGTCGCGCGAGGCGTTTTGGTCTTCAGTAATAACGTGAGTTGCACCCTTGACATTTTCAAGCTCAGATATCAAATCAGCCAAGTTTTCTCTGTCTCTCACCACTGAAATCGAATTGATGCCCAAGAGACGCCCGATCTGCGACGCATACTGCCCAACAGCAGAGTTGCCTCCGTTCTGGATAAACCAGTCTTTACCTGGAGCCAACTTGACGTAATGGGTCAACATGAGGTACGCTGTTAATGGATTGACGGAGATGGTTGCACCCTGATTAATAGTCAAGCCTTGTGGCTTGCCATTGGCCTGCGACTGCTGTGGATTAGGGAGAGCAATGAACTGTGTTTCTGCAGCTTTGGCGTGTGTGCGCCATGTTCCGAAGTTCACGTTGGCCGGGATCACCCAGTCGCCAACGCGTAATTGCTCAACCCCAGATCCAACATGCAACACCTCAAACAAACCCTCATTACCACACACACGCACAGGCTCAGCAGTACCAAACTCAGTGGTGGGTTCGGGTGTCAGGGGATATACACCTTGGATCTGGTTGATATCAGAAGGATTAATGGGTGAGGCCAACGTCTTGACCACAACTTCGTGGGGCGCGAGGTTTGTCTCGTCGATCTCGTACGATTGTGTTGTCAAAACATCCTGTGGTTCACCTTGTGCGGCATATACAACTACCTGTGATGTAAGCATTCTCAATTGAGTTCTGGATAACGTTCTAGCGGCCGTTACGCTTCTTGATAATAACATGGAGAAGTGGGGTTCTATTTGAAAGCAGGAGACAACAAAAATGTTAGACGTTTTTATCACGTGTTATGGAGGGAGACGATGATCCATGGTGACTATATCGAATTAGTAAGTAGGGAGGTGGGAACAGAAACATTCTTCCAATAGGCGAAATATCCACGGTTGTAATCCATACCAAGTTTCGCTAGTTAAGGTAAACTAACAATCTTATGAACACCGATATTGTTGATCGAATTTGAATTACTATTTAGTCTCCACTAACAAAATGGGAAGACCACTCCAACACTACACCCCACACCACCAGATAGAGACGTACTTTACCAGAACTAATTCTGATACTCACCATGTATACAATAAACGGGTGAAGTGTGTAATCTGTATATAGAAATTATTTAGTCCTCTTTCTTGTCTTCTTTCTTTTCTTCTCTCTTCTGCATCTTCTGCATTCTCTTCAACTTGGTGTTCTGGTATGTTCCCAATATAAAGAAAATAAAATTGAAAAATACTACCCACAACTCGGGCCGAATGAACTTTTGGGCCACCACGAGTGCAACGGCCGAGGTGGTAAGCGAAGACCGCAAAATAGGCCCATAGCCTCGGTACAACCCTGTACGCACGATACGACCAAGCTTAGTGATCTCGTCGCTGAATACTGCAGGACTTGTCACCTGGTAATTGTTGATGATAGAAATGAATCCGGTGAAAATTGCAGACAACAATGGCGTCACGGTGAAAAGAGACGTCAAAAACTGCAACACCTTCTTCTTGCTTGACATAGGACCCAGGAACACCGCATTGATCACCAGGTACAAGTGGTGTGAGATCGGTGTTGACACAAGACTGCCGTAGATAATCATATAGATCAACTTGGGTGACAAGACGTGTTTGACCTTGTACTTGCCAAACACAACGGTTTCCCTGAACTCGCCCGTGAAACTCGAGGACAACACCTCGTTCAAGCCAGCAAACACACCAGCAGTCACGGATTTGGTCAATAACGGATACTTGGCCAAGTATGTCAAGTACTTGGTATTCAACGACAGAAGAGACATGATTAATTACATTATCCCACAGAGGACAAATTACTTTATTTATTTGCGGAGTTCCCCGCGCTTATCAGGACCCGCGCGCCGGGACCTTGATTACATATTTATCCTGTGGTTTCGGGTCGGTTGTATATATACAACCGACACGCAACAACTCACCGACAATTCACCTTAGCTTTGTCATGTAGCACTCTCTAGAACCTTGTTTTAAGAGCCTTGTTTCAAGGCATTGGCCATTTTTTCCATAGCCGCTTGGTGCCGTAATGCGTTCGGTTTCCCAAATAGGAATATGTTCGCATAATCCAAACTGTTACTCTCATCGGTTGTCTCAATGTAGTGATCCAAGTATTTATACTCTCTTGATTGAGACTAGTCTGGTTCCTTAGGATGGGTTGTGAGCACACTGAAACACCCTATGTACCCCGCATTATCAACGGTTATAGAAATACTATACTTATTTAGGAAAATAACAAGATGTCAACCCGAAGGTTCCGTTCCGTTAGAGGTGCTCAACAGTTCGATACACAATCACTTACACATGTGACCACAAATCACGTGCTTCAATGAGCACAATCCGAACCTCTTGCCAAAATTGGTGCATCAACAATTATTTCCTGTTTGATATCATGGTTCGCGTCACCGCAGATAATTTTAGTAATCCAAGCGTTTACGACCATTACACTCTAGAAAATAAGATACTCATATATTGTTTGCACAATTGGGGTAATGCGGCTGATGGACTGATCTGGACTATACTCCACAGATATGAGACTACGGGTAAAAAAAAAGTTTGCCGGAAGAATTCCTGGAGAAACAGATTGTGTGGACACAAAAGTGAACAAAATTGTCCCAATTAAATATAGTAGATTCTACAGATTTCGGGCAAACAGCACTTTCCTGTGCGATAGTCGACCAACTCGTATTTTCTTAGAAAATATTTTTTGGGTATACGTAGTCTCGTTGTACCCCACCAAAATAGAATTATTCAGGACGATACCAAGCAAAGACACCGGGGGGAGGAAGACTTAGCTTAACTGATTCAATCGCCACTTTCCTCTCTGTGTAAGATGAGAGACAGAGAGAAAGACTTTTCCATGTCCTAACTGTTTTAGAAAAGTCAATAAAAAAAGGAACTTACTGGGTTCATCAGAAGCATCAGTTCGGGGAATAAACTTCTGGTTTGAGCTCCACCTTCAACCAAGGCACGTAAATTATAAAATACCTTTTTGGAACTTACAATCCGGGGTTGTGGGGTCCAAGTTTCCAATTTAGTCTTCGGTAGGTGCTTGTTTGACGCTGACATTTCTTCGGCAGAACAGCACTCTTAAATTCACGTTGCGCCGAAAGTGGGACCAAAACCTCATATTTTTACAGACGTGTACGTGAAGGTAAGATGATCAAATACGACGTGTAAACAGCTACAGCATAAATTAATGATAATTACATGTTATGTTACATCACGACCTGGTCAACGTGCCCCTACTTTATAGGTGAAATTTTACTCAAGATTGGTTTTCTGTAATCAAATGTAGACTTGTTTCCTACGTCAGGCTGCATTACCATGACTTGAAAATCACTGCCACATGTGCAGTCCCGGACAGTTGTCTCTGTAGCAATAGACTAAGATTTACCAAATCCACAACAACATAAAACAAAAATAAAAATGTTTGGGCTAAGAGCGGAGAAGTGCCTTACTACATAGGCTATGTTGCACTTCTACTAGGTGAAGCTCTGGACAAAATTTCGTTTCCTGGACTGTACTTCTTTTTGTTGCAGTTCAAAAAGAAAAAAAAATTATTGTACATTGCTTTTGTATAGGTTGATATCCTTGATTGCAACTAACCATCTATCGGATAAACAATCAACCTAAATCTGAGAGTGAGGGGAGACATACAGAGTATTTCATGTAGAACTTCCTACGGTAGATTTGCAAGCTGACCGTCTTTTCAGGAAGTTTTAACCATTTGTGAAACCCTACTCTATTCCTGTGTCCCTAGGGAAGCTTTCTCTCGGAAGAACAGTACTGAAATTTTTTGACTGACGAACATTTGTGTAATTTATGTTGTTTGCTGCCCGCGCTACAATATTGCAAAAATAAAATATTTTTTTGACCCAAAAACAACGAAGATGATGCTGGAGTGGAGTTAACAGGAACGGCCATGTAGGGCTCTACTGTATTTAAAGTAGTTATTGCCCATCATATGGAACCTCAACACAACTAACTCTGCTTATCAACGATTTCTCCTAAAAAAGAATTCTACAATTTGATAGAATATGTCTACTAAAGAACCACAACCACCCCAAGACGGCTTATTTGAGAACAACTCATCTCTGTCATCTGCAAAGGATGAAAGCAAAGGCAAGCTCTCTGACCAAGAATCTACCTACTCCAAGGTTGTAGAGGCTGCTGAAGGAAATATCTTGTCTCAGTATAACGAAGACCAAGTGATGCAAATGGGTCGTAACTATGCTACTAAACACGGTTTAGACCCTGAATTGTTTGCTCGGGCTGCTGCCGTTGCACGTTCTCCTACTGGCTTTAACTCGATGGACTTCCTTTCAGAAGAAGAGAAGCAAGGTCTTCACTTTGAAGCTACTAAGAAATGGCACATTCCAAAGAAGTTGGTTGGTGTCATTGCTTTGGGATCCATGGCTGCATGTGTGCAAGGTATGGATGAATCTGTTATCAGTGGTGCTACCTTGTTCTATCCCACTGCTTTTGGTGTCAAGGAAATGAAGAATGCTGATCTTTTGGAAGGTTTGATTAACGGTTCCCCATACCTCTGTTGTGGTGTTCTTTCATGTTGGTTGGCTGCTCCTTTCAACTCCTATTTCGGTAGAAAGTGGACCATTTTCATCTGCTGTTGTATCATGGCTCTTACCTGTATCTGGCAAGCTTTGGTTAACAATTGGTGGCACTTGTTTATCGCTCGTTTCTTTATGGGATTCGGGGTCGGTATTAACTCTGCCACTGTTCCTTCTTATGCTGCCGAATGTACGCCAGCCCACATCAGAGGTTCTTTGGTCATGTTGTGGCAATTTTTCACCGCTGTCGGGATTATGTTTGGTTATGTCGCTGCTCTTGCTTTCTACCACGTTCCACACAAAGGGATTCATTATGGTTTGAACTGGAGACTCATGCTTGGTTCTGCTAGCATTCCTGCTTTCATTGTTTTGTGCCAAGTTCCAGGTGTCCCAGAATCTCCTCGTTGGTTGATGGGTAAAGGCCGCCATAGAGAAGCTTTTGAGGCCTTGTCTCTTATTCGTCATGAAAAAATTGCTGCTGCCAGAGACTCTTTCTACCAATACGTGCTTTTACAAGAAGAAGGTTCTTACGATGTCAGCTTCATCAGAAAGGTTAAAGAATTGTTTACTGTTAGAAGAAACAGAAATGGTGCCATTGGTGCTTGGATTGTCATGTTCATGCAACAATTCTGTGGTATCAACGTCATTGCTTACTATGCCTCCACCATCTTTGTTCAGTCCGGTTTTTCTGATATTGATGCTTTGTTGGCTTCCTGGGGTTTCGGTATGATCAACTTTATCTTTGCCCTTCCTGCTTTCTTTACCATTGATAAGTATGGTCGTCGTTTCTTGCTTCTTATCACTTTCCCATTGATGGCTATTTTCTTGTTGATTACGGGTTTCGGTTTCTTGATTGACAAGGACTCCAACCCTAACGGCCGTCTTGCTATGATAGCTACTGGTATCTACTTGTTTGCATGCGTCTATTCATCTGGTGAAGGTCCTGTTCCATTTACTTATTCCGCTGAAGCCTTTCCATTGTACATCAGAGATGTTGGTATGTCTTGGGCAACTGCTACATGTTGGTTCTTCAACTTTATTTTGGCTTTCACCTGGCCACGTCTTATGAATGCTTTCACCAACACTGGTGCCTTTGGCTTCTATGCTGCTTGGAATATTGTCGGTTTCTTCTTGGTATTGTGGTTCCTTCCAGAAACAAAGGGATTGTCCTTGGAAGAATTGGACGAAGTGTTTTCTGTTCCAACCATTCAGCACGCCAAGTACCAAACTTTGGCATTGTGGAATAATGTCCAAAGAGTTGTTTTGCGTAGATCGATCCCAGAGATGGCTCCATTGTACCAACATCAAAGATTGGCTGTTACCAACCCAGAATGGAACGAAAAGACAGTAGTTTCTCATGTCGAGTAAGCGCTACATTGCCATTGGCTCATATTTCAATTCTTGTTTATCAATTAATAAATGAATCGGTTTATTCAACTAGCAGTAGTCTCTACTTCATAAAATATTTATCGTACAAATAATGTTCCTAATTTTTGGATTAGATTATCTCAAGAAATCTCTCAAGTAGCCTCCCAACTTGTTGGCACCTTCTTCCAAAGCATCTTTCAAGACATCCAAATCTTGATTGGCGTTTCCTGAGAATCTAGAAGCAAATTCTCTAGCACTAGCTTCCAAGTCACCAAGGTTCGACGTTCCTGTACGACCACGATTAGGTCCAGCAGACTCTTCTTCACCAAAGTAGGAGGAAGATGAGATAGATTGGGCTCCATTGAAAGACTGCAACTTAGTCTTAGCTTCCGACTTGGCATCTTCATCAAAACGAGGTCCTCTGCCAAAGAATTCATCACTGGAAATACCTTTTTGCGTACCAAACTTGTTGGAAACTTCACCGGTGTACTTAACTTCCTTATACTGTTTACCTGGAGCAGCTGCAACCACGTTGGCACCCTGGGTCATACCAAAACCCAATTTCTGAAACTTTTGAGTTGTTTCTTGAATTGGCTGGGCAGCAGGGGTAGTTGATGCATTAGAGTTGAGTGACAATGTCGAAGCATTCTTCTTTGCTGGAGTTTCCACCGTAGTAACTTCAGGTGTGACTTCTGTTGGAGTGTAGCCCAACTTCTTGGCTTCTTCAGCATCTTGCTTGGCCTTCTTTTCAATCTCGTCAAAGTCGATTTCATCTTCAGTTGACTTGTTGATTCTCTTTGCTGCTAATCTTGAGTTACGTGGACCGTTACCCTTGCTGGATAAGATTGACTTCTTCGCGGTCGACGCGTTGTTTTTCAATCTTGAAGAGGTGGTGGTGGAGGTTCGGATTGGGGCAGCAACCCTTTTCTTGGACAAATCGTCTGACGATGCGTTCGGAGTAATGTTTTGTGACGATACTGGAGAAGGAGACGAGTTGATCGGTTTGGTCCAGTTGGAAAAGAAATCATCCGAGGATGCTTCGTTGTTGGAGTCAGATAAAGACAAACTATCACTAGCATCATCCAAGGTGACAAGATCAGGATGCTTGAGTGCATCTTGTTCTGCCTTAGCCTTGAGCTTGTCCTTGTACTTCTTGGCTACTGGAGAGGTGTATTTGGCAGTGGCATCAACGCCGGTTCCCAAGTATTGCGATCCACCATTCTTCATGAAAAACTCTTTGGCTTGTTGGTTACCTCCAAACTTGAAATTACGTAACTGGATACGTTGCCACGAGTCCAAGTTGGATGATTTGACGAACGAGATATGGACTCCCATGTTACGATGAACGGCCGAGCACTCGAGACAAAGGAGAACACCAAATGGAATGGACGTCCATGTAGGATTCTTGTTGGGGCAATCAAAACACACCTGGTTGGCAGGGTCTTTCTTCAACCGGTCAAAGATCCGGGCCGCTTCTTCTTTTGTGGCCATGGCACTCATTGCTGTTTTGTTAGCGTGTTATTATTGTTGAAAAGTGAGCACAAATAAATCCAAGTGAAAAAAAAAATTAGTTCCACCTATACAATTTTTTTTCTATCTACTAATGGCATAGACGGTTTTTATCAGATGGCTCTAACATGATTTAAAAATCCTATATGTACAAAAGTTCTTGTTTATTAAGCGCCCCTGAATCGCTGTCCACTGTTTAGTGGAATGGTCTGGATCCACCTCTGGCAAATTCAACCACCTTCCAACCCTCGGTAATGGAGTTGTCGAATTCTTCGGGGATTCTAGTCAATACCATGGCATAGGTACTCAATTGGATATGATCTTCAGTACCTGCGGCAATTTCACCGGTCTTGGCCTTTCTGTACAAATGGATTTCCTGAGCACGACAACTTACAACGATGACAGGAGTTTCGTTTGGCTGCAAACTCTTGCAGGTGACAATTTCAACTCCTCTAATATCCAAGATTTTGCTGTCGGAAAACAAACCTTGTTGAATAAATTGCTTGTTGTTTGCTTGCCAGACATTGAATGGGGCTTCACTTAACCATTCTTGTAATATCTTGTCGTCGTTCTTAATGTATGCGTCCAACAATTCAGGAACGATGTAGTTGGTCAAGGTCTTTTGAAAATCAACAAGTCTGAAAGATGGATCCATCAACTTGAACTGCTTAACAACCTTGGCTTGTTCGGTCTCAGCGAAAAATCCTGTCACCTTTTCGATAATAGTTCTCACCAATGCAATCAACCCGTTCTCAGAGTCTTCCCACTTCTCTTGGAGGTATACCACCCCACGTCCAACTGTAGTCTTTTGCTTGAAAGTCTCCCACTTGTCACCAACAGATGGGCCCGTGGCCTTGTGTTCAGTGGCAACCAATGCTCCCCCAGCATCCTCATTTTCCCTGACTGGGCCCTTGTACCCGTTTTTGATCTTCTCTTCCAATTCCTTTTTTCTCAACGCTTCTCTTTGTTCTTTGGTTAAGAAACCACCATACGACGTAGAAGCACCGTCGTCAATAACATTACTGACATCCTTGTAAACTTGGGTCTGTCTTACAGGCTCAAACGCCTTATCTGCAGCATTTGCACTGACACGAACTGTGGTTCTCACCCCCTTCCCCACAGGAGAGTCCCACGCCTTGACGGCAACATCACCAACAGCATCTGCAGTCTTCTTGGCAACCTTTCCAGCAGCTGAAGTTCCCTTTTGGGCATTAGCAAACGCTTCCCTGGCTTTCTTGAATGCTTCAGACTCAGCAACTCTTCCAGATTCGTCCTGTAAGGCCTTGATGTTCTCCTTTAATTCGCTCGATTTCTTCACCTCGTTCTTGAAAGTATCCAAGAACACCTTCATGGGCGACTGTCTCTCTTGGAAGATGGTTTTGGTGTGGTGCAACCCACGAACGGATTGTTTTATGCTGGTCCTTAACATCATGATGGCTGTTTATATTTTCAACTACGCCACCGTATCTATATACAAAACACCAGGCTCAACTAAGTTCGCTCTTTAACGGTAAGAGTTTTTTCTTCTATCGGAGAGGAGAAAATTAAAAAATTTCAGTTTTACCATTGCACGACCCTGCTTGTACTTTTTAGGACCTGTCAAAAGCTCTCCATGCTTTAGCCAAACCCCATAAAACAGCAGCACCAACAGCACCAAATTGAATTCGGTTCAAGATACGTACTTGTCTTGCTTCAATTTCAACTGCTTTCGAGTATGGAATGTCTGCCCGGAATGAAATCATGGTATACATTGGGATCCATGTGAACAAGCATCCGTTCGCATACTTACCCAAGACATAGTCCAACCTTTTGCGGGTCAAGTACCAGATATTCGTAACCTTCAGGGACATTTCCTTGTAGTTATCAAGTGCCAACTTACAAATAGCCGTCAAGTCCTTCTTTCTCACATCCGAGTACTCTCTAAATGCTGCCAGAACATCGTTATTGTTGGAATCAAGAAGTTCCATCAATACCCGTACATCTTCAAATCCGCAATTCATACCCTGGCCGTAGAATGGAACCATAGAATGAGCCGCATCTCCAATAATGAGAGCCTGTCCACTTGGGTTGTGGTAAGGGTAAGCATCGACTTGCATGAGCGAGCCCCGTGGATGCTTGTCATAGACTTGTACCAAATTAGTTTCTCCAATTAATTCAAAGGCATCTGGGAAGTTTATTTTAAAGAACGTAACCCATTCTGCCGAACTCTTAATACTTTCAATCACAGACCAAGGACTAAAGAAGGTCGAGGTAAACGAGCCGTCCTTATTGGGCAAGGCAATTAGCATGTGATTGTGTCTTGGCCATATGTGCAAATGATTAGGATCAATCTTGAACTTGTTGTCGGTACCTGGTGGGATATAAAGCTCGAGGTATTGCATGTCAATATACTCTTGGCTGATATTCATTCTCATCGACTTTTGCATCTGATATCTAAACTGGGAATGAGCACCGTCAGCACCCACAACAAAATCAAATTCAAATGTCTTTGTTTCCTTGGTCTTGGTATCCACAAACTTCATTGTAGGTGTCTCATCCAAGTGAGACAATTCAACTAGCTTATGGTCAAATAAGATATTGATATCTGAATGCCTGATTTCATCCAACATACACTCATTCAAGTATGAGCGATCAATTGAATTGATTGCCTCGCCATATAGCCCATACGCCTGCGACTCCTGCTTCTGGCCACTGATGTCATGGATCATTCGCCCGTGCATGGGTATAATGTGCTCCAAAATTCTTCCAGCCATTGAAGGATCCACGTATTCAAGCGCACGAATACCTCTGCTACTCACAGCCAAGTTTATCGATCTTAAACCATCTAATTTAGTTATATTGGGGTCAGACCGTAACTCAAACAAGGTCACGTTGTATCCTTTCGATGCAAAGGCCAAAGCAGCCAAGCACCCAACCAAACCGGCTCCAACTATCCCCACTCCCTGTTGTCTTGTTTCCGTAGCTTCTAACAACATTGTTTTTACTCCGTAACGATTTGTTTTATTAAACCATGTCATAACCCCATCACCAGATACGAGAGGGGTAGTGGCAGAACCAATACGACTGTACATAGCACATTTTCGTTTAGCACCCGCTCACTAAAAAACCGTTACAATTGGTATCCGTATTATAAAAAATATACTTTACTATACACAGTTCAAACTCCTAATTTGGCCTTCTTCTCTTCTATTCCCTTTTTTAATTGTTCAATCTGCAGCTCCAACTCCTTGTTACGATCACTGAATTCCTTATTGGCCTTTATTGTATTCGTCAAGTTTTCCTTCATCGTCAAATGCTCGTACTTCTCCCGTAATTCATCATGTAACACAGTCAATTGCTGTTGCTTTCCCATTGCTTCATTTAACTGACCAGTAAATTCATCGCTCTGCTCAATGATTTCTTGATGCGTTGTCTGTAAGTTATCTAACTGGTGTGTTATCTCAGCAACTCTCATATTCAAGTCGTCATTTGCCTCTTTCAAGTTTCTAAGCTCATTATTATTATTGTTTAGCGAGTTGGCATGTATCAAGTGGTACTCGTTTTCAAACTTAATGATCCCTGGTTTCAAATCCAAGATCTTGACCCAGTCAAGATCCATGCCAAAGAATTCCGAGGAATTCAAGTAATCGTTCAATTCGTCTCCCTCTAACTTCAAAATCTTAGCTTCATTATGTTCAAATATCCACACGATTAAACGTAATAAAAAGTCAAATCCTTCAAAAACAAAGAAATCCAACGTTTTTAAAAGTACTGTTCTATCGGTGATTCTTCCTTCAAAATAAGTAAACAAAAGCTTCTTGTAAAGAATATTCAAATTGATCCCCTGCAAAGTTATATGCTTAAACGATTCGGACACCAAGACTTCCAATGATCGATTGAGCTTGTAAAAGAACTCGTCTTTAATCAAGTTCACAAAGAGTTTATTTAACTTCAACAAGATGAAAAGAAGTTCATCATTTTCTAAGCCAGGGATTGTTTCAAGCACTTGTGAGACGTGGATAACAAAACTGTTTGGTAACACTTTATCTTCATGGGTGTCAACGGCCGCCTCATTGTTGATCGTATCTATTCTGGCAGACTTGGAAGAAACATCATTGATGTAGTAATTGAACACCTTCAAAATATCCTTCAACGTTGAGTCAACCGATAAGCGGTCTATGTATGCTTCTTGAGCTTTGTTAGCAGTTGACAGCTTGGCTTTCTTCAAAAGGGTTTCAAAATTGTCCTTATGATTAAACTTGTATCTTATCTGAAGAACTTGATAGTATACAAGGGCTCTCAAGTCAGCTGGGATGCCTGTGATAATGTTCAGTTCAAGATCTTCAATCCCTTCCCTTTGAATAAACTGACTATTGTACTCCTCGAGGAACTTGTACCAGAATGGGTTTTGATCTGGATGGTCTACTTTGTGTGCGCCCAATTTAGTCTTCAAGCTCTCCAAACTGGAAATGGAAAACAATTCTGATACTTCATTCATCAGTGGCGATTGGTACACTTCGTGTTGTCTGATGATCGAAATAGTAGACACGGTATCAGAAACGTCGTACGACAATGGTTGGATATGAATGGAATTCCTCTTAGGAAGTGGTGGAGGTTGAGAACTAGCTTCAATAGGGCTTCCGGTAGATTCCGGAATAAAGTATGGTTCTGCTGATGCCATGGTTACTCAATGATCTGGTAATAAACGTATTATGATTTTAGTTTTGAGGGTAGTTGCGGGTGTGTGCACATAAGCCAAAAATCATTTTAGAGGGAGGCGGCCGGGGTACCTAAAAAAGTGTAACCTGTTCATTCTATGTCGCATTTCTTTAGCTGCAAAATAGCGATTTCTATAAACAACTAATACAATTTTCTTCTCTTGGAAGATGAACGCACAGGGGTGGATGCTGATTGTAGAGGAGATAAGCCTCTGCCTCGTTCGGAAATGTGTAACTTTGAAACACCGTTAAGGCTTTCATGGATTTCATCAGAAATATGCTTAATTTTGAACATTTGGTTCTTAGGCCGACCAGGGTCAAGATGTTGCTGATTTATCCACCTGAGTTTACGCTCTAATTCGCCAAATAACTTGTTGGTTAGAGGATCCAGTTGCGATAGACCCCGTATCTTCCTCACAAAAGTATCAACCGTTTCGATCTGCTCCGTAACCAACTCCTTGTTACGCTTGTTGAATATCATGTTCAACCGATCCACAAGGAAGGGTGGTAAAACCATATGGTTGAATTTTCGCTGCAATGACTTATTAACCAATCCTTTATTGCTTTGTGATCCCTTATTACCATTGGGGTCTAAGGTTCTAGATATGCTGGAAATTGGTGCTAGGCTGTCTGGCAGTGGAGGAGTTGGGGTAAGACTACGCCGTTTGGGTGACACCAGATCCATAATCTTTGCCACAGCCTCGGAAGTCACTTCAATCACTTCAATGTCGTCATCATCATCATCTGCCAGTTCATTGCATGAGATGTCTTTTATGGGCAGATGCTTGACCTGTTCCATATGCAAATCCTTAAGTAGTTGGATTAAATTCTTTCGTGTCTTGTTCCGTTCTTCAGCAACAAATAAACTTCGCGAAACAGTTCTCAGATAGACACCGCGCCACATCTTTTCACACTGCGCCATGTTGTTGAGCCATATCCTGACATTGTAGATAACATGTATTCCACAATCGTTAAAATTATTCTGTTTAGGAACACGGGCATTGAACATCCTCAATTGCCACTTTTCTATCTCCATATTATATCGCTCTTTGCAGTAATCAATGATAAATCTCTTTAGTGGGGATTGGATGTTGGTATGTTTCTGACTCAAAGAATCAAAAATGAAGATTTCAGACTGTAGATGCCTGTATTTCTTGGTAGATGCATCAAATGATGGTAGAGGTTCACCCGAAGCCAGCAGTATCAGGTTATCATCTAACAGCTCTTTCTGGGCCTCAGAATTGAACGTTACTTCTTCCAGCTCATTGGAGAGTGATTCTTGGCTATCTTTCACTTGTAATCTTGATGGTTCCCTACTCCTTAGTAGATGTGGTAAATTTCTTATTATGCAACAATACCAATGTGCATTTTCATTGATAGGCATGATGATGTAGGGATACAGTAATAAGTCTAATTTATTGAGCCATCTTTTGATATTATTGTAATAATCAGGTACTTGTTGCGATGGGGTCTTTGTCATTAGCTTGGTGAAAAAGAAGGAATTAAAGGCGTAAATTTCGTCAGCTTTAACAATTCCTTTCTTCACAGCCTTCTCTATTTCATATTCAACAAAAAAATCAATAAGTGTATCGTTGATCCAATCATTATTGTATAAGGTTTTAAAATCACTGTATGTGATGGTTATGGAACGGTTATTGAAAAATGAATATTTCAAATCGGGAGAAAATGGATCAGGTGTATCATACGGAGCCTCTCCTGACCGATCTGATATTTTAATTGGATGAGAGATTTCACCATCATCCATTCCAGAATAATTGACATTAGAATTAGATGTCTGGGACCTTGTAGTTCGCGAATATGTTTGGTTGTTGCGGTTTGAAGAAATCTTCAGCAAGATATCGTGTGAATCTTGCCGACGATTTTTGATAGCATCCTTCTTTCCCTGAATGACTGATTCCTCAACTGTGACGGACAGTTCAACTCGCCAGTATTTGTGTCTGCGAAAGTAAACCCGTAAGTCCGCATCTGCCCCATCGTGGAATGCCCACACGTACCCCCCGTGATGTTTGAAAATGATAAAAAGACTGTTCTTAGCAAAAAGGATAGTATCTAAATGATGTTTCTGTCTTGAAATTAATGAACGGGTAATGAGTGTGCCGTTCTCGGTAAAATATATGTAATCAGAAGAGGCTGAAATATGCAATGAAAGGTTTGTTTTAGGCGAACTGGTGAATAACAGGTCATTGATCTGTAGAGATTTAAGATTGATCTTGACTAGAGACTTTTTCAGTTCCTGATATTCGTTAACCGTTATTCTGTAACCAAAGGAGTCGAGAATAGGCTGCGATGGAGGAGGCGTTGTTGGAGGTGAATCGGAAACAGGGGACAGAGTTTGTTTCGATGTCGATGTTAAAGGTCTGGAAATTCTTGCTGGTTGTAGTGAAATTGGTTGGTCAAGTTTTGCACGTATTTCGGCAGCTCGTTGGAGAGGATCCTGTGGCCGGATGGCCTGTGGTTTGCTCGTGATAAGTGTGTTGAGAGGTTTGGGACCTCCACCACGTTTTCGTTTTGAAATGGTCAACGAGAGATATTCTTTGTCACGTAGCGACGGTCTCTCCCCGCTCATGTTTGTGTTCGTGACTCCCGATTGGCAATAATCCAGGAATGCGTTGCAATGGATGCTAATGAGTGATGGGCGTGTGGTTTGCTCAAAAACCTGTTCATTATATACAGGACACTAACTGCCAATGTCAGTGGAAAATCTCTTAGTTTAACGGTGGCAACAGATAATCACGAGAATACACATTGCAATACAGTCACCATGGTAAGTAAAAAATAGCTCAATTAGACTATCACGAATCAAAATGGAAGGTTACTAACATGCAAGGGTCAAGGTCCATCTGGAATGCAGGGGGATAACTCCAACAGAAAGAAGGATGATAAGAAGAAAGAGAAGCCAAAGTATGAGCCGCCAGTGGAGTCCATCTTTGGTAAGAAAAAGAGAAAGGGTCCCGATACAGCAGTCAAGTTACCAAGTGTGTACCCAAATACTAGATGTAAATTAAAGTTATTGAAGTTGGAGAGAATCAAAGATCATTTGTTGTTGGAAGAAGAGTTTGTTACCAACCAAGAAGCATTCCAGCCAACCGAAGCCAAACAGGCCGAAGAACGTGAAAAAGTTGATGACTTGAGAGGATATCCAATGTCGATTGGTACTTTAGAAGAAATCATAGACGATGACCATGCTATTGTTTCCAGTACTGCTGGCTCCGAGTACTATGTATCAATAATGTCCTTTGTTGACAAAGGATTGTTGGAACCTGGGTGCTCCGTTCTTTTGCATCACAAGACTGTGTCTGTTGTTGGTGTTTTACAAGACGATGCTGATCCAATGGTGTCAGTCATGAAGTTGGATAAATCCCCTACTGAATCCTATGCCGACATCGGTGGATTAGAATCACAAATTCAAGAGATCAAAGAAGCAGTTGAATTGCCGTTGACACATCCAGAATTGTACGAAGAAATGGGTATCAAACCCCCCAAGGGGGTCATATTGTACGGTGCTCCTGGTACTGGTAAGACCCTTTTGGCCAAGGCGGTTGCCAACCAAACTAGTGCTACCTTTTTGAGAATAGTGGGGTCGGAATTAATCCAAAAATACTTGGGCGATGGTCCTAGATTATGCAGACAGATTTTCCAAATTGCTGCCGAGCATGCGCCTTCCATTGTGTTTATTGATGAAATTGATGCAATCGGTACCAAAAGATACGAGTCGACTTCAGGAGGAGAAAGAGAAATTCAGAGAACCATGTTGGAATTGTTGAACCAGTTAGATGGTTTTGATGATAGAGGGGATATCAAGGTCATCATGGCCACCAACAAGATTGAATCATTGGATCCAGCATTAATTAGACCGGGCAGAATAGACCGTAAGATTTTGTTTGAGAACCCCGACTCAAACACAAAGAAGAAGATCTTGGGCATTCATACCTCCAAGATGAACTTGGCTGAAGATGTTAACTTGGAAGAGTTGGTTACTTCCAAAGACGATCTCTCTGGTGCCGATATCAAGGCGATGTGTACCGAGGCTGGTTTATTAGCGTTGAGAGAAAGAAGAATGCAAGTCACGGCCGAAGACTTCAAATCGGCAAAGGAAAGAGTTCTCAAAAACAAGGTCGAAGAGAATCTCGAGGGATTGTATTTGTAGTCACATATATACATATATCTTTCTATCACGACAACTGCTACTTCTTTTGACGTTTCGGCGATGGCGGAAAAGACTCCAAGACGTTTTCCGATTCGTAATCCGCATCCAAACGGGGCAATTCAGGTCTCGTCAATTTAGTTGCTAGTTTCAAGCGCAACACAACCGTTGCATTGAATGACACTGTTTTCCTACACATGGGACATAAGCCAGTGCCCTTTCTTCCTGTTACCTGTCCACGGGCATGTGATGAAGTAAGACTTAACAGAATACACTCAAGGCAGAATATATGACCACATGATGTAATCGTTGCATGCGTCAACTCATCAAAGCAGATGGGGCACTGAACATCAGATAGCTTTTTCGAAACCCGATCTGTGGGATTTGTGTGAATGGATTGTTCGGGATTTTCGAGTAGACTTTGCGTTTGTTTACGAAACTCGATCACCTCAATGTCATCCTCATCTATCTCGTCTTCTGAAGATATGTTAATTATATATTCAGGGGTCTCCATACGGAGAAGCGGAATGCGATGGCAACTAAGATAAATTAATCCTGGTAGTCAGGTGATGTCCTATCTCGCCTAGTAACGTCGTTTATGATAGCAAAGATCTTCAAGGGAGAAAGAACAGAAAAACAAAAATCCCTCACGCGCCACTTGCGACTGATAGGGATTTAACGGTATGTACTACAAAACAAGCCTAAAACACAATAATGGCTGAAGACATTATTTTTAACCTTAAACTCTTAACTAGGGAGGTTCATTGAGGTTACGAATAAATTTTTGTGTGAACTCATGTTGGACACTGTTATCTGCAACACGGTCCATGCCGTACTCTGTATTGCTATGACACCCGGGCTCAATTCATGTGCACATCCAGGAGCCTGTGATGTCATTTCAAACAGTAAGCAAGTACTTATGATGTCAGAATACACTTTTGTGTACGCACGTGAGAATTCAACAAAAAGCACTATGACGTAGTCACAATAGAGGCTGGCGAGAGTCTAGGCATATCGGCCTATCTTCATACTCACTAGTACCCATGGTATTCAGTATCCAAAAGGATACTGAACTTATCTTTGATCATCTTTAAATTAATTTTTCTGTACTTCACAATGTCGCACAGAAGCAATCGTTTTCTTTGTTTAGTCAAGATTTTCCGAAATTTTTTTTCTACCGCACATCTTTTTTATTTTTATTTTATTAATAATTTATGATTTTGTGATTTTTATTTATTCATTTTTTTTATTTTTGTGTAAGATTGTGTTATGACGTTGGCCTCATCTGGTGATAATGGATGCGAAAGAAGTGCGCTATTTCTTTTTGGACGCCAATCAGGGAGCTGTTGGGTGAATCTATATAAGAAGGAAGAATTCCCCAATCGTTAACAGTTTCAATATACTCGAATAATTTTAATATTTATTTGAATTACAAACATGACGATCCAAAAACAACCAGCTATCTTCCACGTTCACGCCGCTCTCTTTGATTGCGATGGTACCTTGGTTAACTCTACCGGTGCAATCTCTGAATTCTGGAGAGATTTTGGTAAGACCAGACCTCACGTCAATCCAGAAGAAATTATCAGAACATCTCATGGTTGTCGTACATTTGATGTCATTTCTAAATGGTCCCCAGAAGATGCAATCGTTGAACAAGTTACAGAGTGGGAAGGTTCGATTCCAGACTCGTTTGGTCAATTTGCTAAACCAATTCCAGGAGCTGTCGAATTGGTAAAGTCATTTGACCAACATTCCAGAGAAGTCACCGAAAACGGAAAACAAAGGTGGGCCATTGTTACCTCTGGTACTTTGCCATTGGCTACTAAGTGGTTGAAATTGTTGACAATTGACCAACCAGACTGTTTCATAACTGCCGAGAAGGTTACTAAAGGTAAGCCTCACCCTCAAGGCTACCAATCTGCAAGAGATACTTTAGGTTACAAGGATGAATCCAAGAAAGTTGTCGTCTTTGAAGATGCTCCTGCTGGTATTACCGCTGGTAAAGGCGCTGGCGCATTTGTCGTGGGTATCTGTTCGACATATGATGCCGAAAAAGTCAGAAAATCAGGTGCAGATATTGTCGTTGACGACTTATCTTCCTTCAAGATTGAGTCCTACAACCCCGAAACAGACGAATTCAAGGTTTCTGTGGCCGAGTACCACTATGCCAACGACGAATTCTTGCAGCAGGTTTAGGTATTTGATCTTTTTTATTCATTTGGGCGTATTTATTTAACTTATAGATTAAGAGGAAATGTATATTAGTGATTTTGATTAACTTCATTCTATCCCCTGTTTTAAGGCGTATTGTATGACAAAAATAGCCACATGTTATGAAACGACTCAAAACCATAAGATTGATAAGAATTGTTTTTTTTAGGTCAAAGTCTACATGTCGAAAATTTTCGTCATAAGTTTTATGACACTTGCGATGGCATCGAAAAAATCACTCGAAATTTTTCCTCAACCACAACCACACTACTAGACAACAATGTCATTGCCTGCTAGGTCATTTGAGGTTCTGTATCCTTTGCTTACTTTGCCAAGGATTTCAGATTTAAGTCTCTCGGAGAAGGCAGTTGTCCCACATATTGAATCATCAGAATCTACCATTATTGATATCGGTGTTTCCAAATCTATCATTTCCAGTTATATCATTAAACCGACTCCTAAATTGATATGGTCGTATGCATTAAGTCCAACCAGTATCATTAAATCTGTTGATATATTCCGGGGAGAATTTAAGCATTATGCTGTTGGTATCACGGAACGTAATAAGCACAAACTTTTGTTAATTCAAAGAAAGGAAGAGGAGGAGACCGAAAATGGAGCAAAGGTGGATACGATTGAACTCAAGCTTCAACACGAAGTTCGCAAGGTTAAATTCTTCAATAATGGCACATCAATCGTGGTTATCTTTAAAAATGGTAACATTGAATTATTTACTATTTCTGAAAATGAGCTTGTTAAACAATCCAATTCATACATCGCCAATAACACCGAAGAATTGGTTTATTCTGAGTTTGTTAGTGATATTGAACTCAATGAACTCATACTGAGTAAAGACTTTGTATTGTTGGCATTTCAAAGCAAATCTCAATTAACGTACAAGTTAATTTCATTGAACTTTGAAAGAGCCTTCCTTGAAATCAATACCAAGTTTGTGTCTCTCCCTAAGAAGCATGCCATTACAATTACATACACGTCAGGTGTAATTTATCAGTTGGATTTATCAACCAAGAAAATCACGTCATACCTTATTAGCACTTTCAAGTCCCAAAACACCATATCGATAGAATCTTTGATTGATGACCAGTACACAGACATTGGTTTATTGGCTCCTGCTGTCGATCGTTTGCTTTTTTCCATCAATAACAAGATTCATTTGATCAACTTCAGATTTGCTAGTTTGTTAGATACTTATGAATCATTTTCTTCGTCTCAACCAGACAAAGTTTTACTTTCTCAAGTTGTTCATGTTAAGGGTGACTCCAAAAGTAACAATGAAACATTGGCATTTTATTTGCAAACGAAGAACAAAGAAAACAATGTTGCATTGAATGTGGTCAATGTCAATGTTGGTTTGAACAAATTGAATGAATGTTTGAAGAAGAGCATAGTGATATCCCCTAGCAAAAATTTCCAAGGCCTACCAAACTTAATTGAAGATGACTTTGAGTCTGAATCTGAAAAGTTATCCGCTGAAATGAATGAAGCCTTTACTGAATTGAAATCTCTGGCACAATCCAACGATATAAATAAATGGGAACGTATTTTGGTTCCATTTTTAAAAGGTGAGTCTTGGAATAATATTAAGAAATCCATCAAGAAGAGTAAGAAGTCAAAAGCCAAGAAGATTTATAACTTTCAAGAATTTGATGTCGAAAATGACCGTGTTGTCGATGTTACATTTATTAAACAAGTATTATCCTTGGTGTTCAAATTCAACGAATTGAAGCAAGTCGAGTTTGTCTCCGACGAATTCATTCCAGAATTTACCATAATATACTTATTGACAAATCCAATATTTCCAATTGATATGACTTCAGGCTTGTTGAAATTGTTTAGCCAGACGAACCAAATTACTCTATTGCGTCAAACAGTTATTACTTGTCCCAACCTTTCTGTCACTGATCTTTTGAATCAAGCTGTACACTGCTCTGAAGAAGAAAATGTTTTTGAAGATGTCATTTACAGACTTATTAACGAGTTTTCTATAAGGGAGATTACCACGAAGTTCAAGAAGGTACTTGAAAAGCAAAGTAAGGAAAACCCTGTTAACTTAGATGAAATTTTGACCAAACTCCTAAACATTACAAAGTACAGTAACAGTAACTGGTACTTCATAGAAATTATTATTGACGTCGGAGGCTTATTCCATTGGTCCTTGAACACAGTTGATAAGTTGAATGATTTGATAAATGGTAAAGTTCAGGCCTTGGTGGATAATAGTTACAACCTCACATTGACTAACCAAGCATTATTAGTTAACGAACCACTAGCTAAGAAGAAGTCTGGTACCAAGAAGTCTAAGCGTTCTGACAAGTCCGATATTATTGTGGCCAATAACCAACAACAAACCCAATTGGACTCCATTTTATCTATCAAAAACACATCAAGCAAACGTTTGATTGATAATTCTAGTATTGAGATCTCCAAAAAGATTCCTACTTACTCCGTCGAGAAGTTAGTATTTTAGATAGATATACATCACACATTCGCAGCCATTAGAACAAAATTAATATAATCAATTACGTAATAGGTAATCATCTCAAACAAAAATCCGAGCAATTGAAAGAGTTTTGATTTATCTGAAAAATACAACAATGTCGACTGTTGCAAGTGCTAAGTCTGCTTACAGGAACGCTTTGAGGGCTACTAGAATTGCCTTCAATAACGATGTTCCCATTTTAGAAGCAGCAAGATTACAAATCAAGCAAGGCTTCCAGAGCCACAGAGGTTTAACTGAAACTCAACAAATCCAAGAAGAAATCACAAAATTGAACGATGTTAGCAAGTTCCTTGTACTGAATATTGTGCAAGGAGTCAAGGAAGACGATGGCAAGTTCTTCTTGCAGTTTCACGAACAAACTGAATTAGGCGACAATGAAACCATCAAGCAGAGCAAGAAAGATATGGGTTCATTAGCTGGTGCCAAGGTCAAAAAGTGTAGTTGAAGAAAATGACTAATCCCTTTGAATTACGAAGACTACTCATTTAATAATTGTATGTATAATGTATTGAGAAAAAAAAATGAAAAGGTTTCAACGACAAGGTTTCAACAACATGTCTACACCAGATCCTGCCAAGCGAGACATACTCATCTCCAAAAGTATGTCTTACTTGCTACGTCATGCTGCCATCAAGGAAAAGATTTCTATTGACAGTGAAGGATATGTCAAAATAAGTGATCTCTTGAAGCATACACGAATGAAGACGAACAAGGCTACTTTGGGAGACGTTGAAAGAATCGTGGCTAGTAATGACAAACAAAGATTTAACATAAGGGGGGAGTACATCTGTGCCACACAGGGGCATTCGATCAAAAAAGTTGGGGATACAAACCTAGAGTTGATGACTTTAGAGAATATTGTTGATGAAATCTATCATGGAACTTACTTCAAGACATTACCTAACATCTACCTGTCAGGGGGTCTCAGCAGAATGAACCGAAATCACATTCATTTCACTTCCAGCGAAGTATCGGGAATATCGGGAATAAGATACAATGTCAACGTTTTGATCTATTTAGATGTTCCTAAGTGTGTTCGAGACGGAATTAAATTTTATAGAAGTCTAAATGATGTTATCTTGAGTCCCGGTGACGAAAAGGGGTTCATACGAACCGAATATTTCGCAAAAGTGATCGATGTCAAAACTGGTTGCGAAGTTGATGTTTCAAGATTCATAGGAAGCAAATAGCGCAGCGAACACTGAGCAAATAAATACATTATACCTTTTTTATTTTTTTTATAATGGTTACAGCCACTGGTATTTCGCGTAAACATCTACTTCTCATCTTTTGGGTGAGTTGCTGCCGCGTAGCTGAAAGGTGCAAGTCTAGAGTGTGTTGCGAGCACTGTGGTTATTTACAGAAAATATTCGGTCCTGTAACACGGGCCAGGCTGGACCCCAGATGTCGGGTTCAAACTCTCATTTGAAACAGCCTCTAACGGTGGCTTGATGAAGAGCTATTGAAGTCGAGAAAGTCACAATTGCCATTTTGTGGCACAGTATGAGCTGTTCTGGAATTAAGTGTTGTAGGGAGTCAGCTGGTGGACCATATTAATTCGCTTCTTTGCGAATGCGACACGCGGAATTGTTCTAGACTAGAGATCTAGATTCGTATTGAAATGCGTAGCATAATGGTTAGTAACATATCTGTAGCCAATAAGTATATTACCAGCCGAAACCCTTCGTCTCGAGACCGACTTATCTTTTTCTATCCCCAGGTATAGCATGAATGATGGACATATCTACTCATGCTGCGATTCAACCTCTACCACCAAACGATAACAAGATCTGTCAGTGGTACTGTTGTTCATGTGGTCAAAGCTACGGCTCAATAATATACAAGAAGCCGCCGGAGCAGGACTCCCAGGTTACCGACATCCATGAGTATTTACTCCAAAACTTGAAACACTATAGCTCCATTGTTTATGATGATACATCTTCGGACCATACCAAGATTCCAAGGACTAATGTCGATCCATATATGTCTCCACCCTTGGACTCACCATCCTCTGAACTTGTCAGTATGTCATTCACACCTTCGGGAACTTCAGAAAAGAACGATGACTCAGTGTTGCTAAAGATTCCAACGAGGTTTAACTGCCATAGGTGTAGTCATATGATGTGCCCATACTGCTTAAAAGTGCGTCTCAAAGATTTGACAAAATGATTGCTTGTTCAAAAGAACAAAAACTGCCAATAATGGACTTAATATTACCGGGTAATTGGGGGAGTTTTCGAATATAGACTTAATTGTACATTACTAGTCACTACAAGTCACCACCTTATAACTACTTTCTGTTTATTGATTTTCTCAACAACCATTTATCTCTAGAATTTACAATTTTAGCCTCTGCTTTTGGTACAATCCTCTTCTTTGAGCCAAATGATTGAACCTGGACTTGGATAGGTCCTTTCTTTACCGATAAAGTCTTTGCATTCTTGATTTTTCTCAACTTTTCCTGCTTCAATTGTTGACGCAAGACTTTCTCGTCTAATTCATCAAAATCATCCAATCTTAAATGCTTACCGACAGATTCAGTAGGCTGTGTTTCTATAGAACTCAATAAATCTTCTGGTAAGAACTCTGGTAGGTCTTCCTCTTCCGCTTTTAATGCCTCTTTCCTTGCCTGTTGTTGTTGGGTATTCCGTACATTCTGTTCTCTTCTTCTTTCTCGTTCCTCCTGTTTCAATTTCTGTTGTAGAAGTCTTGCTTCTTTCTGTTTCTCTATTACCTCCTTCTTGGAAGCACCTGTGGACACCTCTTCTGGTGCCTCATCAGAGTCTGATTCACCTTCTGAATGACCAGGTTCTTCTTCTACTTCCTCATTGGCTGAGTGATATTGTGGTTCATTTATTTTGTCATCATAATCGTCTGTAAATTTTATCTTCTTAGGAGCCTTCGTATCCAGCTTACTTCTAGTGACTGCCATTATTGACTGTATTGTTTCTTCTTGTAAGTAGGATCTCATCTCACTTGGATTCGATGCCAGGAAAAATAATCTAAGGTACTGTACACAAGCCAAGTTATATAATTTGCAACTATCATGTTATCACCAAACTATTTACACCAAACTGGGCCCATCTAGTCTTGTTAGCATCATTGGATATAAACCCGATGTAGTTGAATTTAAGTAGAAGGTCAAAAGTACTTTGATTAATGTCTAAGCCGTCAATAATCAATTTCTCGAGTTGAAATGAAGGTTGCTTACCATCTTTCAACTTCTTAATATTGCCAGGATATGCTTCAAATAAATCAATAAGACCTATACCTTCTATCTTGCTGCAGAAGCTGATGTCAAGAAGTTTCAATTGACACCGTTCATATCCAAATGAATGAATATCTTTATGAAATTGTCTCATTGAATGATTGTCCAACTCGGTATCATTTAAATAAAGGTTACGGAGAGTGGGGACAATTTTTAGTATCCCTAATAGAGACAACAATGACTCGTTCTGCTGGAATGACCCTGTTTTAAACTTGATATAATTTGAATTGCCTAAGAGTAATGTATTCAAGTTTCCGTCAACATTTGAAATAGCTAATAATTTTAACAATCCCCTGGTAGACAATGAACTCCCTGTGATATCTAGGTACTGTAAACTGTTTAACTGGACCAAATCCTCAGAACTAAATTCCTGTAAGTTTGTTCCTGTTGTGCCAATTTTTTCTCGAAATAATAATTTCTCCAACCTAAGTGCTGGATTGTAATTCTTGAACAACTGAAAGAGATCTAACATGTTGAAATTGCAATTATTTTCCAAAGATAATCGACGCAATTTTGAAGTCCTCAACAAAAATTCACCAAGGCTTGGGATTCTATTATGGAAGTCAAATGACGCTAACGCTAATTCCACTAAATTGGGAAAATTCTTGTTCAAAAAGATGGGATATGGATTGAAAGTATCGTAGGATGCCCGCACCCCTACCTCACCTGCAATAAGTTTTGGATGGTTCACCAAAACTAATGTTTCTAGTGAATCATATGAAGTATTTGTGGCTCTTATTAAAGTTTTAAAAATCTTATCATTTGTCGGAAGATAATTGTTTAAAATTCCACTCATTTCAGGTAAAATTGTGATAAGACATAATGATCTAAGTCTTTTAAATAATGCAAATATAATATCTTCGTGTCGGACACTGGAGTTAATTCCCCAACGCAAATGTTCAATCTTATTGAGGTTCGCCAATTTCCAGTTAAATTTGCACAACTTGTTGATAAATACTTGAATACTGAAGTGCTTGTCGAATATATCCATTTTCTGTAATAAAAACCCTGGTTCCTTAATAACTACCTCGATAATTCTTTGAAGATGAGATGAATTTACAGTCGACTTCACCTTAAAAGATTTAAGTTGGTGAGAATATGAAGAATTAATGACACGCTTTAGAAGTCTAACACTGTGAGTAAATTCGGATAACGACAAGTTATGTTTGTAGTTGATGTTGTGTGTGTATAATGAAGGAATTCTGATTAATGACATATACCATAACCTGCAAACAAGATGACAGGAGAGAATTGTTTTAAATTCTAAGTTCTGGAAGATTAACGAGATGATCTCTGGTGGGAAGTGTTTGAATGGATCTAGTAATGGTCGTTTTCGTTTGAGAGGCATCATTTCACTTACTTTATCATCAAGAGTATCATATTTCCGTTTTTCTATCTCTTCCAATCGATAAATTGGCGTTTTCTTCTCTTCCTTTTTCATTCTTTCAGCTTTCAAGGATCTATTTAATTCGTTGTATTGTGACTTTAAGCGGTGAAAGAGCTTTTGCGGAACTTGTATCTGATATTGTGTTACTGATTTTTCTATAATGTAGATTCCTTTTTGTAGGGTCTTAAAGGCTTCTACTTTTTTATCCATAGCAAGAAGAACTTTGGCTGTTCTTAAGTAACCTTTACAACCGATAGGTTCCATCTTCATTAGATTTTGGCCATCTTTCAATGCATGCTCAAGATCAAATAATTTCTCATATGTTGCTGCGCGTTGATCAAGGAAAGAGCCCAACTGTGGATGAATGCAATGGCCAACAATAGGTATTTCCTGAAGCTGAAACTGTTCTCTTCGTATCTTCTTAACGCTTGAGAGTGGGAGACAAGATAGCAATTTGATTATTTCATGATACATTTTTAATGCTTGTTGGTATTTAGCAGATTGAAAATATAGGACTGCAAGCTCCTGTTTATCTGCTAGAAGAGAAGGATCCATAGTTCCTCTCCTAGCTCTGATTCAAAACTTTAAGTTGCATTGCGCGTTTTCGCGATTGCAACTAGACGTGTTTAGTATACATGAAATTTGAAAAGTACAACCTGGAAAACTTGATGAATTACTAGTGATGGTGGCCAAACTTGTCGAGCTTGTTGTGCTTACAGTTTTGATGGCTGTACTGGCATTTGTTGCTGGTCTTGTTCCATTGAGCTTACAATTGTTACCTTCTACAAGAAACTACGCTTCCCTCTTCAGTATGGGGATCTTGGTTGCAACGTCATTAATCTTGATCATTCCAGAAGGTATTGAAACATTGTACAAAGCATTTCCTGAGGACAACACTCTGGCTCCCAGTTTTATTGGAGCTGCATTGCTTGCTGGTTTTGTGTTGATGTATATTCTTGATGGATTACCATCAATTTTAGCTTCCTTAAGCATGAAACTTTCCTTTGACTATTCTGTTCTTCAAGGTTCTAACCATGATATTTCACTTAAAGCTGTTGCAAAGTCAATTCTCCACTCGTCTTTGACTTTGGGTCTCCTCTTTCATGCATTTGTTGATGGTGTTTCCTTAGGTTCGGCATTTGCGGAACTGAATTTGACATTTGAAATAGTGTTCTTTGTTATCATTATTATTCACAAAATCCCGACAGCATTCAGTTTAACAACCATATTATCTCAAGAGAATTTAAATGACAAAATAATTCGTATTCATTTAGGGTTATTTTCATTAATGACACCGCTTGCGTCATTATTGACATACGCAATAATTTCAGTAACTGCTGCGAACAACCACTTCGTCATTGGCATCTTATTTATATTCTCGGCTGGTACTTTTCTTTACGTGGTGACTCATGTCATGCTGGAAGCGTCGAAACTTGCAGGCAAGTCAAAGGAACTTACACCTCAATCCGCGAACAGTGATGATACACTTGGAGATCACCCTAAGTTAACTGGACGTGAGTTCATGGTCACTCTCGCAGGTATGATAATACCCGTACTCTTGAGCTTTTTTAGTGAATAATCTTTTAATTAAACTTGTTTTAACATAAATAAGCCTCTCTTAATTGCTTTCAGAATTTTGGTTTACACCTTCTGGAACTTCAGCTTCATAAGCACGAACGGCAAACTCAACATCAACTTGATCGACCAACCCTGAATCTTTTATCTCGTTAAGTTCCTCGTTCGTCACCTCTTCTTGTAAATGATCTGTAACATCATTCTTGGATTCATCTTCTAGATCATCTTCAAACTCGTCGTCTTCATATTCCTCATCCTCAAATCCTTCATTTTCCAACCGTTCCAGTTCGCTTCCATCACTCTCAAGACCAAAATTTCTAGGGTTAATATTTTCATCTTCTGCATGAGCAAAATCCCACGTCACTAAATCATCTTCATTGTCACTCAATAAATTTCGACTCACAAAGTAATCCCGACTTATTGACTTTCTTAGTCCTCTTCTCAAATCTGGAGAGTTTAAACATTTGAATAAATCATCTGATTCATTGTAAGCTTTCAAGTTGTGGTTGGAAGTATTGTTTGAGCGGGTAAGGCGACCTTCTTTCATTCGGTTTAATCCAATATATGAATTTTTGTTTGAATTATTAAGAGATATGCGAGGAAGATTGGGTTTTTCCTTCACAGTGGGTTTGATTGTAATCTCAACTTCTGTAGAATTACCAGGAACCTCAAAGTACGGATTATGTTGTGAGAATGAAACTCTTTCAGATTGATATTTTGGTTGACCTTTATCCTTTATACTTTCTGAAGTTGATGCTTGTTCTCTAAAGTTACCTGAACTTCTGGCTTTACGAATTTTTCTTCTTCTGCTTGGGGATGCAACTGTTGTACGGGGAATATCAGGAGTGGGGCTTTCGTCATCGTCAACAAGTGTCTCATCGCCAGTACTCGTGCGATGTAATGCCAATAGAGCTGTCGTTGATTTTCCCCGTGAAATTGCTTTTTTCTTGTTCGTACTACCTGGTATGGCCTTTTTTCTAAGAGCCTTTGATCTCGCTGAAAGTAGGTTTCCTGAAGTTGTGTTGTGTCTTTTTATATTTAGTCTTTCCTGAACCCGCACAGCTTCAGGAGTACGAGGTCCTTCTACCATGACTGGTGAGCTTACTAACGTGTAGAAGTCATTAGTCTTGTTTGACTTGGATTTAAAATGATTTTTCATAGATAACTTGGGACCGGTTCGATACGTAATCAGGTTGTTTGCAGATGTAATGATTCGGCCCCGCAAGGTGGATATGGCTCTGTCCAATGCAAACTCGACTCCACAATGATTGTTGATCAACGTAATCTTAGGCCAAGATGCCCTAGCTCCACGAATTATGAAGTCAAGAAGAAAGTCTGCGGTTGGATTTTCAAACATGTATAAAAAGTCAATAGGTCTGTAATCAGGTAATATTGTGATATCGCCTGAGTACTTTTGGGACAAAATAGAAATAAACTTGTTCGAAAGATTCTTCTGAATATCCATCTCTGTGAGCATTTGGAGGTAATGAATTACTTCGCATGATATAAAATCATAAGCATTGTTCATCAAATGTTTGATCTTATTGCTAAAATGATTTTCTACATCACCACCAACTTCACTGACTGACACCTTGAGAACAGGGACCACATGTGGATTGACTTGAACCGCAATAATATGATCGACATTAAACATCTCAGACAATCTAGTTATTGGCATATCATTATCCACTGACCCATCAACATATTTACTCGAGGAATCATTATTCCATTCGTGGATTTCATTTGTACGTGGAGTTTTTTCATAAATCGATGTTGATGGGAAGAAGCCTGGCAATGAACAACTTGCACATACTGCTGACCAGATAAGACAGTTGGGAGCAGTCAAATAGTTCAATAAGCGTGTTTGTTCGTGAATAGAAGCTGGTGAAACGGTAATGTTCAATATCCTGCCAGTTCTATTGTATGCTTCTCTGAATGTCAAGTCTCCAACGAAATCAATTAAGGTTTCTTTTAATCCATTTGAATTGAAAAACGTTCCAAACTTTAGAAAATGTGCCAAATTTTGAAGTAATGCTCTGAAATTGCCCTGTGGCTTTCCATCTGAATTCAATGCTTCACCAAAGATGTTAAACTTTCTATCAGTGATACCATTCAATAGAATTATGGCTTCTTCATTATTATGACAACTCAAAATAGCAGCCACAATCGAACCAGCCGATGAGCCACTAATGATACGTGGAAGCAAATTACTTTCAATCAAGCTGATTAACACTCCGATATGAAAGATGCCAAATGTCGCTCCGCCAGACAACACAAGTGCTGTTCTTCCAATATTCTTACGGGTTTGTATCAACATTCCCAATAAGTATCTATCTTCAAGATGCAGACTTTTATCGTTAATCAAGTATTCCAAACATGTTTTGCATTCGTCAGAATACTCTTCAATTAATTTCTTTGTTCCAACAAAGGCATGTCGGTATAAGTTTATATCTCCCATATTGCCAATATTTCTAATCCATTTTGTTCTTATCAAGTACAACAATAGCTTGTAATCCTTGTTGAGTCTGGCCAGTCTCATTTCCATTAAGTTATTGTAGATGAGATCAGAATCATAGAAATCTGACTCTGGGTCGGCTTTCCATGCGTTATTGCACATAAGTTCATCAAGTCTAAGTGATATCTCGTACCAGCTATCATAAGTTACTGCTTCTTTCTGTTGAGCAAGCAACGATTCAATAAGGATCTTCTTATCGTCAACTCGAGGTAACAACCAGTTCAAAAGGGGGACATCTCTGAGCGAAGGAAACCGTTTGGCTTGTAATGGTTCCATTTGTTCTGCGTATAATTTTGCTTGTACCAATGACAGCATGATTTCTCCACCTATCTTAGGCCGATCTCTGCTGCCACTTAATACTAACGGTTGGCTCATTTATAGTATGACGATTTAGATGAAAACTGGGGTAATTCTGGGACCGAGGCTTCCATTCTAAATAAATAATCGTGATCTTTGATCCACACGACATAGCACGACTTTTAATACGACATTTTAGTAGAGTCATCTCATGAATAAGGTCCTGTTTTGATCTAAGACTTACACAACATAGTATCCAGAGTGTTTTCGATACGTCTAAGACATCAAAAGCTTTACTCTTCAACTTATCACACTCTTAGAAGAGAAAAGGCGTATAAATCCCGTTTGAAACATAGGTCAAGCAAGAAGCCTCATAACAAACAATTGGCTCAAGACATTCATCCACGCTTCTTCGAATCGGAACAGGAACGCAATCGCTACATTCTGCGTTTTGTTGAACACAATCAAGACACTGCGGCTATGTTTACGATTTCGACTTTAACCCATAAAACAAATGATACCCAACAGCCTCTCTTGATGTTAACCAATAAAGAAGGTTACAAGTACTTTTTCGGTAAAGTTCCCGAAGGAACTCAAAGAGTATTGAACCAAGAAAAGGTTCGCTTGGGGAAATTGAAATCAGTCTTCCTCACGGGTACGCTTTCAACATGGTCCGATATTGGAGGACTTCCAGGATTATTTTTAACTATGAGCGATGCTACCAAGAAGGGTATCGATGTATTTGCCAATTCAAGTAAATTACTATCGTTCATTGTGGCAACATGGAGAGGGTTTGTTTTTAGAAAGGGTGTTGAAATTAAAATTCATGAATCAAGAGATGAAGGTATCTTTGGAGACAGCAACATTGTCGTCAAACCAGTGAAAATCCCCAGCTCGGCTACACAGAATTTTGAGCAAGATGCTTCAGAGACATATTCTAGACAGTTAAAGAAATTGGTGTCGCTCATGTTCCCATTGGATACAAGCAAAGTCAATTCAGATAATCCAAATTCATACAAATCCGATCCCTCTGAAACAGAAGTTCAGTCTCACGTCACCTTACCTCACCCAAGGGAACTATTACCAATGGAACAACAGGAATCAGTCAGTTACCTTGTCAGATTACTTCCTGCTCGTGGTAAATTTGATCCAAAAAGGGCTATTGCTTTAGGTCTCAAGCCAGGAGCCAAATTCAGACAATTGAGCCAAGGTGAGGCTGTTATTAACGATAACGGAGAAACCATTTACCCAGAACAAGTGATTGATCCACCTTCTTCCTTCCCGAAAATTTTGATCTTGGATATCCCAAATGTGTCGTATTTGCAGAACACACTTGACTCGGATAGTTGGTTTGAATCGGATCACACAGGAGCAGAATCGATTGGTCTTGTTTATCATTTGTTGGGAGATGATATTGATTTTCAGTCCAACGCCTATCAATCATTTATCAACAAGTTTCCCTCTGAGGCTAAACATATTATTAGTCATAAGTTAGTTTCTGATAACACCTTGGTCTTCAAAAGAGCCGCTATAGATATCTTGACTTTTAAGTGTGTTCAAAAAGATAATTTCAATCTTCCTAATTTTACCCACTATAAGCCATTGGCAAATGATGACAAGTTCTACAAACTTCAACAGTTGCAAGAAATACAAATAACTATTGATGGTATTAATGTTGATGAAACGTCCGTGAACAATTCTACATGGTCGAGTCTTTATGATGCTAACATTCCTCAATTAAATATTCCCAATGTGAAAAAGGAAGAAATTCTAAACCACGAACCAATCAGTCTCGAAGTTAAAACCGGTTCTTTAAAGGATCAAATTCAAATTCATACATTGGGTACTGGCTCTGCCATACCTTCTTTAGAACGAAATGTTATTTCAACATTGATCAGAGTGCCTACCTACGATATGAATGGCCACATCAAGATAAAGTCTATCTTATTGGACGGAGGTGAAAACACCTTGGGCACCATGTTAAGAAATTTTGGCCACAATGACGGTGAGCAAAAGAAGCAGATCTTTGAGGAGTTGGGCTTAATTCACCTTAGCCATTTGCATGCAGACCATCACTTGGGTCTAGTCTCTGTAATTAATGAATGGTTCAAAGTGAATCAACTGCAAGAGAATAAACTATACCTCGTGATTCCCTGGCAGTATGACACTTTTATACAAGAATGGTATAAGTTAGAAGGTCAAATTAATCTGAATGTTGATCTTAATAGATTGAAGTACTTGAGTTGTGAAGAATTCATCTCGGAGAGAAACCAACAATATCAAGAAATTAGTCTTGATGATTTTGAAAAGAGATTTGATTCAGACTCGACTAAGGAAGTGTTTCCTAAGGTTCCATTACCACCTCAAAACGTTGACCTCATTAAACAATTGTATCGTGATTTAAATATCACCTCAATTGAAACAGTACGTGCCCTTCACTGTGCTTGGGCCTATTCTATTGCATTTACTTTTGACTTAAACGATGGTGGTGACACGTTTAAGGTTTCTTATTCGGGTGATACTCGTCCAAACCCTCGGTTTGTAGATATTGGTTACAATAGTGACTTGCTTATCCATGAATCATCATTGGATAGTGAGCATATCGAGGAAGCAATCGCTAAAAAGCACTCGACCATGATTGAAGCTGTCAATGTGTCTCGGTTTATGAACTGTCTGAAGTTGATGCTTACGCATTTCAGTACTCGTTATCCAATTCGTGCCTGTATTTCGTCTGAACCGGAGCGATTACTTACGATGTCTCGTGATATGAACGACTACTTGGTAAAGTATAGGGCAGTCCCCAACATCTTTTTTGTTCCTAGGGACCTGTCTCGTGCAATTAAAGATTTTGAAGAGTTGGAAATTTGCTTTTCATTTGATATGATGCAAGTCAGATTTGGAGCCATGGATTGTCAGAAGAAATCACAGGACCTTTTAAGCACCGTTTTCCTGGAGGAGGAAGAACTTAACGAGAAGAAAGAAAAGCTGCTCCAGAAAGCCACCGAGAAGAGGGAAGCTAAGCGAAACCAACGATTGAACTTAAAGTCGACCAAGCGCAGAAAGAGTTCGAGTAGCAGCCCCTAAGAATGCATGTACATAGATATATCGAGCTATCATAGATTTTTGCACCTTAAACTGACAAAGAAAAAATGAGAATGGACTGGGAAATTTTGCGTCTCTTCCCCATGTTTCATGAAGTTCCCCATAGTGTTTCAGAATGCATGGCTCATGGATTTGATTCAGAACAACCTCGCTCATTCTGAGTACAGCTCTGATGGAATTGTATGTCGTAAAGTTGTTGCGAAACCAGCGACTCACTATGTTCTTCGCATCAGCAAGTTCTTGAACACTACACCTAATAAGGGCATTACTGCTGTACTTTCAGATAGCAAGAATATCATTTTAGCTGAATTCTTATTTGACCCGACAATAATTAGGTTTGAAAATCAGTACAGTCAACGGCTTACTTATCGTACTGTTAACTGTTTAATAATTGTCAAAGATGCCTGTTTGCGTTATGTGAGCCCTGCAATTCTTGGACGAGATTACAACTACCGGTCAAATTATTGTCTTCCAATACTTGAAATTCGAAATTTAGAAATATTACAGCGGGATCAAGTTCAATTGGATCCTCAGATTGAAAATTCACTTCTGTTGGTATATCACGATTATTACAAGGCTTTTTCTAAGCCAGTGGAAATTGTCTACGAAGCAGGGGATGTTTATCAAGGTATTATCGGTGACTCCTCTCGTCCCAAGTAAGATTATTATTCTGTTTCTTTTTTTCCCCCAATGAAACTGAACAAATGCCTAGTTTGAGTATTTTTTGCAACCTATTTTGACGCCCAATGTCTATGATGTACACCGATGAATACGAGGGCAACCATCTTGAAGGAGAGTCTTCCTTGTGGGAAATAGATGAACGGGTTCTTGATACGAAAGATTGTCTTGAAACGGGGAATCATGTCCATGGTCAAATTATTGCTGCACCAAGCTTTTCGGCCTCTATTAGAGAATTATCAACTGTGCCATTGTTGCCACTTACGCGACCCGTCACTCCTCTCCCTATTCCACCAACTTATGTAGGTGTACTTATTGAGTTCATATGGCTGTACGTGCTTACAGATGAATCAAGAAACTATATACTTTCCCATCAGGCAATACCAACCGCTCTATTGCTCATTAGCTGTGCTAGTACTGGGACATACTTGTACTACAACAATACCGAGGCACTAGGCGAATTTCTACTTTTTTTGTACTGTTTTTCAACATCAAAGTGTGAGTATTGAGTCATTATTATATATATACAAGTATAGTTAAGCTTATGCTTCTCTTCTATCCTTCACCTTTTGCTTGTTGACATGCTTGTGAGTTCTTGTCTTGGCAAACTTCTTAGTACCCCACATAGATTGAGAGACCTTGTTGGACTTAGATTTACCTCTACCACCACCATGAGGGTGATCAAAGGCGTTCATCGCGACACCTCTCACTTGAGGTCTGAAACCTCTGTGACGACTTCTACCTGCCTTACCCCAAGAAATAGACTTATGTTCCTTGTTAGACACAACTCCTAAGGTGGCCTGACACCTTAAGTTGACATAGCGATGTTCACCTGAGCTGAGTTTGATGATAACTCTGTTTTGTTCAGGGTGCTTCGACAACAATCTGGCAAACGTACCAGCAGACTTTACCAACTGACCACGCCCATTTGGATGTAATCCAATGTTGTGAATGATAGACCCAACGGGGATCATGTTTAATGGCAAACAGTTCCCTCTTTGCATGATACGCGAAGTCAAAAGAGCATCATCAATTTCACCGTTGTTTGTTTCTTTCATTTCTTGAAGGAAATCTTCTGGTAATCCAGCACGGAAAGATTCCACAACATCACCAGCACGCAACCCTGAAGCTGCCAATATGTACGATAAATCGCCAGTTTCGTTGTGCTTGAGTAATGCAATATGGCCTGATCTGTTCGGATCGTATTCAATTCTGACAACTGTTTGTTTACCAGGTATTAATCTGTGGGTATCCACTAATCTGACACGTTGTTTGTGACCGCCACCACGTCCACGAATAGTAATCTTACCGGAGTTATTTCTACCAGCCGTCTTTTTCTTTGATACAGTCAATTCTCTAACTGACTTACCCTTGTGTAAATGTTCATGCACTGGCTTTTTAAAATGAGTGGAACCTGGCTGGAGATGACCGTTGGCATAACTCTTGATACGGACGTTCGCAAGAGCTAACTTGCGCTGTCTTCTGTATAGTTCGTCCTTTTGTTCCAAATCAGTCTGTTCGACGTCCGTTGACAAGTATCTTGTGCCACATATCCACAGTGATGCTGCACTAGGAAGTACACGTGTGACACCACTACGGCCGAGTGATAACCAACGGGAAGTAAGCATTGATACTGTTGTACTAGAAGGTATTCGCTATTGGTCTCGAATAAAGTGAAAAAAATTCTAAATACTGTAATATACGCGTTGTGATTGAACCATTTAGGTAAATATGAGTCTAGTTATCTAGGTTACGGAAAACCGACGTAAATTATGGTACTGACAAAACATTTAAGATTTACGTCCACACAAAAAACTGCGTAGTTTTCAGCACCAATCAAAAGAAAGCCGACAACTGAAAAGTCTGCGACTAAACTTCAACTATTGTCAAAACTATCACGGGAGCGTTTTACCTACAACACAACATAAAAGTAGCCAAACAATGTCTCGTATCTTTCTTCGTTCATTAGCTACCGCTTCCAAGTCCGTCAAGCCACCAATCCAATTGTACGGTATTGACGGTACTTATGCTAGTGCTTTGTACAGCGCTTCGGCTCAAGAAACCTCAATTGAATCGGCATACCAAGCTTTGACCAAGATCAGCAGCTTACTCGAACAAGACCCAAAAGTCAAAGAATTCTTGCTTAATCCTGCTTTGTCCAAGGAAGACCGTGCTGTTGTTATTGAAGAAATTTCTAAGAACTTGAAATTGGACAAGAGTATTAGCAACTTCTTGAATGTTTTGTCTACCAACAACAGATTGTCCAACTTTGGTTCCATTTTCCAAAAGTTCTCGCTCTTGAACGATGCTCACAATGGTCTTGTTGAAGCCAAGGTCACCTCTGCCAAGCCATTGGACTCTAGAATCTTGAAGAGATTACAAGCCTCCATTGGTAAGTCAAGCTTTGTTGGTGAAGGCAAGACCTTGAAGTTGACCAATGACATCAACCCAGAAATCTTGGGTGGTTTGGTAGTTGAAGTCGGTGACAGAACTGTTGACTTGTCTATTGCCTCCAAGGTTGCCAAATTGAACGCCACTTTAAAGGAGGCTTTGTAAGCAAACTCCTTTTAAAGGCATTGAGTCTGGTAGCTCTATATTCTGCACGTATCTAGAATAAAAATTACGATTAATAGCTGCCTATTGTAAACAAGTTTAAGGCGAAAAATCGCCTACAATAAAAGATGAAACCTGCGGATGTAGTCAAACAAGGTGCCTTTGGACCTCAGCTCTGAGTTAACTTTTGAACAACTGTTCTCTAAAAATATTACTCTTACCTGCTCAAGAAACCTTGTTTGAAATCCTTATCTTCCCATTGCTCGATTTTTTTAGACGCGCCACGAAAATACTTCTAGTTCACCCACCAACACCATGGTTTCGTTTACGGCCTTCACCAGATCGGTGTTAGGCGTTACAATCGCAGTGAACTTTCTTGTTTTCTTCTATCCAGACGTCATAAACAACACTGATCAGTGTTTGTGGCATAAGTTTGAGGAGGAAGCTCCGTTGGTTACAGAGAACGAGATCATCAATAAGTACTTTCCAGAAACCTTAAAATACTATGTGCTCTTGAACTTCCCACACTTGCAAGTTCCTACTGAGAAGTTTACAAATAACACGCACCATGAAAATGGCAAGGTCAAGGACATTCATATGTTGGCTTTTGGTGATCCCCAGATCAATGGAAACTGGCCACTGACAAAATACATCAAGCGGTTGGATAATTACGGTAATGATTACTACTTGGGCCATATTTACTCCACTATGAAGAGAAGATTAAGTCCTAGTCATGTTGCCGTGATGGGGGACTTGTTTTCTTCTCAGTGGATCTTGGACTCTGAATTCTACAACAGAACTAGTCGTTTCGTTGAACGCTTATTCCCCAGACCTTTGGAATACAAGAAAAATGTGGTTGAAACTAAAGCAAAGCATCAGGATTATGATTGGCAAGGGTGGCTCAATGATGAAATGGAAATGGATCCCCTCCACAGATTTGAGTCTCGTGTCTACAATGAAGTCTACGACTGGTACAACGAAGATAAGAAATATCCAAACTTCAAAAACCCATTATTCATTAACTTAACGGGAAACCACGACATTGGTTATAGTGGTGACGCTACTTGGCAGCACATGGCCAGATTCCACCATTTGTTTGGCCAAAATAACTATGTCATCAATTACAACAAGGGAACTCCTGAAGAATGGCGGATTGTTGTTTTAGATTCTCTTACCTTGGAAGGCCCAGCCTTGCAGGAGGAGTTCATCCGTTTCACCTGGTCATTCTTGGAAAATTTACAAAATCGTGAAAATCCAACTTTCAAAGGACCAACCATTTTGTTGACTCACATTCCATTCTACAAGAAGGCGGGCTTGTGCACTGATGGTCCAGAACACAAGTATTATGTTGACAACAAGAAAGAACCATATAAGAATGGTAAACTCAGATCTCAAAACCATTTGGCTTACCAAACCACCCAAAAGGTTCTAAACATTGTATTTCCAAACAAGGATCAAAGTGGGCTTATCATGACCGGTCACGATCATGAGGGATGTGATAGCTGGTACAATTTTGACGGAAGCGAATGGGTTGCCTCTAAGCAAGAACACAAGGATAGTGAACATGTACCAATTCGTGAGATCGTTGTCAAATCCATGATGGGTGATTTTGATGGACAGACTGGTATCATGACTGGTCATTTCGATTACCCAACCAAAAAGTGGCAATTTGCTTTCAGTTATTGCTCGTTTACTGTTCAGCATGTTTGGTGGGTTAGTAAGGTTTTGATTGGGGTGTCTCTCTTTTTGGAGTGTGTTTCCTATCTCGTGCAGATTAATTCACTTTACGATTAAGTTCAAATGGTACATAAAAAAGACATAGATCAAATAGTACATAAAAAGATAATATCAAGAAGGCACTCGAAAAGGGTTATTCTCCTTTTACAGTTGAGTCATTTTGTCCATCCTCTTCAGGCTTCTTTTCTTCAGCCACTGTTGCTGTTTCAACATTTACCTTGGCATCAACACCGTTCACCTTTTCTTCACTGTCACCGGTTTCCTTGATAAATTTTTCAATGTCTTCCTTGGCAGTAGTAAAACTGGCTTCTGGGCTAATTTGAATCTTCTTAATCTTCAAAACTCCATCAACAAAAATCCAGTGGGATCTCTTAATTCCGGAGGGAGACTTTTTGGCACCCAATTGGCCAATGAGCTTCTTGGATGGGTCGGATAAGAGTGGGTACTCCAACTTTTGCTTTACTACGAAGTTCTTTTGAGATTTTGGTTGATCAGCACTCAATCCAAACACAGTGGTGTTGGAAGCCTTCAAGAATTCGTAGTTAGCTTGAAATCCACAAACTTGTCTTGTACATCCTCCAGTGGATGCCTTTGGATAAGCAAAGATGACCAAATACTTGGTCTTTTTAGCTGCCTCAGGCAAGTTAATTTCCTTTTCATTTTCATCCAACAAGGTTATGTCTGGAATAGCGTCGCCGACCTCAATTTCAGCAGAAGATGTTTCTGTTGCTTCCGTTGCTTCTGTTGCTTCATGCTTTGGCTTAGCTGCTTTCTTGGCTTTTTTAACGGCGGGAGCTTCGGCAGAAACTGGTTCGGCCTTTCTAGCTACTCTGGTAGAACGACGTAATTCTGGCATTGTTTGAAATTGATTTATAGAATTCGAAACAATTAGATTACAAAGTTAGGAAATAAGACACCAAGGTTACGAACTCACGAATTTGTAGTGTAAAAGTCTCCGGAGAGAAAGAGCGTTACCAACTGTGGAGAATAAAAAGCTCACGTGCCGTACTGATTAGATGATAGGTTGAACCTAAAGTAAAATAATTTATTATCTCGCACTCTGAACGGAATATCTCCCACAAATGAGGGAATTTAGTGAAGGCTGGTTTTAGGCGGCAAACACAATATAAAACTTTACTTTAAGTCAAACCTGAGATGAGGATTATCTAACATGTACCAAGGGTGTTATTCTATCTGAGCTAGACCCAAATTTACATTTTAAGGAAACAAAAAATTCAGATTTGCAATTTTTACATAATTCATACAAGTATTTGAGAAAAATAATAATTGTAAGCCTTTGCTTTTTACTTCTTTTCAAATCATGTTTAGTTCAAATATCAAACTTAAAGTAGCAACAACAATAAAAACAGAAACCAAGAAACATTTCTTTTAACCATATTGATGTTTGGCTAAGAATCTAGCCCACTTTGAGGTTGATCTTGGCTGCGACACCAATAGCGACATTGTGATTTTGTGTTAAAAAAATCAATTCAGACGCATTACATCAATACAACCTAACCTCAAAACATCAAGATGGTGAGTGAAACAAGTCTGCCACTGACTCCATTGCCTAACTCTTCAATAAAGATCACGTCTGAAATACCTGGATCTGAAAAGGAGACTTCCTTCAAAGCGGATGACATTGTAACGGGAAGCAAAGTTTATGTCTCGAAAGATGGGGAGTACCGATTGGCAGAAATCTTGCAGCAGCATATGAAGAAGGGCAGAAAGGTGTTTTATGTCCATTACCAAGAGTTTAATAAGAGATTAGATGAATGGATCAATGTCGACCGTATAGATTATACTAGAGACATAATTTTACCTGAAGTCAAGGTCGATAAGAAGGAAGAAAAGAAGGATACCAAGAAGAAATCAAAATCCTCAAAGCTGAAAGCACAGAAATCAAAACTGCTGCAGAAATCCGTTACATCAACTCCTCAGCCCGATGAAAATGAAACTCCAGGAGTTGATGAAGATGAAATGGATTTAGACAATCTTAATGTCCAAGGATTGAAAAGACCTGGCGAAGAAGTGAATCGAGAGGACGAAATCAAGAAGTTACGTACCAGTGGGTCTATGACACAGAACCACTCTGAAGTAGCTCGTGTAAGAAACTTATCTTCAGTCATACTTGGCGAACATATTATAGAGCCATGGTATTTTTCTCCATATCCTATAGAGCTTACAGAGGAAGACGAAATATTTATTTGTGATTTTACTTTATCATACTTTGGCTCTAGAAAACAGTTTGAAAGATTCCGCTCCAAATGTTCAATGAAGCATCCCCCGGGAAATGAAATATACCGAGATTCAAAAGTAAGCTTTTGGGAAATCGACGGACGTAAACAAAGAACCTGGTGTCGTAATCTTTGTTTATTATCAAAACTATTCTTGGATCACAAAACCTTATACTATGATGTTGATCCTTTTCTCTTTTACATTATGACGATCAAATCAGAGCAAGGACATCATGTTGTGGGATACTTTTCGAAAGAAAAAGAAAGTGCCGATGGCTACAATGTTGCATGTATTCTTACTTTACCATGCTATCAGAAACGTGGGTATGGTAAACTTTTGATTCAATTTTCATACATGTTGTCCAATGTCGAACATAAGGTTGGATCCCCTGAAAAACCTCTCTCGGACTTGGGTTTATTGTCTTATAGAGCTTACTGGACAGATACGTTGGTTAAAGTTCTTGTTGAAAGAAACAACCCCACTTTATTCAGAAAGAACAACCCCCAACCGGTTGATGAAGATGAGGATGGCTCTGTAACTCCAAGACACCAAGGGTCATCCAGCGAGATTACTATTGAAGAAATTTCTTCAATTACGTGCATGACAACTACAGATATTTTACACACGTTGACAACACTCCAGATTTTGCGTTACTACAAGGGACAGCATATAATTGTGATAACAGACCAAATCATGATTTTATACGATAAGTTGATTAAGAAAGTCAAGGATAAGAAGAAGCACGAATTAGATCCGTTCAAGCTAATCTGGAATCCACCACTGTTTACTGCCAACCAGTTACGTTTTGGTTGGTGATAGTATTCTATACATAATTCTACGAAGTTCACGTTAATACTTAATGTACACTAGTTATACTACAGAACCCCATATTTTTATACTCTTGTCTCCTTCACAATTTATCAAGCGCAATCCCAGCATATCAAAAGCAGAAGCATAAATGCTCGACTCAAGCGAGCCAGGAGCAGGTGTAGACTTGTCTTTCTGTAACAAATCACCACTAACGTAATCGTAAAATTCCATGCGTCCATCATCATAACCAGCATAGATGGAGTTATTTGCCGGGTTTATTGCCATAGTGTTGATAATCTTCCCATTTTCCGGCACACCAAACTCGTTAAGCAACTGACCCTCAGGCAACACCCATTGTTTTAAGTGACCTCCAGAATCACCTGAGCACATTGTTCTTTCGTGAGGATGAACTACTAGCAGTCGAATACTTTTGATATGATGGGTCAAGGTTAGTGCTGTGGATTGCTTTCTTAAATCCCACAACCTTATTGTTGAATCCATAGCACTCGAAATAATTTGAGGGTCTCCTGTTTGACTTGCAATCGAAGAAATGTCACTTCGATGCCCGGTTAGGACCATTACCTGTGCCCTTGACCGAATATCCCACACACGAATGACAGAGTCTCTTCCACCAGTAAATAATAAATCCAATTCTGGATGTAATGCCATAGCGTATATCCCACCAACATGGCCGTGATAGTCCCTTATTTGACAGCCGGCAGGAGAATTGGTTCTTTCCAAGTCCCAGCAACGTACAGTTTTGTCCTCGGATCCAGAAAACAAGTAAGGAAACTTTGAGGAAATAGCAAGAGACCTAACACTCATGATGTGACCCGTTAAAACGGCTTTCATTTGCAGTGTAGCCAAATCCCATACTTTAATAGTGTTATCGGACGATCCAGTCACGAACCATTTATTTGTAACAGGATCAACTGCCACTGACCGAACCCAACCATCATGTGCTCCAGCCATCACACGAAGTAGTTTCCAATCCTTAGTGCTGTCTTCATAAACCTGTTTCTCGGCCAGGGTTGCCTCTATCATTTGAGATGGGCTTTCTGGTTCCCCATCTGAATCATAAACTGCAGTTCCCAGTATCAAGCCATTCAACTTGGTGGTGTTATATGCTGCTTCACTTAATATATCCGGTTGAGGAATTATCTCGTCATCGTCTTCCAATAGATCTTTATATGATGGCATTATTTAGAACATAGGTATAACTACTAATTTCGCACACGCGATGTCAATATCGACAAGTAACTAATTTGTTAACCAGTTCAAAGGTACAGAGACATAACAATACTGTGCTCTATGCAGTGATCACTATGGCGGAATTGAAATTGATTAATCAGCTATATCATATTATTGTCAATTCCCTGGCGGATTTGAAAACGATTCAAATTGTACCCAACACACAAGATGAGGTATTTCTAGTACATGAATCGGAGGAGGAACTAGATATTGGCATTAGTAAGAAGACATACTTGAAATTGTTTAAAATTAGTCATGAATTCTGGCATAAAAATGTGTCTGGGAAGGAAAATATATGTCAAGACGTTGACCTCTGGCAACTCTACTTAATGACACTTGGATACTTGATAACGACCAATGAGAATCACACAATAGTAACATTACATGAAAAGGTTACTTTACAGTTGGGTGAGCGAGAAGGTCTAGATTTTTTGAAGAAAGAATTGGATATAATTACATCTTACTTATCTAGTCGATTGAAACGAATCAATAAGAGTTCTTCGCTCTGGAATTGGCTAAAAAAGCTCACTATTCTACTCATATATAGTGAAAAGGCAACCAGCCACAGAATGGTGATTAGAAGAACCTTTAGGAGCATGGAACTTCATTTTGCCAACTACTACGCTGCAAACTATTTGAGATGGTGCATTAGTATCAATTCAAAATTGGCACCGCATGAAAACAAACAGATTGAACTAATTCTTCTTCAAATGGGACATCAGAACTTACGAGATGTTTCTTTATGGGAGACTTTGGGATTTTGCCTTGCCATAAAAGTTGGAACCAAGTGCAATCCATACGTAATCGAAGAGTATAATAATCTTGCTGTTGCACTAGGGAAAAATATTCTTGAGATGTTCCCCGAGGAAACACCAGACAATTACAAAACAAGTTTGTCAGAAGTAACCAATATTGTAACAAATGAAATCGCCTGGCTATTGCTGATAAATTGTGACATTCTTACGCCTTACCGTTGTCTAAAGCAGGTACCTTTAAAACGGTTTTTTGACAAAGAGATATCCACAAAATTAAATATTGAGAAGCAAAATCTTACCCGATATGACGCAAGCAACTGCTTTTATGATGAAAAGAAGCAGTTGATTGCCACCTTAGAGAAACTAGTTTAATATTAATTTGCAACCGTGCCACCTGAAAAATTGTAGTTCACTTTATCTGCACTCTGGTTTGACAGCTTACATCTATCTCTCTCGCTACTACTTATGTTGAAGATCCGTCAGCTTCAAAAGAAGAGACAGGAAGAAGCTGCTGCTGTGGCAGCAGCAGCCTCTACTGATGTGGTACTGGATGTACCTGTAACGTTACTGTCGAAGGTATCATCAGCGCAAATCAGATTACAAAAGGACATCACCGAATTGGATTTACCTCACAGTATACAAGTATCATTCCCCGATCCATCTAACTTTTTCAACTTCAATCTTCGTATCATTCCACAACAAGGGTACTATGTGGGGGGCAATTTTGATTTCAGGGTAGACTTGAACAGCAACTTTCCGATAGATCCCCCTAAAATCAAGTGCTTGGATAAGATCTATCACCCCAACATTGACATTGAAGGTAACATTTGTCTCAACATATTGAGAGAGGACTGGTCTCCTGTGTTAAATTTGAACTCTGTATTGATTGGGTTAAACTTTTTATTTTTGGAACCCAACCCTAATGACCCTTTGAACAAGGAGGCCGCTAACGTCTTGGTCAAGTATAAGCATCAATTCAAACGTAACGTCAATGCCTCAATGAGAGGTGGATACGTCGATTCGGAGTATTATGACAATGTCATATCTAAGTAAACTAATACACGTACTATACAAATCAACCCCATAATTTAACTGTATTATCAGAAGACCCACTGATGAAAAGACATCGCATTTTTGCTTCAATGAACTTCATTATCTGATCTTGTTGTTCCTCCAGTGTTTCAGTTTTGCTTGTAGATTGCATTGATGCCTTGTCGATTGTAAAACGAGCAAAATCGACGTCATTTATAAACCCTTCGTGTCCACTAAGCGTTCGAATGCATCTGACTTTCCCTCCAACATTCAAGCTCGCTAAATCCCATACTTTTATGGTCTTATCATCACTAGCACTGAAAACGAATCTACCATTTGGATGCACTCCTATAGCCTTGACCCAAGATGTGTGTCCAACCAAATCGGCAAGCAACCAGCCCTGGGAACCATTGATTTTGGCGGGTAATGGATGACGATGAGGAACTAATACTGGTGGTGGTAGCAACCAGAGCTTGACCGTGTTATCTCTGCTGGCAGAAATGCAATACTTATAGCCCAAGACATCGATGTAAGTAGGATCATCAGTTAGTTCAGATGGGATGGAGGGAAATAATTCAATTTTGTCTTTGATAAATTTATCTAGGATAATGTTGGAAGTTAAGGGTAAAAATTTGACTGCTTCTATGACATGCGAGTGACCAATGAGAAGAGCTATACCAGTTCCCGAAGTGGCATGTGAAAGTCTAATTGATTGGTCATTCGAACAGGTTAACACAAAATCACCAAGATCGTTGGTCTTGATAGGTGTCAACAGAATTTTATTAGCGAGACTTATAGTGTCAATATCACGTACCCATTCACTGTGACCAACAAAGCTCTTTATGCAAAAACCATTCACCAAGTCCCACACTTTAACAGTCAAATCTCGTGAAACAGAGTACAAGATGTTTGGATCAGTCTGCAGAAATGATATTGCTGAAACCGTATGTTCGTGACCTGTGAGGGTACGTATATGCTTGTTAGTGGAGCTGTCCCATAGCTTTATAGATAAATCGGCGGAACAGGATGCTAATATGTAGGAGGGTCTATTCTTGGTTAGCTCCAAGGGTGATTTGGACCATGCGAGCTTGTTGATTCCCCTTGTGTGGGCCTTGATGATTTTCTCTGGGATGGATGACTCGTCATTTACAAGATTCCATATTATCAACGAACCATCTGAGCATCCAGCATAGACTATTGGAAGAACAGGATGCAACTTACATGATTGCACCAACAGGCTGGCCAGAGTGGTGAATGTCTTGGTAGGGGAAAAAGGTAGCCAATTGATCTTATCGTTGCTAATTGTCAGCGAAGTGGATAGTGTGACCAGTTGAGAGTCCAATGCCGAACGGAGATTGCTTACCTCACTTTCTATGTCAATAATTCTGCGTTGTAGCCTTAGAACAGTCGACCATTTTTTCTCCAAGTAGTTGGCAACAACGTTGTTGTCATCAGAGGAGTTGGGCAGCAAGTCCAAAAACTCGGAAAGCTTAGTTAGAATCTCAGGTTCACCCACCAACAATGGCTCAAGGTACTGAACAATCGCTTTGTTGAGCTCTTGCTGCTGCCTCTCGGTAAGTATGGTTGATTTCATGGGGGGCCACACCAATGTTTTTCGTTGCAAAAAGTCGAAGTCTATCGAGTTGTTTATTTTCGCGAGTGATAATTCTATGTACGCCTAGGAGCACCCTTGAGGGCAGCAAATCGAGCCTTTAAGGAGTCAAATTCATCTACCGGTTGTTCCTTCGTTTCATTTGACACTTCTGGCTTTGCAGCTGTACTAAGTGGCTTGTCATCCTGGGAGTTCTCCTCGATCTTAAGTCCCGAGTATGGTGCGTCATAGGCCTGTGCCACTTCACACAAGTATAACTCAACTAATTCCTCCAGCGGAGGTTCAACTACACATCGGTTCACAATCTTTGAAGGAACATGGTTGTCTGCATTGTCAATGGCTTGTTTGGCAAATTCAGGGCCATACTTCGAAATCAAAAGATCTCTTATCTGAGAAAGCTCTTTGAGTTCCGAGTGAGGTGCAGCATAGATAACAGACGATACTGCCTCTAGCAAACTGGCATCACAAGTAAGTCTACTCACATCCAATATGAGAGCACTTCTTGCCAACAATAACTCGCAGTACAACTCCAAGTATTCCAAGAGTTCTACGTAGATATCGTTGCGGATGATATTTTCAATACGAATCTTTGCTGTCGATTCCTTGCCTTGGTTTAACAAGTCAGCAAGCAGACGTCTCTGTTGCTTGGCGATTGCCGACTCCTTTTCTTGCTTGAAGCGAAGCTTACTTATGGCGACTTTGATAGCGGTTTTGAACCGCGTGGGGTTGAGTGGAGGCGGTGATGTTGGCATTTTTTAGACTGGATAAATGAGTCTGTGAATACGAAAAGCACACTCGCTGACAACTCAAGAACTCCCTTCTCCTTAAAAGGGTGGTGGAGATTTCATGATGCAAGTTCGATTAAGAATTATTTAAAGACTGTATACAACAAAATATAACTATCTGCATGGTTCATCTATTTACTTAGGAGTCCTTCTCTGCACCTTCGCTCACAATAGTGTGTTCGTGGTTAGGAGTGCCTCTGACAAAAATATCAGCCTCTTCAGTATCTATACATGAACCTTCATTAATTCTCGTTCCTTTCTTGAGAGTGCAACACTTGATATCTTTAATCCATTCGTCATTCACAATCTCTTCCAAAGTGGCTCTCAGACGTGGATCAACTTGCAACATTTTGTAGATGATTGGTCTCGAAGCATGAGGTAACAATCTCATTAACCGGTATGGTCCATGAATTTGTTTATGAGACAGCTTCTTCTTTGTGCCGGCTGAAGAAGGTTCGATTTCACTAACACTTGCATGGTCTACCATCTCACCCTTATCTTGATTAAATTTGTTCTTCATCTCGGTCTTTTTATTTTCATACTCCTCAAGTTTGGAATCAATTTCCTTCAACTGACTCAATACTTCTTGCACCTGTTCTTCAGATAATACATCATTAGACTCTACCGTTTTCTTCTCGATAGCATCGTCATCTTCCATCACAGTATCGTTGTTGGCATCTTCTGATGGTGAATTGCCTTCCTCCTGAGATGCTAAAAGCTTTTTCTTTTTATTCAGTCTTACGATAATATTCTTCAACTTTCTCTGCTGAAGAAGTAACTTGTGACACTCATTACTGATATAGTAGTCGTGCCAGTTATCGTCGGGCATTGAGTAGAGCTTGAAACTGTTGTCGGTTTCAGGGTTTGGAATCTTCCATGGGAATCTCTTCAATGTCATACAACAATAGATGATCGCAATGGACCAAAGATCAACTGGCTGTGGATTGTACGAATTCGAATTCTTCAAGACTTCAGGTGCCAAATAGGGATCTGAACCAACAATTCCATGACAATTATGGATACTGTCCTTGGAACTTCCATATTGGTCATACGGATACTTAAAGATAACAGCACTTCCGAAATCAATGATTTTCAAAATTCCTTCTTCTGTGATAACACAATTATCCAACTTCAAATCTCTGTGTGCTAAGCCAAGACTATGCAAGTAGCTAACACCTTCAATGATTTGTTTCAAGCAGCAATTAATTTCCAGTCTTGACATCTGTCCACTCATAACAACCGCAAAGAAATCAATCGGTGCGTACTCCATAATTTCAAAATAGCGATTGTTCTCATGTATTATGTCAATCGTCCCGATAATATTGGGGTGTTTCAAAGTAGAGCCAATACAGTATTCCGCAGTACATTTTCTGGTGTAGTCTTTTAAAGATTCGGTATTTCTTCTTGGACGGAATTCCTTCACTGCAAACGTCTTCAAGTCAGAAGGACGTGTGATCAACTTAACAGAACCACCAGCACCACTACCCAATTCCTTACCAATTTTACCATACTTTTTCACAAGTGGTGAATTGTCATCAGTGAAAGGATCTTTGTTTGACAGATGTGTGTGGGTGGCATTGTGAAGCAATTGTGTGGAAGTTTGGTTTATTAAGTTTGCCAAAGATGTAGATGATTGATCTTTATTTGTAGTTCCTGCGTTAATTATATCTTTGGCATATACTGTGTTGTGCAGATTAGCGATTGGTGGTGGTGAGTGTAATTTATTATCGTAGTGGGGATGATCTTGTTTTCTTGAGATGGAATTCTTTTTGGTTGGTTTGAAGAACCGTTTGAGTTCTACCATTGAATTGGTTTTAGTAGTCGAGTCTGCCTTGTGCAACGGACTAGGGTGGTTTGAAGGAGATGTAACGTTACTGATGTTAGAGCCCGGGCCAGTGCGATGGTCTGCGGATGCAGACGACATGTGGTCATGTTGTTTATTGTTCTGGTCCCATGAATTTGTAAGTGTTGGTGACGACAAGGATTCTCCGGATTCATGTTTCCCGATGTGAAAGCCGAGGAACGACTTTCGACTATTGGTATGCGAATGATTGGAGGTTGATGGAGTCAACTCCTCATCAGTTGAGGGTTGCTTAAAATGGGAGAATAGCTTGAGCTTGTGTTTATCCGGCATAATGGTAAAAATGAGCTCCGTAGTTGTGAACTATTAAGCCGTGCAGCCGTATTTTAAGATTCTAACCAAAATGATTGCCGGTAGAGACGGAAACGGTTGGGGGAACCCTAGCAAAAACTAATTTTATTACTAGGACAAATGAAGCCTGACAAAAGCCAATGATATGGGTAAACCTTGCAACTAAGGTTTCATGTAGTGTTTAACTACTTGGATATTTTCACTTTATTTTAAAAACTAAAGCTGATCGATGTTTGGTGGGATTTAAACAGATTTTATTTGTTGATGGTTCTTATCACGTGAGAGTTGCATTGAAGGTAACACCGTCCCGGGAGAGCGAGTGGGGTGAGCGATAAATAACAAATATGACAACTCACACTGAAAAAGTAATGCACACCATTCTGTGTTGCAATACGGCAGAAACGGCTACAAATGTTAGAAGGTTAAGAACAAAATTTATAGTATCTTATAGTATAGAATATTATTTATTTTTCTTTACTTTTTTTCTTTATTGGAGCATGAAGCACCTTTTATTCCTGGTCTTCCCTGATAGCTGTACCTCTGATGTGCTTTTCTCTATCCGGTTTGCGTTGAGGTGCAACATTGCGGGTATTTCTTCTTTGGTTATCTTGTCTCTTCTTCAAGCTCTCAGTTTCGGTACGTTTGATTTCGCCGGCCTTCTTCACCGCAATTGGAACATGACGGTGTCTGGCGATTCTTCTAATTTCCGGCATGTGCTTATATCTTTCCTTTAATGCGGCATCGTACTCAAGCTTGGCTCTCTGTCTAGCCGACTTGACGTTCGCCCGGTCCGACGCATTTGCTCTCCACAACCGAAGATTTGTATCGTCACTACCGCTGACAATGTACCGAGCATCGGTAGTATATTTAACACAAAAGATTCTCTGCATTCTCTTGGTATGATAAATGTCCCGCGAATGTCCCTCACGAACCCTGAAGATTCTGATAGTTTTATCGTAGGCCCCCGTCACCAATTCTTCACCAGTAGGAGCAAAATCAATATCCATAATGGCAGCAACGTGGTCCTTGTACACATTAATCGACTTGTTCAAGTTTCTCATATCCCACAAGTAGGCGTTGTGATCTTCCCCTGCACTGGCGAAAACATATGCTTCCATAGGGTTCCATGAAAGAGCATTAGTTCTCAAGTCCGTCACCACCTTTTGCACAGGTGTATTTGTCCTCACATCGTACAACACAATCGAGTTGTCTGAACCGGCAGAGGCGATTATATTGGTTTCAGTCTTGTTAAATTTCACCGTATTGATGTTGTCGGCTCCCCACGACAAGTCAGAAGTGTATCTGGATCGGTTCATATCCCAAAGTTGAATTGAAGCTCCACCGGTAACAAAAATATCCTCGTCCCAATGATGGTCAATCCCTTTGAATGCATGCTCTCCCAGAAATGTCTTGATCAACCCGTTTTTGGCGATAGTTTCGTCGCCGTTGTCACCGTCAAACTCTGCGCTATTCACTGACCATAACTTGATTGTTTTGTCATCGCCGCATGAAAGCATCTGGTTCTTTGGGGTGACTACCAACCCGCTAACCATACCGTAATGAGCCTTGAAACTTGCACTCTCCTGTCTCGAAGTCATGTTCCAATATTTGATAATACCATCACCAGAACCACTCGCCATTTGGTTGGTGGTAGCAAAGTTCTTTGCTACACTATAAACACCATCACGATGACCGTCCCCTAACTGCCCGACAAATGGCTGAGCAAACATTCGTTCCATTTTGGTAGCAGTAAGCGCACGGGTATATTCACGAGCCCGTTCAAACGGATGCAATGCTGGGTTCAAGTTACGTGGTAATGCTGATTCCTGCGTATTCCTTACAGGAACATACGTATCAGATGATCTGCTTATAGTTTTCAACTTCATTGATCCCCTGTTGTAGTTATTGATTTACCTGAAAACTCATCTCATCGCGACATTTTTCCGTATCCTAACAATTTACTTTGTATTTTTGTGTAACGTACATTCACTATACAAAAGGTAGCAATCCACTTCTCCACAAAACCAAGTCCTGCTTTCGTTGCCTGTGGATAGTGGGTGTATCTATAAAATAGTGTCAGAACCCTGTCGATTAATTAAGCGGGTGTAGTAGTTGGTTGGCAGGGACCGCCAAAATAAACAAATAGAATAGGACTATTGGCAAATTAGTTCTAACACACACATGGAAAAGAGTTGTGGAGCTGTAGCTAAAATTGAAAAAAAGTTAGATAGCCATATCAAGCTATCGGCACGGGAAGTAGTGCAGACCAGGACCCTAAAATAAGATGAGAGGGACACGGGAAAAGCTTTGGAGTACTCGGGTCTCTATAAGGTGATGTCTAACACTAACCCAACGTCATCCACATTTGGCTTGGAAATATCTTCTAAAAATGGCAACAAGTCCAACAACTCGTTGTCATGAGTATCGCTAAACCAACTTGAGATTGGTATTGAATGTTGAGGATGAAAGATGTATGATGCAGGAGAATTGTCAATAATAATCGAGTCAGCCAACGGTCTACCAATTTGCGATAAGTTCTTGATAAAATTTCCTTGGTAGTTGTAGCAAGAATCACGGAATAAACGATGATGCACAGCGTGGTGGAAGTCCAATTTATCCAAAAGGGGATCTCCGTACTTCAGAACGGAAGCAGTAAACACCACGACTTCAAACCATTTACCGACTTTTTCTAAAAACTCATCAACTCCTGGACGTTTTATGACGTAAACATGATGCACTTGGTTATCGATTTCGACCGGAATGACAAAGTCGGCAGTTCTGAGATACTTGAAAGAAGAATGGACCAAAGTTTCATCCAAATCAAGAATAAGGCACTTTTTGTTTCCAAATCTCTTGGTGTCTTTCTTTCCCAAGAGAAATCCTGTCTCAGGATTAAATGCTTGGCCTTCCTGGAGTTTGGTGAGATCAAGATACATCTCTTCATCTTCTTCATCTTCGTCATCGTCCAAGTCCTCTTCGTACAATCCTTCATCTTGGTTGTCTTCGTTAGGATCGTCAACTTGGTGGATAATATCCTTTTCTACGGTAGTAATGATATCACCGTTGTGGGCCAGAGTAGGAGTCGTGTTGGGTTCGTCGTTGGTATTTGTGATAGTGTCTGTTTCGTTGACAGAATTCTCTTCTTCTAACAAGTCCTTCTTTTGTATGCTGTCTTTAGACTTCAAGGGTTGCTTTGCTGGTTGCCTAGAAGAAACGCTTGTAGGGCTAGCTGATTTCTTTGTTTTTCTAGGAGAATTGGCTGGAGAAGCAACCCGATGGACTTTGTCGTTTTTATCGTCCCTAGTGTCCACCGAGCAGCACAAGAGCGTAGATATTAATTTGTCCATCACTAAATGTAGTTGTGGGTGTTACTGAAGCAAAGAAAAGTAAACGCCTAATTGGAGATGGGAAAAGATGTACCGGTAGTAGCGGGATAAATAAACCACTAACTAACACTAACGATAAGGCAATGGTGGTAATATGGAACCCAGTGAGCTTTAGTTAACAAGTGAGTCACAAATTGTTTAAGCGCTTGCTGTTCACGGGAAAAATGAAGTAAGATGGTATCCAACAACAAGGTAATATGGTTGTGGTATCTGACTGAAATGATAGTAAAAGGAAAGGATGCAACTATGTTTGAACAACGAAATACAGCCGCCAAAAAACGTTATGCTGGTAACCAAAACAGGGATTGGTTGTTGATATTTGAAATTTTTTTGTTCGTAGTTTTTCGGGTCGAGCTTGGTGCGAGAGATAGCACGGCTGTCGGTAGCGGACTAGTTGTGGCCGCCTCCCCAGAGCAAGTTTTTTTTGTTGGTCTCCGTTACCTACAACGCTCTTAAATTGCAACCTATTATATCTTATTATGATTTAGCTTAGGTATTTGATAGAGAAATACGTATTATGCGTGGACTAGTTTCTTGTAGCCAGTAGAATATTCGAGTCGTATCGACAAAAAATACCAGTGGCATACTCTTTACATAGAGCCCTTCTAGATCCTCGACTTGAAGTTACTTTACAATTGCTTCCCATTTGTTCCGACTACATGCCACAACTTGGGGCGGTTAAGCTAGGGGCGTATTATGGTTGGGGGCAGTGGTTCTTTTTTTTTGCAATATAGATTTTTCTTGTTAAAAGTACACTTTGGCTAAATTCTACTATCTTGCTCTCAAATAAGGTTTACCAGAGGGTTCAGGAACTCATTTATGAGTCCCGGATGTCATTACAATTACCCAAAGTAGACTTCACCAAAAGAGTTGCCAGTGCGATTTTCCACAAAACTAATTGCAATTATTCCTGATAGGGAAAACGTGCAGGTTCCTAAAATAATAGGTTCCGTGGGTGCACCCTAAAAGAAATCAGCAGGAAAAAAGTTACCGACACAAAACCGAAGTTTTCCCATTTTTTTTTGTTCTCAGTGGTTCCTTTTGCCGACATTTTTTGGGTTACGAGCTTGCGAACCTTGCCTTGCTTTTCTTCTGTTCTTGACTTGCACACAAAAATCCAAGCCATCCTGTACGCTACACCAGACTAATTTTTGATTTGTAATAATTGCAAACAACTCAGATTTGATGACAAAATGCTTATGACAGAACTACTGCAGGATGACAGTTATCTTGTTTCATTTATAGAGCAGTTTCTACCATTACTTCCTGATTCCATTATCCTAAGAATTGTAAGTCAGCTAACATTTGACCATATTGTAGACTTTCTAATCTTATTCAATAACCCAATTATTCGGGATGTTATCATTCAAGAATACTACACCCGTGAGCTCCATTTTATTGTATCACCAACAAAAAGACCTTATGTATCGTCACAATACGCCATTCAAAAGTCAAAATTCATAAAGTTCAAAAGTTATTTCCAGATTAAACAGTTTCTTGATGAAAACCATGATATAAACCCCAAACGACTTTTACTCATCAGTGGAGGTGGTGATTTTCAATCCCTTTATACTTTGATGTCTGAGTACCGAGATCGTTTTGTTGAAAAGGTTCAGTATCTTGACATTACAATGGAAAACTATGAGTTAAATCCAGATGAATTTGAATTTCTTCTTTCGTTCCCAAATCTCAAAAGGTTACACTTGTCGGCAACTAAACTAACAAAAAGCTTGTCTTATCTCAAGAATAATTTAACACTTCAGAATCATTCGTGTTTAAATGAATTGGTCCTCTTAGGACATTCGATAAACGATTGGACTAATATCAAGTTTCCTAGACGCTTGACCCATTTGGATTTGTCATGGAACAAAGAGGTCAACGTCAATACCATTGAAGTTCCTGACACCGTGACAGAATTATTTTGGAACTACTCGGGAGTGACAGACCAGAGATTACTCAAAACAACATTTCCATTTAACTTGCACACCCTCATGTTATCTTACAATAATCTTGACACCATTGATGTTTCCATACTTCCACAGTCATTGGTAATTCTTGATCTTTCATTTAATGCAATAAAATACTTCAAAGCATCACTGAATGCAAGCTGGCCTCAGGGCTTGCGCTCTATTTTATTGGCTCGGAATTTTATTGACAACGAAGCATTGAGTCAACTAGGTCAGATTAGATGGCCCTCATTACTCGAAAATCTCACTCTCGATTTTAATCCATTCAACTCCTTGCAGCTATTGCTGGGGTTGCCCGATTCAATACGTTTGTTGGATCTTTCAACTACAAAGATAACTACATTCGAGGTGATAAACAACGACGGTTACCCATTCTTCCGATTTCCTCTGGATTTGGTAACTTTGAGGCTTTCCTCCTGTGATCAATTAAATTACAATCTTCAAGAAAGACTTCAGTTTCCGGAAAACTTGACTAAATTGGACTTGACGGAATGTCATATATCTTCATTGCAGTATTTTCAGTTTCCGAAATCCTTGAAAGGATTGACGTTGTCAGGTAACCAAATAAGCGACCTTACTTCTTATAATTCATCCACAACTTCATGGAAAAGTTTAGTCAACCTTGTTGAATTAGAACTTTTCTCTAATCTTATTGCTGATGTTGATACATGGGAACTTCCACCAAATTTGAGTCGTATTGATTTCAGAAGAAATATGTTTCAACATTTGAGTGCAAGAGCACCATTGTTCAACTCTCAGTTTCAGAACCTAACTTCAAAATTAACCGAGTTACATTTTGGCATGTGTCGCATTGAATTAATCGATACCCACGTAGAGTTGCCATGTAATTTGCGTACTCTTTTATTACAAGAAAATTTCTTAAGTGGGGTGTTTACATTTCCAAAATCATTTACTAATCATTCACATTTATCCAGTTTAGATCTCGTGGATAATGCTATTGGTGAACTCAAATTCAATGGATCAGGCTCGTCAAATTTGGCTTCGTTGAATCTTTCAGGTAATTTATTACTAAAGAGAGAAACTGGAACTCCACAGGAAACAAGACAAAGAATTCAGAAGTTTTACGACGACTTGGAACATGGATTTGGAGTCAAAATACCTCGTCGAAAGTTTCATGTTAATTCTGTACATAGGACTACCAACTATACAGAAGAATAAGCATTAACGGCATATCTCAAAAAATAAAAATAGTGAAATGCTTTTTAAAATATTTTTGACGGTTGTCATGCACGCAATTTGTCTATATGTAGGATGTTTAATAAAATGTCGCGAGCCAGCCTTTTTCAAGACGTGTCTGACGCATTGAAGAGTTCCAAACTTAAGGATCCAATATTCTTTCTTAGAAAGTGATGTTTAACTGTCCACAGACCCCTCCACGGGTCACACGGTCATCAAAGCTGACATCAACACCCGACACTACGCCTATTAAGACACATTCCTTATTGACTCCATCCACAAACACCAAGAAGGCAATGCTTCAGCCAGCAACATTCAAAACCCCGGGTTCAATCAAGAAAACGTTATTAGCCAAACCTACTCTGACACTTCCCATAACACCCGAATTCACACCACAGAAATCACCTCGTTTTCAACGGAAACGAAAAACCTTCCCGGATGATATCTTCAAAACTGACATATCCAGTGTCAACGATCGACTCAGTATGAGTCTTTTGTTGCCTGCTCCATCAACAGTTGGGACTGGACGCAAGCAAGTTATCTCTCAACGGAAGCCACCAATTTTTTCGATACAAAAGCCAGAACAAAGGTTACTGGAAAGTATTGAAATGGAAGAAGATGCTGTTGAAGTGCAGCCGATGGTCAAGGAACCACTTACCCCTGGTGGACAATTAATAGATGATGACTTGATAGAACATTGGCACGGCAAATCTTTCAATAATTATTCTTCTTCCGATGAAGAGGATGATGCATTCGAAGAACATGGCAAATTGGTTAATCCGTTTGTTGCAGGTCCAACTGAAACTAAATCCAGCTTTGTTAAGCGTTTTGCTGACCCATTCAACTTACAACCAAAGCAGGAAATAAATCACCAGACACATATGGAGGTTGTTAACAATAAGACGGGAGAGAAGCGCATTTTCAAGCTCTCTAGCAAGCAGAGTAAGATCAAACCAAAGAAATTGGATTTCTCACAATGCTAACATTCCGACTTTAATTCATGTATAGTAACTTTATTTAGGATGATGTATTCAAACCAATAAGCAAATGAGCGGGGAATAAATTCAGGTACACTATGTATGTATTGCAATAACTGTGTGCAGTAATTTTGATGTCCCGGTGCATCGAAAACATCTTTTTGGAACTTCAACACTTGAACGTAAAACACAATCACAATATGTCAATCCCGGGTTTTGGTTCTACTGTTGAAGAGACTATTGTTGGTGTATCCCGTACAATTGATATCCCAGGAGGCACAGAATGGCGGTTTGAAGTCCCATTCAAAACACTTATGCGTCTTAAAGTCACCAACGGCATCGCTGAAATATTTGGTACTGAACTACCTAACAATGTCGAGTTGACATTTTGTGGCGTTAAGTATTCTGTCTATTCGCCATTGGCAGACGGATGTCAATTAGAATACACCACACAACCCAATACTGATAATATGACCACCGAAGATGATGAAATTGTTGAGTATGGCAGTGAGGAGACAGTTATGTCCCAATATATAAATCTCCATTTTACCTTGGAATCGCTCAGACAACAAGCGCTGGATCATAACGTTTTACATCCAGATAAACTTAAGACAGGTCCCAAGGTTCTTCTTATTGGTAATAAATTCTCTGGGAAGACTACTTTGGCAAAAATATTAGCATCATATGCCAACAAGATGGAATCCACTCCTGGACTCGTCAATTTGAACCCTCGTGACGGTGTATTTGCATTGCCAGGTTCGATCTCGGCGGTCACAATTAGTGATTTCCTTGACTTGGAGGCCGCGGGCGGCTGGGGTTTTTCCACAACTTCTGGAAGTCTCTTTCATAACCCAAAGCAACCAGTAGTAAAGAATATTGGATTTTCTAACCATTCCGAAAACTTGGAACTATATAAATATCAAGTTTCTAAACTTGGGGTTACTGTTTTATCACGTTTGGAAGAAGATATAAAGGTCAGAAACAGTGGTATCATTATCGATACTCCTGCTTTGGGTTTTAAAGATGCCACCATTATTGAAAATATTGTTTCTGATTTTGAAGTGGATGTTATAGTTGTCTTGGGAAATGAAAGACTTTCGATTGACTTGAAGAAAAAGTTTAAACATAAGTTGAATGCATCGCAGCTCACGATTTTGAAGGTACAAAAAAGTGGAGGTGTGGTTGAAGTCGACGAGCAATTCATACGTAGACAACAAGAAGAAACCATAAAGGAATACTTCCATGGTACTCCAAAGACAAGATTGTCTCCCTTTAAAACAGACATTGATGCTAAGGATTACGTGATTTACAAAGGGGTACTGACTAGTGATCTTTCATCAACTTTTTCATTTTTACCAGCAGGTGACTCCTACGAAGCAGAGGAAGGTGGTAATCTTGATAAAACGGATGAATCTATGGACAAGTATTACTCCTTAATCTCAGAACCAAGTTCATCAAACTTGGATAACTCGATTTTGGCAATTACTCATATTCCTCAAACCAATAAACTGGTCAAAGACATTTTGAACTCAAGTATATTAGGTTACGTACACGTTTCAAAGGTTGATGACGCTAAGGGCAAGGTGAAAGTCCTTTTACCTTTCCCTGGTGGATTCCCCAGAAACGTGTTGTTTTCGACACACATTAATTACACTGAATAGATAAAATTTGTATAAAATATATATATACTTTTAATCAAACGGAACAGGTTTACTCTGTCTTTTCAAGCTTTCAGAGGCAGCTATCCCGCTTGGAATTTTGATTCCACAACAATCACCCCAAGTATTAATCGTAGAGTGTACATGCCCACAATCATCTTCCCTGTCGCTATGAGGCTCACTTATTCCATCAGGACATGGAATGATGGTACCAAACATAAAGTGCTGAATAATTGGTAGCTTTCCCAAAACTTCAGCCTTGTACATTTTAATCATACCTTCTTTTATCTTCTGCCATGACTTGGCTGCCAGGATATCATCAAGCATAGGCGAATGCCATCTCAAGCTTAACTTTTCTGTTTGATTCTTTGGTAGTGTTTTAATATTATTAATAAAATGGATACATTCAAGGTACATGTATTGGTTATGGTAATGTTCGACAAGCTCCTCGTTATGTATCAGCTTAGGTTTCATATGAGGATGAGTCGCAAGTTGAGATGAGCCAAAAAGAAAAGGAAGAAAGTGGTAGTCGTCAAGTCCCCAAACACCATGTGAACCTGCTGGTTCAAGCCAATATGTTTTTTGCAAACGTCTCATTATCTTCATGTACTTGGTAAATACCTTCACAATAACTGCAGGATAATCAGACGGGACGAAGATATCGAGCTGCTTCAAACAGTACAAAAATGCAACAAAATTCAACTCGTGGCCTGATCCAAAATCTATTCGTGTTCTATTACCCCAAGATTCTGTGAAGTATGTGGCTACTTCGTCCGTCTTCTGGTTGACAAGTGGAGTAAGTATGTTCACGGCTTCAGCTTGAAGTTGATCATAGAAATCACGGAATTCGATCTTTCCAAACCGAGAAATGTCTTTCTCGTAAACAACTGGGTTTCTATCAATTAACTCATTGACCTTATCAAGAATCAACAGTAGCTCTTGGGTATTGTGAGAAACTGGAACGGGAGCATCATTACTAATGCCCTCTACCAGAACTTGCAAGTCTTGTACAAACGAAAGGATCGCATTATATATATCTGAATCAACCCACTTTTCAAGATCATCTTGTGAGACTACACGTTTAACGGGAATAGTCATGTTTAGTAATAAGAAGGTTAATTTCAAATACGCTCACATGACATAGGACATGTCAACTAAATGCAGGAGACTCTTGTCAAAACTAGTCCTCCCACAAACCAAGGTATAAATGAATAGTCATAAAAGTAAAGCTTAAGAGCAGAAAATTGTTCAAACTTGCTACTCTACCAATCAGAAATTCAAAAAATCAATCAAGTTAAAGGTGACAAAAGGTGTAGCTATTCGCACAAATCCTACTCAAATGTTGATGCGAAAAATTTTGAGGTTGAACCAGTTTGCAACCCACTAATGTCCAAGTCACCTTTCTTTACGTTTCCTGCAAAGGCTGACTTTGGAAAGTCACAATTACTAAGAGCTTTATGGGGTAACCACAAGAAATCGTCCATTAATGCTGTTACAACATTGCCTTTGAATATCAAGTCCAAGAAAACAATCTATCATGAAGTAGAACAAGCCAACCCCGATGCGTCATATATTCTGCTTAAAAGCAAGAAGTCAGTTGCATTTGCAAAGGCATTACTTTCTTTTTATAAGTCGGGTGTTAAGAATGTCTGGAACAACAAAACGGAGTACAATAGGCTACTCAACGACTATAAATTATCCAAACAAATTACCAAAAGAGGAAACGATATCGACATCAGAATTCCCGGGTTTGCAAGGTTGACATCAGAAATGTCAAAAATTTTATACATTAGCCTGATTGAGAGCAAATCAAAAAACACACAGGTTGAAGGAGGTGTTATCCGAGGAGATTCCGTGCCACAAGTCATAGAATCCAGTATTTTTAACATGACTCGTAGTGAGTATCAACTCATTAACAGAACACCTGTTGATTTTGCTAAAATTCCAGCGTTCGGCTTAATTTTCATGGTTTTCATGGAAATGACACCGTTGGTATGTTATGCTTTCCCTGGAATTACACCCTCCACCTGCATTCTTCCTTCGGTACTTCCACGTCTCTGGGACCCCACCCCACTAAAACAACTTGGAGAGAGAAAGCAATCTTTGTCACCAGAGGAATTGGCATTTAAAACTGCTTATAACATTCCCATTGAAGAAGTGAGACTTCTTACTCGTGCCTTACGTCTCAAATCAAAATATATTCCTGGGTTCTTATATCCAGAAACATATTTGCGTCGTCGTCTACAAAACCATCACAACTACTTGAAGGTTGATAACTATTACTTGAGTGGCCTTAATGGTAATGGCAACCTTTGGAATTTATCCAACCAAGAGTTACTTCTTGCTGGGCTCGAAAGAAACTTGATTGAAGATATAAAGAAAGAAATTATGACTCTCGAAGGTCTTGAAGAGAAAGAAAGGGTAGAACAGGAGAAACATTACTTTGATGTACTAAGATTGAAACTTTTCCGCCACTTGGTCGATTATGACACCTACAATGTGGGTTACCTTACTATTCCTCAACTGAACTTCCATACTCCCACAGAGACAGTAATGAAGTGGCGCGAGTCCATGAATTAACATAAAATTAAACCCTCAGATGGAGCAAGACATTTGCACCCATTTCTTCCTTGTAAATAAAAACATTACACATTATTCTATAAATAAATATCTACGCCCAAGAGTTTTGTGGTCGTATTTGCCCAACCTCTAGTTGAGCACGTTTGGATGTTGGACTCGAGGGAATCTTTTCCTTCTCAAAAGTCTTACGCTGTTGTCTCAATTGTGAATTGAACTTACCCCCAAGGCCCGATTTCTGCACAGACTTACTAGCCACACTATTTCTTGAGGGCATTGCCTCAATCACAGGTCGTGGCTTCAATTTCAAGTCGCTTTCGTCCTGGTCTAACACAACAATGTTTGTGTCATTTGAAACTCTTTCTCCACCATTGAATAAACCGGTAGTGTCACGAATGTTGATTTTAAATCCAAGAAGTTCATCTGAGGTGTCATCAATAAAAAAATATAATAAGTCATTATTGTAAAGCTGCATTTTCTTACCCTTGCCAATAAGAGTTTCATTTACTGTACAGGAGTTAGTGCTCACATCAAGTATCCAGATATCATCAAGACAGTGCGCTGGACTCTCGTATATAGACTTCAAAATAGTCGGATGGCGCTTCTTGCTAAACAAACAATGTATCTTTGACATACGATCGTCATTCACAAACGTATCACATGCTTCATTTCTTCCAATTGCATACGGATTGACACCTTGACGAATATGAATGGGGGTTTGTAATATTGATGGGGGGAGTGGTTCCAAGGTAATAAAAGTGTCCTCTGGAGTTTCTTGAATACGTGACAAATCAGCGCTGCTTGATATGCTTAGTCTCCGCATGCTAATAACTTCTTTACTGTTTACCTTCATTCTTTTCTTTGTGGGGGATGAACCATCATCAGAATGATCTCTTTCCAATTTTTGAGGAGTTGACTCATCTAACAAGCTACCTTCTTCAAACCAAAGTGGTTGGCTAGGTTTTGGTTGCGACTGTGGTAAAGGAACAACTCTTTTTGGTACTTTAAAATCATTCTTGGGATTTTTGGACTTGCGATCAAGTGGTCTCATCATTATGTCTTCATCGATCTTACTCATTGAGGTATCTATCGGAATTCCATTGTCGATCTTACGAGATTGCTGGGATTGTGATTGTGATAAACTCAAGGCTTTCTGCAGTTGTGACTCTTCGTTGTACACATCCAGTAACCATTTGTGTTTTAAGGCATCCTCGGCTGTGATTCTTAACCTTGGATTCACTTGAAGACAGCATTGAAGGAAATCTCGACCAGATTGGGAAATCTCGTAAGAATTCAAAGGAGACTCATGATATTCTCCCTGTTTGATCTTTTGAAACATTTGCGCCTGCGTTTTCCCGTTAAATGGTAAATGGGAGGTTAGTAGAACGTAGACTAAGCATCCAAGAGACCAAATATCAACTAGAGACGAATAATTATCTTTGGGACTTGCTGATTGGGACAGTGTGTCATACTTTCCAGTTATCACCTCGGGTGCAACATAAGCCAATGTTCCACAGAATGTTTTCATAAATGTTGAATTGTCACTGAATTTAGCTAAACCAAAATCTGTTATTTTAACAAGAATAGGATCATCTTGCATGATCAAAATGTTGTCCGGCTTTAAATCACGGTGCGAAATCCCTAGTTTATGTACATAAGCAATACCTTCCAATATTTGCTTCGTTATAACTTGTGTTGCGTCCTCCCCAATAGCGCCATTTGCAGCGACAAAATCCATCAAGTCACCCCCAGGCACAAGCTCCATCACGATATAGTAATTATCAATGTCCTCATAAAATGCCTTAAGCGAAACAATATTTGGATGATCTAGTTGTCTTAAAATGGATAGCTCACGATCTACTCCAGCCATAGCACCCCCAGTGTTGAGAGCCTTTCGCCTGTTAATGATTTTCACTGCGTATGAATCGCCAGTGGATCTTTGGACGGCTTTCTTGACAGTGGCAAATGCACCCTGCCCAATTGTTTCATTCTTGATGATAAAGTCTTTGAATATTCCTTGGTCGTTCAAAACTGAGTGTCTTGAAGATGAGTTTGGTTGTTTGGTTGGGTTATAAAGATCTGAGAAAAGACAGACAAATTTGACCACATCCTTCGGTACACCTACACCAACAGCTATTTCATCGCCCTGGTTAAGCATGTAGTTCGATCCCTTTACAAGTCGCGTATTGTTGAGATGAGTACCGTTGGTGGATGTATCCTGTATCCATAAGGATTTGTCTTCTGTGTTGAGCCATATCTTGAAATGTCTGTTTGATAATCGTGAAGAATTTGTTAGTTTGATATCAGCATCTGGACTACGTCCAAAAATCCACATCTTCTTTGGTGTTTCTCCACCTTTCTTTATATCATAGTACTGGTTGGGGTACTGACCTGTGGTACATATGAAACGACAAATCCTTTCCAGACCATCACCAGATTCTAATAGATCACTTTGGGTCTCAGCTTGAGTATCTGGACTCTGTTGCGTGGGTTGCGTATGCTGAGTCTGTGTGAACATAGTGATGGATCACTATTGATACGCGTTTTTATTTGGGAATAATATCGTGTTCCTAAATTCACGTGAATACTAAATGTAGAAAGAATCCCATATACTGGAAGTGACTCTTCCATGGGCAGGAATGCTATTAGGTTCCAAAACAACATTTAGAAGCATTCATACTTCAATTATTACTCAATATGGATTTAAGTTTAATTAGAATATTATCGATAAGTTACTAAATTTTGGAAACGTTTATCAGTTTGGACACATTATTCCAAGTGGAAGAGAAAAAGAAAACTTCGTCACAAATATTCCTTTGAATAAAATAGGCGGTTGTTGGAGCTTAAAGTGCCAGGATCTAAAATCATCTCACCCACATTATTAAATCGATTTAGATTACATCTTGGAATTCTAAGCAACAAAGTGAGAGCCAAAAAAAAAACTAGCGAACCTGCTTACAGTAAACAATTATACATCTGGTGAGAGTTCAAGAAGATACTAAGGGTCCTAAGTTGAATACGAGGATGGGATTGCCGGTCTGACATCACAGTTTAGCAAATACTAATACAGAACCGTCAAATTCATATCCTATTTGGGGAATGAGGTGATGGGGTTATGTTTGTATGTAGTTACGAAGTTCTCGCAAAGAAATTTTAGCCGCCGTCTAGGGTTGCTACAGTTGTGCCAGGTGACTGCGAAATTTCTAGTGAAGATCCATGCCCCAGAAGAATACGGTGTGACGTAAAGCATGAGGCCCTCCGCTTTATTAGGGAAAAAATATATTGTATTGGGAATAAATCCCTCAAGAAACACAGACCTAAAAGTACGCAGAGCAGACCAAGGTTTACCGCGAGGATGCGGGATTTTTGTTCAAATGGTTGGCTGACATTACCAATAGATTTCGTGTGAAACTAAAAATAAAGACAAAAGGAAAATTTTTTGGTTTGTCGAAGTCAATTTTGTGTTAATTTACATTCATCTCCTCGTTTTTGTGATAATTTCCTAAAACATATGTCAAATTACTGGAGATTTTGTGGTTCCATGAATATATATAGCTAGGTTCATCAGGTCTCCAAATTTGATCAATATAGTTTTTTGTATTCGAGGCTTTTTTTAGTCTTCATCCTAGTGGTGTTTTCTTGTTGTTATAAGGTGTGTTCTGTACTGGGGTTAACGCCAGTATTCTTTTTATACCCAAAAAAAAAGAGTTCTTATGTCTATACTATCCAAAAAGCCATCACGAAGATCTTCTTCTGCTTCCGCATCAACTAGTTCTTCAAGTTCATCTAACTATACAACTACAACCACGACTACCAACAACAAGCAATGTGGTTCATCAGGGTTCAGCAAGTTTGATGAAAAGAAAGACTACATGAAGAGATGTTCGTTAAAGAGGCATGCCGCTGGCGAAAAACATCCAGTTGCGGTTTCCTTTTGCTTGAAAAAGTAAGCCTTCACTGTTATTTAAATTCTACTCAAAAAATGAATGGTAGAGCGGTCTACCACTATGTATATTATTATTGTTTCATGTCAAAGGGGTTTAACGGATAATGTTTTATAATTAATGAATATTCATCGTGACTAATGTATATTTGGTCATGAAAGAATTAGCATTAAGTTGGCTGTGTATTGTATAGGGGATAGTAAATTAAAAGTTTGCTCTTAGCTGGTTCTAGAGCAGGTATCAATTGCTATAGATAACAGAAATTCAAAACTAGGAGAATGACTACTCATTTTACGCAATAAATCTATGTCAGGGGTATGGTTTAGGTTTCATACATAGTCACTTGTGACAAAAAAATGTGGTCATCGTGTCGCGTAGGGAAAAACAAAAACATCTACTGGCCAAATTAATTACTACATAAAAATAATGTGTGAAGACTCGTAGAGTCATGAAACCATTTGTCTAGAATCACAACTGAACATAGTTTTCAACGTAAATCTTCCAGGCTAGAGAGGACGTTCACACGAGGGATTGAAAAAAATCCAGCATGACCGCTCATTGCAAGTGTCCTGGTTTTAGCATAAAGTAAAAAAGAAAACCTAGAAAAGTATTTTTTTTCTGCTTCTTATATACGGAATCAGAATCAAGTTTGGGGCGTGTCCCGCTCAGACTAGAATCAAAAAAATGTTTTGCGTAGTTGTTTGTAAAAAGTACTGGGCACTAATTGATCGCGCACGCGTCATTTTCCTACGTTTTGCATTTAATACAAAAAATCTTTTGCACCCAGTCAGAAGGGGTGTACAGTAAATTTCCTCCATTTTTCACACCCCTCCTAAACTGTTGGTATTTGCCCGGATTATATTATGCAGGTGATCCGGTATTGGTTTCACTACCGGATTTGAAAAAAAGGTAGGGATCATCAGAATTATTGGCACATATCCTCTTCGATTTTTGGTACCTGATAAATTCAATTTTTAACATAAATTTCTACGAAATGTGCACATATGAATCAGCTAAATTTCATCAGGAACCGTGATGTAGCCATCTGTATTTGTAGTCCCATATTTAATTTATTGGCTTGCACACCCTATCAAAAGAATTTTTCATCCCATAATTTGTAGTATTGTAACCTTCCAAAATACTGGTTTTCTTAAAGGCATTATAGCATTCAAATAAATTTACTAAATAAACATTCTTCTAGTTTGCCCTGTCCCTTTGCTCCATACTCTTCTTTGAATTCTTATTTCTTTTCAATATCAAATACTACACTCTTATGTAAGATAATTTCAATACACATAATTACAGGTCATATCCAGTATGCAAGTGACCTGATTCATATGTGCACATTTCGTAGAAATTTATGTTAAAAATTGAATTTATCAGGTACCAAAAATCGAAGAGGATATGTGCCAATAATTCTGATGATCCCTACCTTTTTTTCAAATCCGGTAGTGAAACCAATACCGGATCACCTGCATAATATAATCCGGGCAAATACCAACAGTTTAGGAGGGGTGTGAAAAATGGAGGAAATTTACTGTAAGTGATCCTGTAACTGAAAGATGTAAAACACTTGTTCCAAACCTTTCACAAAACATTGCTCAAAACCTTTCTTAAAGGTAGTCCAGTGAGTGCGACAAACTTCCTCATATTTTTGATACATTTTTTAGTTTCATTTTTTAGTCGTTTATTTGGAAGAACAGGCCACTGTTTATGAGGCATATATACGATTTTTTCAAATATATTCTTGACTTTGATAAACTCGATGTCAATATAGGGAATGTCGGATACGTCACAGAATGATACCTCACTAACCCTGGTATTTGTATAGTATTATCAATGGTCGATACACTATTTAAGCAAGTGTGTTTTTTTATAAATGATTGTTGGTATTTGTTAGAGATGCCCCACAATACTAAATGTTAGCTAAAGTGGGGAAAAAAGGCGGGTAAGAAATCTGGGCATTTTCGGGACTTTTGGAAAACCCAATTAGTCCGTATCCTCCCCATATTCTGACGCACCAAAACTAGATATTGGCTCATACGACAAACCGCCTTGATCTAAAAATTATTCGCGTGATAACCGTTCCTCGGGTACGTTAAATGTGGGTCACCGAGACAAGAATTATATTGTGGTGACAATCAATACTATATGAATAACTCAATTGAGTTAGCAATGTGTTGTGCACTTTTCTATCATTTCGGAGAGCTGGTTAGATTTGTTTAAAAATACCCTATGTAAAGATTTTGCACCGTGTGTAGTGAAATATGACATCGGGAATATACTTCTCAATATGTCAACATGTAGGATGGCTGAAATTATCCGATTGTGTCAGTGTCATGAATCAGCAGGTATCGTACCACAAGCATTATTATAGTCTTTTATAATCTAGGTATAAAAGGAACTATTCCTTCTCTCCAGGTTACACATATTTTACAGAGACCACCAGTTGATCAACTTCGCTAGTAATAAAAATAAAAGTACAATGAGAGGTATTGTTTTCCACGGCAACAAAGATATCAGATTCGAGGCGTCACACCCAGAACCGCAATTGGTTCATCCTAAAGATGTCAAGATAAAGGTTGACTATTGTGGTATATGTGGTAGTGATCTTCACGAATACATGGATGGACCCATTTTCTTTGCCAACGAAACTCATCCAATTTCTGGAAAGAATTACAAATTATGTATGGGCCATGAAATGTGCGGAGAAATCTTTGAATTGGGTCCCGGGGTATCCAACCCAGAGTTGAAGATTGGAACTAAAGTAGTAGTTCAACCAATTGGCTCTTGTATGGACAAAGAAGAATTGTGTCTCGATGATGTCTCCAAATGCTCCGCATGTGCCCAAGGAAATTACAATACATGTAAGAACATTTCTTTCACAGGTTTGGCATTTGCCGATGGAGGCTTTTCAGAATACTGTGTTGTCGGTGAAGATCATGTTCTTCCATATCCTGAGGACATAATACCAACCAAAGTCGCGGCATTGACGGAACCATTGGCAGTGAGTTGGCATGCAGTTAGAAAATCAAGAATTGAAAAGACTGACGATGCTCTTATCTTGGGAGCTGGTCCAATAGGTTTGCTTACCGTGATTGCATTAAAAGGTCATGGTGTTGACAATATTATTGTTAGTGAACCAGCCAGCTCAAGAAGAGAGATGGCTGCAAAATTTAATGTTAAAACATTTGATCCATCAAAATATGGCAAAGACATCGACAAGCTTTCAGAAGACCTCCGTAAATTAACAAAGAATGGCTACGGATATAACAGGGTTTACGATTGTTCCGGATTGGAAATTACTTTCAATATTATGCTTAAAACATTGAATTCTAATGGTACTGGTACGAACATTGCCATATGGGCTCATAAACCTATTGACTTTTACCCAATGGATGTCACCTTAATGGAAAAGAACATTACTGGTTCTATGTGTTATGTCAAGCAAGATTTCGAAGAAGTTCTCGAAGCGTATAAAAATAGGTTGATTGATCCAAAAGAAATTGGATCGCTTGTTACCGGCGTCTTCCCACTTGAACCGGGTGTGGAAACGATATTCGAGGAATTATGTGTCCACAAAGAGCACATCAAAGTCTTGGTGACTCCAAACTCCGAGTAATTATTTGCGATATATATTCGAATGCAATGATTCAATTTGAACTCCCCTTGACAACCCAACTCTTCGTTGTATTGTAGCTGTATTCGTTTTAGAACAGATATCAGCCAAATTTGACCTTTTCGGAATGCGTGATTGTAAAAATTGGCTATTTGCACGAGTTTTTGCCGCCATCGATGACTGTGCTAATGAAATATGAGCTGCTGCATCATTTAGTGTTGGGGTTAGTTGCGGTGATTTTTGTTTGGATTGTAGATGTTCGGGATTTCCCGAAGTTTTCTGTATTTTGTTTACTGATGGTTGCTCATTGTACGTATTGATTGCTATTGGATTCTCTTCGCCAGGACTTTGAGAGAGATTTGCTCTATTAGATCCTTGTGAACTTGTTAATTCTTCTACCTCCCCTTCACTATCATCTACCTCACTTTTTGACAGCCATTCTTGGGCGGAAAATGGATCTAGCTTGCTTTTGGGAAGCGATATAGTAACATAAAACGTTTTCTCAACAGGGGTTTCTGGATCGGTATTAAGAACAATATCTTTCCAAGAAGCCTTAGATTTATGTAATTGTAATTCTGTTGGATCGTCTTCTGTAGCTGTAACTTTTTCTGTTGTTGCAAGTCCAGAGTATTGACCAGTCATTTTTGGTTTCTTTTTGACGAATTCTTCTGAAACCTGGTCAAAAAGTGATGCTACCAGGCCATTCAAGCCATCTTTTTCCATTCTTGCTTTATTAAGACCCGAGTACAGATGTAGGGGAACCTCCCAAATTTGATTCATAATTGTAGAAATGTTGAATCAATTCAAATATTTTAGGAAGTGGTAAGATATGTATAGAGTAGGGTTTGAATACCGATTATGTAATCAGAAATTATAAACTAGGCTATTATAGAATGCAACTCGATCGTTCGGTTGGGAACTAAAGAAGGTGGGAGCAACTTATCAATTCCAGTCCCAGCTTCGGAATTATACAAATCAGGTGACTTCTAATTTGAAGTAACATTAAAACCAGCTTCACCATCAAAAGGTCGAATACACGTCTTGAAACACTCTAAGCAAAATTTTTCTTATCCCAAACAAATCTTACAACACGAATTAAGGGTTTCATTTTTGGGAAGTGTGTTGGTTCAGTAATACAGAACGCAGTGGTAAGTCCAAGCGGTTGTGGGTTCCATTGATGGTTAGAGTCACATGACCATTGATTGCTTACCTTATAATTAGGTAATAATATAGCAAAATATCGCGTAATAACTCAAAACAATACTACTAAAAAACCTACGAGCTTATATATCTTTCGGAGTCGTACATGTACGACGGCTAGGATGGAGTTCTCTTGAATTTGCATGATTGTGACTTATTGTGGCTGCTTATCCATGAGCAATATTATTGTGAAAGTATTAGTGGGGTCATACTTCTTGAACAGAGTTTAGCTGAGTTTCCACCAAAGTGGTTTTGTCCCAAATACGATTTCTAAACGCATAAGGGTTGCAGAGTTGACCTTTGCTTAAAAGATCAGGACCGCCGTAACGTAAAAGATTCAAACTTCCGTTGACTCGGATAAGTATTATAATGGGTGCCAATGAAACAATGAGTTGGATTTTGCATCTTTTGTTGATATTATCTTGGGACCAATGATAATTGGGAATACCTAGAATGCGAGGTTTATGCTTACACAAGAAATTGACTGATTCCGATAGAATCAACCTATCAATTCTAATTAAAATGCATACTTGGAATGATTCCGGCCTGGTGTCCCCACCTCAAAAGAAACAATACATGCCAGTGCTTGTTTTATATTTGGTATCTTGTTACCATTTTGCTTTTGGTGATTTTGTTTTCAATTAGGAAAAAAAGAAGGCCAACTCTTTAAAGTGACTTCAAGGATCTTATAACAGAAACGACCAAAGAAAAGGAACTGGGTTTGAATACGAGTTTAGTTTTGGAACCTTTATAACTTTTACGTTTTGTTGCCTAAAGACAAAGACTTGGATCAGACAGCCTTGTTTCCACATTGATGATTTCTTAAGATGACTTTTAGTTTCAGTTTTGGATTTTTAACTTGGAGCCCTTTATGGTTGAACTTTGAGAAATCATTTACTTTGAGTCCATATGCGAATGGATATGTGTTAGGGCAAACTACTCTTTTCTTTGGCAGTTACTTGGTTCTGTTAAGAGGATTTAGGTCTATTTACTCTTCTTGTGATGGTCCAATTCATGTTGGAAGAGCATGAGCCTTGGATAATGATTTGTTGCACTTTCTTTTTGTTTTAGGATTTCCCCAGAGGAAAAACCCAATGAACGTGAAATGGCACCTTCATGTTAAAGCAATTGAAGTGTGACGGAAAGTTTAGGATACGATTGGCTACAACGAAGAGGAAATAAACGTAGCTGGGAGCTACAATGACTCTACTAATTTCTAGACCTATTGAGCTCTTCCGGTTCAGCGGCTGATCACTAATGCTTATTAGGAAACTCTTGACAAGAAACGATAGATTTGAGTTCTACGTAAGTGTATTCTTGATTTCAAATTAACTTAAAAGATACTAACTAAAATTTATTATTCATTAAGATCGGGGACTAAAGTGAGAAATGAAGCGTAACAGACCTATTACATAATAATACATTTAAAACAACCACTTTTTTCCTTAACTGGCTCAGGCTTTGAAGATTGCTTCCCTCTAGCAGGAGTCTCCTTCTTGACGGCTGCTGCAGCAGTAGCAGGAGTTTTCTTTGACTTTTCTGCGGATACTTCCTTGTTAGAACCTTCAGTTCTGGCCTTGAAGAACTTAACGGCAGAAATAGCAAAGGTTTCACCTTGAACCTTAGCAATCTTCAATTCTAATGCAGATGGTTGTCTGGAACCGTCGCCAGCAGCGAAAGAGCCAGCACCCCATGGAGAACCACCATGAACTTCATCCAAGTTGGTCAAGTCACCAAAGACTGGCTTGTAACCCAATGGAATATAGGGAAGACCTTGGTGAACCAAGTAAGAGATGGCGTGTCTCACAGTGACTTCTTGTCCACCACCTTGAGTACCAGTAGTAACAAAAATACCAGCTGGTTTACCTTGAAGAGCTCCTTGACTCCATAATCCACCAGTTTGGCCCAAGAATGCAGTCCATTGAGCTGGTAAGTTGCCAAATCGGGTTGGAATACCAAACAAGAAAGCATCGTATTCAGCTAAGGTATCGACAGTAGCAATTGGGTGATCCAACTTTGGAGGAGCATACATCTTGGTCAAGACTTCTTCAGACAAGGTTTCTTCTATTTGAAAAACATCAACCTGTGAAGCCAAGCCGCTGGCTTCAACACCTTCCTTGATGCTTTTAACCAAGGTAGCGATGTGTCCCCAAGTTGAGTAGTAGATAATGGCGACCTTCATTTCAGTGACTGTGGCTGAATTAGTTGATCGAAACTGGAACCCTTCGGATATGGGGAGGGTTAAATACAAAAAAAACCCACCTAAAACCCGGAGTTACCTAATACGACACTATCTGGGCTAAATCAACCCGTAGCTTACTCAAATACATGCACACTGAACTAAGAGAATTGGGAAGATTACTAATTTTAATAAATTTATGCGCAAAGCCCACGCATTTGTCAAGCGTTAGTAAAGTTTTTTTGCTTAGGTCAGTGTTCAAAATAAAGTTAATGTGATGTACATCCTTTGTAATGTTTTATTAATGAAAATGGAATCCACAACTACAGCATCCATATAAAACGACATATTCTCACCCCAAATCTACTCAATTCCTTTCTTACTATTATTAACTCAATCACAAATCCCACAAAATGGCTCCAAAAGTCGCTATCATTATTTACTCGTTGTACCAACACATTGCTGTTTTAGCCGAATCTGTTCAGAAGGGTGTTGAAGCGGCCGGTGGTGAAGCCACTATCTTCCAAGTTGCTGAAACTTTATCTGACGAAGTCTTGACCAAGATGCATGCTCCACCAAAGAGAGACTACCCAATTGCTACTGCCGACACCTTAGCTGAATACGATGCTTTCTTGTTTGGTATTCCAACCAGATTCGGTAACTTCCCTGCCCAATTCAAGGCTTTCTGGGACTCTACTGGTGGCTTGTGGGGCCTGGGTGCTCTCCACGGTAAGCCAGCCGGTGTCTTCGTCTCCAGCGCTTCTCAAGGTGGTGGTCAAGAGGTTACTATCCAAAATTCCTTGTCTACATTGGTTCATCACGGAATTATCTTTGTTCCATTAGGTTACAAGCCAGTCTTCGGTGACTTGACCAACTTGGGAGAAGTTCATGGTGGTTCTCCATGGGGTGCTGGAACTTTTGCTGGTGGCGATGGTTCCAGAAAACCATCTGAATTGGAATTGAAGATTGCTAAGATTCAAGGTGAAACTTTCTACCAAACTATTCGTAAGTTTTAACGGTAAGGTAACTAGGTATTAATCTTTGACTTTTTTAGATTAACGCGATAGCAATATTTTGATGAACACAAAAAAATAAAACTCATATTTACGATAATAAAGCTAATTTCTAAACAGTTTGACTGCGTCGTGTCATATGGGGTACAGAAAAGATTAAGAGGTGTACCATAATGGCAAGCGATTTTAACTTTTACAAGTGGCACAAAAACCTTACAGTATTAACTTTACCTGCCTTATTGTATATATCAAATCTTGACGCTGTCTAAAAAGTTAAATATCCCGCAAAGTTGACATCTACGAAAACCCTGTGATGTCACGTGCTACGAATACCAGAGGTGCTTTAACTACTTTGGTCATGACATGTCGAAACTTATTGTTCGCACGCATCATTACATTACAATAATGTTCACTATTGAATTCTATCATTAGTTCTATGTACATAGTGGGTTCACCAAGAGTCAGATGATTATTCATCGCTATCATCGTCGTAGTTGAATCCAAAGGAAAAGCTTGAAGTACTTGCACTGGTTAACTGCTCCCACTTTTGACTTACACCTGCCTCCTTTCTCATTATCTTTTCCAAATCTTCCAAACCTGTTTTCAAAAGATTTTCCTTACCGTCAAGCAACATCAATTGATTAAACAATTCAAAAATCGGCATTGTTGGTAACGTAGAGATCTCTCCACAATCTTCATTAATAAGTGCTTTGTCTGCTAAATTTAACTGACTAAATTTATCGTGATAACCTTTTAATGCATGAGTGTAGTCGTTTTCTGGAATACCCAACTGTAGCAATTCCAATATACTGGCGTTGACTTGGTTTGGATGAAATCCTGATATCTGATTTCGCTTGTTCTTCAAAAAGTTTAATGCATTGGGTAATTTGGATACGGGCACAAAATTCTGTGTCAATGCTACCGAATCATCTAAGTTGATGACAGAATGCCACCACCCAGAAGGGACATACATGCATTCACCAGGGAAAGTAATACCAATCACACATTCTTCAATCTTTAAAGAATCGTTGAAGAAGCCAGAGATTACCCACTCAGCTATTCCAACTGGAGATGTAACCTCGCTTTCTTCATCGTCCGTACCAACACCCGGAGGAGTGATATGTGGAGGTATCATGACCCAGAGCTTTCTACCTGTCAATGCTGCATTCCATGCCGATGTATAGTTTGGATCTTTATGAAAAGTTGAGCCAGATCTCTTGGGGCCAACTATTAACCACGCATGATCTGGGCGACAGCATTGCTTGCTCTTGCTAAAAACTGTAAATAAATCTTCTTGAAATATTTTAGGGGGCTCATATTCTTCTTTCAATGTTTTCATTGCTTTACTATTGCAATCAAACAAGTAAAGTGGGTTTTCGTCTTGGTTGTTCTTTAAGTATTGATCATATCTAGTTAAGTCCCATTCGACAGCTTCCTGTCTAAATTTGATATCCGAGAAACGAGTCAACAATTTTTGAAAGTCCCATTTGGGCCACCTCGATTTATCAGTGTTTGTTAGGATGAATGGTGCGTTGTGGTATGAAGAATTGAATTCCTCTAATGACAACATGCTTTCATGAATTCTTAAAATTCTACCAGTTGGCAAGGGATCAAACTGGTTTTGAAGGGCTTTTTCATGGTAAATAGTTTCTTCCTTTATGATTTTGGCAAATATTTGTTCATAATTAATTTGGGAACATTGGAAGGGACGATACAAGACGTCAGAGCACAATAAGTTATCTGGTAATTGTAAATTAGCCAGAATTTCGTGAGGAAACCCAAGAACCGTACATTTCCAAGAGCCCCTCCATTCCAAATCTTGGTTGTTGTTCTTGACATAGAGTTTCTTCCAGATATCTTCGTCGTAAAGATACGCATACATTACTCTCGAAGTATGAGACAAATTCTTCAAAGTCGTTCCATCTTCAATAAATGACAAAAATGTCATAATCATATCATCTGGAAAGATAGAAAGGTATCCCAACTGCTCTGCACGAGATAAACCTTGGTTATTTTGAGAAACTGGGAGATATGCATTTCCGCTTGGTCTGACATTTAATGGGTGTCGGTTGCTACTCATAAACAATGAAATCGTACGAGAAATATCTGGTGCAGATACCCTTTGTTTTTTGTTTGCTGGAACATCTCTCTTATTAGTACCTAAGTCTACCATTACTTTTAACCCTGGGGTGAAATGGTTGTGAAAAATTGTAGTTATTTTCTCATCTACAAAATTGTAAGAAAAAAAAGATCCAAAATAAGGCCACTTCGTTACAAACTCCATAATCCCCAAAACAGCAAATCTTCAAGCAGACGGCTAAATTCCAAATATAGGAGTGATTCGATATCTCTAACTAGCATATATCACTTTTACGGGAATCTTTTTCTTAATAGCAGCAAAAAATTTCCATTCTCGGGCTACTAAAAGCACACATATTAAGGTATTGCATTTTGTGTAAGTGAGAATCGTGACCGATTGAGTGACTCAAGATAATCGAGTGATCTTTGATCAAGTGTGCTGCTTAAATAAAAAGTACATGTTTAAGAGAGCATTTGCCAACTTAACTAAACAAGCACCAACCATTACTAGACAATTATCAAAATCCACCATGTCTAAGTTGCCACAGGACTCCACAACGCAGTCTCCAGTCATCTTTGCACCAGAGACATATCAGTACACAAAAGGTCACTTAAATGAGACCGATATAGACAAGGATCCGTTGAAACAATTCACCTTATGGTTTAAAAATGCACAATCCGAATTACCAAAAGGATCAGATATCATTCCTGAATCTACTACTTTTTCTACAGCCAGATTGCCATCCGGTAGAGTTTCCTCCAGAGTTGTTTTATTTAAAGAACTTGACAACTTGGGTTTCATCGTTTACACAAACTTGGGATCTTCTAAAAAGTTTGCCGATTTTGAAACAAACAAGTATGCTTCCTTGACGTTTTTTTGGCCACATATCCAGAGACAGGTCAGAATCGAGGGTCTTATGGAAGAAACCACGAGAGAAACCTCTGAGAGATATTATAATACTAGACCTAGAGGTTCCAAGATTGGTGCTTGGGCTTCTCCTCAATCTCAAGTAATTGAATCGAGGGAAGAATTGGATAAAATTACCGAAAAGTACGAAGCCCAGTTTGCGGACTACAAGGATGACGAAATTCCTTGTCCTGAAAGATGGGGAGGTATTAGAATCGTTCCCTTGGAAATTGAGTTCTGGCAAGGAGGTGTTAGTAGATTACACGACAGACTTACTTATAGAAGAGATGAGATCGACCAAACAGAATGGAAAGTTGTTCGTATTGCTCCATGAATAACAAAAATCCAGTACTTAAAAAGACTTTATTATAATGTATATACAGGGACTTTACTTTTTATGAACCTTGTGTTCAGCGTTGAACATCAACGGATCTTCTCTCTTTGGAATCCACTCTTTCTCCTTTAGTTTTCTTTCCTTTTCCGTCAAAAATTTACCAGGATAAATCAAACGATCATCAATTGCGTTTAAATTAGTTTGTGGATTTTCAACATCCTTTATCAAACCATTTTCACGTTTCAAACCCTTCAAGAAAGTCTTGATTTCGGCGAAACAGTGCATACACATGAAATGAGATCTCTTGAAATGTCCACAAGCCGGACATCTGACCAAGTTATTCATTTGTTGTATCTTTTTGTCGCCAGGAGCATATAACTTCACTCTGTGTCTTCTCTTGGACATTTTTTTCTTTGGAGCAGCTCTTAAAATAGTACCATTGTCGATCATGAAAGGTGGTTGACCTTCGTTATTTTCAATTTGTTCCTTTAATTCTTCATATCTTTTGTCCTGCTTTGCTGATATATTGTTCGTAAGTCTCAAAGTAATGGATGGAAGGCGTGGCAAGAAGCCCAAAATATCTGGTACCAAAGCTCCAACCAGTCTAAGGGACATAGACATTATTAACAATTACTTTGTATATGGGGTCAGATTGGTAGCTTCGGTCTCGAAATTTTTCATATTGATGGAAATCATGTGATATTGAACTGCACACGACACATTACTAGCTCAAACCTACCACCTTTTTTCATTGCTTTTGTGTGTGTTTATGTTCCTAGTGTACTGGACAAATACACATACAATACTGCAATCATATTTTACCGTAGATATGAGTTAATTGTTGAACTAAGCTTGTATTGTTGGCTACTGTAGAAATAAAATACCATGTTATTTTTGAGATAGTTTTTTGTGTAGAAGTTTACTTTTTTCATTTGTGGTTTACCGTCAGTAACTTATTACACAAAACCCGGAAATTATGTGCACAAAAACAATTAATGAACATAAACAGCGCCTAATCGAATAACGTGTACCTTACTTCAATACAACCTTTACGATGTCTATTTCTATTGACGAAGCTAACCAACCTCAAAAGTATGTTGGTTTTGATACCATCACCACTCAGATTGAGAACAGATTGTTAAAGAGAGGATTCCAGTTCAATATCATGTTGGTTGGTAGATCGGGATTGGGCAAGAGTACCTTGGTGAATACCCTCTTTTCTTCGAAGTTAGCCAGCTCAAGTGGGCGTTTATCGGCAACCGAGTCCATTGAAAAGACTACCGAGATCAAGGTATCTTCGCATCACTTGATTGAAAACAATGTCAGATTAAATATCAATGTTATTGACACACCCGGCTTTGGCGACCAAATCAACAATGAGAAGTGTTGGGAACCATTGGTGAAGTACATCAAAGAACAGCATTCTCAATACTTGAGAAAGGAATTAACTGCCCAAAGAGAAAGACACATCACGGATACTAGAGTTCACTGTGTCTTGTATTTCCTCCAACCAAATGGTAAGAAATTGAAGCAATTGGATATCCAAGCCATGAAAAAGTTATCTGAGATATCCAATGTTGTCCCAATAATTGCCAAATCTGATTCTCTCACCCTTGACGAAAGAGGTGACTTCAAGAAGCTCTTACAACATGAATTTGTCAAGTACAACTTTAACATCTACCCATACGATAGCGAAGACTTGTACGACGATGAAAGACAACTAAATGAAGATATCAAGTCATTGATACCATTTGCAGTTGTCGGTTCCGAAAAGGAGATCCAAATTAACGGTGAACTGGTAAGAGGTCGTAAGACAAAGTGGGGTGCCATCAACGTCGAAGATGTGAGTCAATGCGAGTTTGTGTTCTTGAGAGACTTTTTAACCAGAACACATTTACAGGATTTGATTGAAACGACCGCTATTGTGCATTATGAAACTTTTAGATCGAAGCAATTGATCGCCTTGAAGGAGAATGCTTCGAACCCTAACCGTCAGTCAGTTCCCGCTCAATCGGCATCAGCTACATCTCAGGAACTTAATAAGCAACCATCTGCTTCTAACCTTTTCCAACAACGTGCGTGATTTATATATTTATTTACAATAAGTACTTAAATAATTGTTTTTCTAATATTCCGTAGTGATTGCCAGTAAAAACTGTGACGCGCAGAACGCGTCGTTAAAACCAATCTCTTCCCTACATAACTATTTTTCAGAACAAGACTATGGGTGTTAAAGGTACGTCAAATAGAGTATGAAATAGCAAATGGTTGAAGCTAACTCCAAGGTCTTAATAAAGTTATTAGAGAGCATTCTCCCAATGCTTTCAAAGAATTTCAGTTGAAGAATCTCTTTGGGAGAAAGGTCGCTATCGATGCGTCTATGTGTCTTTATCAATTTCTTATTGCTGTAAGACAGTCTGATGGCCAACAGTTGACTACTGATAGTGGAGAAACTACTTCCCATTTGCTGGGATTGTTTTATCGTACCATTAGAATGGTAGAGAATAATATCAAACCAGTTTATGTTTTTGATGGAAAGCCACCAGTTATGAAAGGGGGTGAATTAGAAAAGAGATTGGCTAGACGGGATGAAGCTCAGAAGCAGATTGATTCTATAAAGGAAACAGGAACTGTTGAAGAAATGATGAAGTACGAAAAGCGTTTGGTGCGTGTATCCAGAGAACAAAATGACGAAGCCCGTAAGTTATTGGAACTTATGGGAATTCCATATGTTGATGCACCATGTGAAGCCGAAGCCCAGTGTGCCGAATTGGCTCGTGGTGGCAAAGTTTTTGCAGCTGCATCGGAAGATATGGATACTCTTTGCTATGAGCCACCATTTCTCTTGAGACACTTGACTTTTGCTGAAGCTCGTAAGATGCCCATTGACCAAATTTCATACAAGGAGGCTATGGAAGGATTGGATTTGACCCGAGAACAGTTTATTGATTTGTGTATTCTACTTGGGTGTGATTACTGTGAAACAATCAAAGGTGTTGGTATGGTCTCTGCCATGAAATTAATTCGTGAACACGGGTCTATTGAGAAGATTATTGAGCACATTGAAAGTTCGGATAGCAAGTACAAAATCCCCGAGGATTGGCCTTACAAGGGAGCTCGTGATTTGTTTATGAATCCAGAAGTAACGAAAGCAGATGAAATCACATTGAAATGGAAGGAACCTAATTTGGAAGGGTTAATAGAGTACATGGTCAATGAGAAGGGTTTCAGTGAAGATAGAATTAAAAGTGGTGCAGAAAAGTTGAAAAAGGGCTTAAAGTCAGGCGTCCAAGGTAGATTGGATGGATTCTTTAGTGTTGTTCCCAAAAGCGATGATAAGAAGAGAAAGGCTGAACCAAAAAGTACAGCCAAAGGTGGTGCTAAAGGCACCAAAAGAACAAAGAAAAGATAAATTTTAGCTTTTGTTTTATATTCGTGTATTATATCAAGATTCTAATCCTTCGACTTAGGCTTCTTCTTCTCGGCGTCAGCCTCCTTTTCTGCTTCAATTTCTTGAACGAACTTATTAATTTCGTCCAGTGTTAATTGTTGAATGCGGTTACCGGATCTCAATACCGAGACTTCGATATTCTTGGCACCTGTTTGGACGACTTCAAGTAACGACTTTATAGTTAACTTTACTGTCTGCTCATCCGACAAGTTCTCTTCGTAATTGTTTTCCAAGAATTCCTTTACTGTCTTCGATGATCTACCAATGGCATGGGCCTTCCAGGCATTGTAGACACCAGAGGGTTCTGTCTGGTATAATTTAGGCACAGTATCATTATTGTCAAAACCAGCAATAATTGTAGCTATCCCAAAAGGTCTCACACCACCCGACTGGGTATACTTTTGTTGAACCCCGGCAACATACTTGGTCAAGTATTCGATGGAAACCGCATCTTCCATGGTCAATCTGTGAGATTGGGCCTCAACTCTGGCCTTGTCGACCAAAATACGGGCATCAGCATTCAATCCAGCAAACGCCAACAACACATGGTTGTCGATTTTACATATTTTGGAGGGCGTAATCCGGGGGTCCTGTAACTTCAATGTAGTTCTCTTTTCACATCCCAACACCACTACATCCTTTCCCTTGACACCCACAGCACACGTTCCCCTCTTGACAGCTTCAGAGGCGTATTCGACTTGGAAAACATGTCCATCAGGTCTATTTTTTGTGGTTAGTTTCGATACAGCTCGGTGGCGACTTGCAAATGTCAATTGGACATTGCTCTCTAAATTCAAGATACTTACGAAAAAATAGATAATGCACTATCGTAGCCACTCATTTTTTATCCTATGATATTAGTATGGCTTCCTTTGGAATGGAGGAGGAGTTATAAAAGGTTGCTGAACAGAGAGTTTCTCGATGTTTGATTGTGTTGAGAATGGGAACCAGGCATAAAAATCGCGACATTGTCTCATCGTTACAATTAAAAAATCACGAATAACAATATGGCCAAGGAAAAGAAGGGTGCACCGAAGCTGATTCCACATAAGGATCACTATGCACGTATCTCATACCTTTTTCAAGCATCTTCCAAGCTTTCCTCCGGTAGATACCATGTTCTATCACGAGCATTAGCACGGCACGTCGATCTTGTGGCCAAGAAAACGGTGATCAAACTCATGCCGGAGCTAAAGAGAACCATTTGCAAACAATGTAATAGCATGCTCATTCCTGGAATATCCATGACCATTTGTGTGGAAAACGAAGCCAAATCCCGCGATCCAGTCCATGATGTACTTGTTCATAAATGTACACAGTGTGGTGAGACCAAGCGATTTCCAGTGGGCAAGGACAGACAGTATGTGGTGTTCAGTGAACGTCCTCAAATTAAAATTATCGCTGAATAACTACCTAACTACCTATATACAAACGAATCTTCACCAATCAAAATCAAACCTTTGGTCCAATCATCTTTTCTGGTCTGACCCATTCGTCAAACTCGGCCTCAGTCAACATTTCCAACTCTAAACATGACTGCTTCAAGGTCAATCCCTTCTTGTGGGCATTCTTAGCAACCTTAGAGGCGTTGTCATATCCGATTTTGGGATTCAACGCTGTGACCAACATCAAGGATTCGTGCAATACCTTGGCGATCTTTTCTCTGTTGGCTTCAATCCCCTCCACACAATTGATTCTAAAAGACTTAGAGGCGTCACCCAATAATCTAATAGAACTCAATAAGTTATAGGCAATAACAGGCTTAAACACATTCAATTCAAACTGGCCTGAGGCTCCAGAGAAGGTAATTGTGGTATGGTTACCCATAACTTGAGCACAAACCATTGTCATAGCTTCACACTGGGTTGGATTAACCTTACCAGGCATGATTGATGAGCCAGGTTCGTTTTCTGGCAAAGACAATTCGCCGTAGCCACATCTAGGACCGGAACCCAAGTATCTGATATCATTGGCAATCTTGAATAACGATACTGCCAAAGTGTTCAACGCACCTGAAGCTTCAACAAATGCATCATGAGCAGCCAATGCCTCAAACTTGTTTGGAGCTGTCTCGAATGGCAAACCTGTCAACTTCGAAACCTCTTCAGCGATCTTGACATCGAATCCTTTTCTGGTGTTGAGTCCAGTTCCAACAGCAGTGCCTCCTTGTGCCAACAAAGCCAATCTTGGAAGAACCTGCTCGATTCTGGCAATGCCAAAAGTCAATTGTTGCACGTATCCTGAGAATTCTTGCCCTAAAGTCAATGGCGTAGCATCTTGCAAGTGAGTTCTTCCGATCTTGATAATATCATCAAATTCCTGCAGCTTTTTGGCAAAGGCATCCCTCAAGTCCTTCAATTTGGGTAATAAGGCGTTGCTGATTTCAGTCACGGCGGCGATGTGCATCACGGTAGGGAAGGTATCGTTGGAGGACTGCGACATGTTGCAGTGATCGTTTGGATGAACTGGTTTTTTGGATCCTAACTGACCGCCCAAGATTTCAATAGCACGATTTGAGATAACTTCGTTGGCGTTCATGTTGGATTGGGTCCCGGAACCCGTTTGGTATATGACCAATGGGAAGTGCAGGGTCAATTTTCCATCTGCTACCTCAGAGGCAGCCTCCTGAATAGCAGCGGATAATTTGGGATCCAATGCTCCCAAATCCTCATTCACAATGGCAGCAGCTTTCTTCAATATCCCAAATGCCTTGACAATAGGTTCAGGCATCTTGATGTCACCGATATCAAAATTGCCCAAAGATCTTTGTGATTGGGCTCCCCAGTACTTGTCATTAGCGACCTCGATTTCGCCAAAGGCGTCAGTTTCAATTCTAGACATGTTGTATGTTGCAGATTGATTCGCAAATAGTTTGGTGAGAGGAGTATTTATGTGTCAAAAAAAATTAGATCTGCAGACTAACAGCCGCATTTCTCCGAGTTGACCCGGGTTGAGGTGAGGGGGTGGTTATATTTGAATTTACTATTAACCTTTTTATACATTGACCAACATAGCTCTTCACTATGTACGTTTTATAAGAACTTAGAAGTGTCATTCTTCTTGGCAGCTCTTCTAGGAGGCTGGACTCTGGCACCAATCCAATTGTAGTGGAACCCAATTTCGTGGGCCAATATTTCGCCAAAGCCCAACATCATCCCGTTAATGAAGGGCAACACCAAGTTGATAGCACTTTTACGTAAAATCTGCCAGATATTTAACGTCAAAACCAATGCATTTTCTCTCGTTTCTTCTTCCCTACTCTGTTTGATTAACTCTTCAGTCTTGGCTATGTCTGTCTCGTAGATATTTGAGGTGGGAGACTCAGCAATCTCCAAAGGTTCATCCATCAAGGTACTGATTTCATCAGTAATCTGGCTGTCGCCCAAATTATCAGTCACAATCGTATCCAAACGACGTGGATCTTTCGTTATGGCGGACATGGTTTCTCTCCAAAGTCGATTTATTCTATTTTGTGGGCAAATGTCTACATGTCGCGACATTTTGTCTAAGGATGTTTTTATTTTCTATTATACACTTATTGTTTAAGACCAACAGACTTACCGGCCTTCAATCTTTGTTGAGTCAAAGCAGCGATTATGGCAGCACCAACACCAGAACCATCTTCAGCTGCAACAATAACCACTGGATCCTCTTTCGATTCCCATTCAAAGATGTCTCTCAAACCTTTGGCAGCTCTTTCCTTGAATTGAGGGTACTTGTTGTAGACAGAACCGTCAGCAGCACAATGTGCGCTCTTGTAGCCTCTCTTGTAACAGATGGCAGCAATACCACATACAGATAATCTTGCAGATCTTTCTCCAATTAATTCGGCCAAACGACGGATAATCTTTCTTTCTGGAGAAGTGGTCTGAATACCTAATTCTGCTGCAAACAATTCTTGAACATCAGACAAGTTTTCAAATGGGTCTTCTTCAATTCTGGCTGGGAACGATGTGTCAAGGATAAAGTCTTGCTTCAACTTGGTTAAATCTTGATTCTTGAAAATGAAACCTCTCGAGTTCAAATCCAAAAGGATCAATCTCAACACTTCACCCAAGTAGTAACCAGAAATCATCTTCTCAAAAGCTTGTTGGCCTGGTCTTGGAGAGTCAGCATCAATCTGAATATCATACTTGGTTCTTGGCAACACAGTATGCTCGTTGTCAAAAGCACCGTACTCACAGTTGATAGCCATTGGGGTGTCTGCCTGGACGTCATCTGGAAGCAAACCTTCCAACTTTGGAATGTTACCAGCCAAGTCGTAGTAAGCACCATTACAACCAGTACCATAAATCAAACCCATTTTGGCTAAAGAATCGGTGTACATAGAAGCAACCAAAGTACCAGTGGTGTCGTTAATCAATGCAACAACTTCGATTGGAACACCAAACTTCTCAATCGAACTTTGCAACATTGGCACAACATCGTGTCCTTCGACACCATCAATATCGAACCCTTTAGTCCATCTCTGCAATACACCACTGTTAATGGAACTCTGGGTGGCAGGGTATGAGAAGGTGAAGCCTAATGGTAATGGAGCCGAAACACCTTCTGGAAACTCTTCGTCGACAAACTTCTTCAAGCAGTCAGCAATAAAATCCCATAATTCTTCAGACTTGGCGGTTCTCATGCTTGCTGGTAAAGCAAACTTTGATTGGGTGGTATCAAAGTCTCTGTTACCACCCAACTTGACCAAAACAACTCTCAAGTTGGTTCCTCCCAAGTCGATGGCCAAGTAGTCACCAGTTTCCTTACCTGTAGGATAATCCATGACCCAAGTTGGAATCATGGGAATGTTACCACCTGTTTTGGATAAGCCCTTTTCCAACTCAGAAACAAAGTGTTTAGAGATCTTCTTCAAGGTTTCGGGGCTGACAGTCAAGAGCCGTTCAAGCTCTGCCAACTCATCGAGCAAAGCTTGGGGTACGTCAGTGAAAGTACCTTTTCTATGTTGTGGTGGTTTTGGACCTAAGCGAACCATTTAATATTATGCAATCTTATTAGTGTATAAGGAGAATTTTCACTTTGAGTGAAGGCGGGGAGTGACAACTTTTATACTGCGTTCGTTGAAAAATCTCGGAGACGCAAAAATAATCGGCCACAGAAAAAAGTCGTGCGGACCAGAAATTCGGACTTGGTTTATCGACTAACTCACTTACCGTGCCTGCAAACCAAGTTATTCCGGCCGGTAACGGATGACGTGCATTCAGCTGTGGTGGATGGCTATACTGGAGTCCTATGGGACGAGATTGAATACAAAAACAAATCACCCCACAATAACTATATTCATCAGCTCGTGATGACATGTCGACTGTTTCTTTGGGTGCATTGCCATAACGTGGTGGCCCACGACGCCCAGAAAGTGTGAAGGTTTTTCCGAGTCTGACCCCCAGAAAAAAATAAATTAAAAAAAAAAAAAACAATATTTGTTGGAAAAAATAATTGATCTGAGCAAATAGAGTGTAGTTTTTCCGGTGTGTGTCGGGTGAGGTCCAATTTCTGGAGAAACGACTGTTTGTCCCGTCTGGAGATAGGTTATGTTTTTCCGAAAACGTGGAGCAATATCCCGGGGTCATGTAGATCAGGCAAAAATAAAATCAATTATAAACAACTTCATTATAATCATTATGATAATGATTTCCTGGGTTGACTCATTACCAGATTTCTCTTGTTGTTTCATCAAACCGCTTCATTGATTTCCCTACTGTGTGTAGGTCTTCTCTAATCTCTTCAACATACTTTTTCACTTCATCGAAACCCTGCTTCTTGTACAATATGTTTTCAGGCTTTTTGGTTTCGTCCGTGTCGAAAAACTCGTTGAACTTCTCTTGTTCCATCTTAGCTTCATCGAAGTTTGATACCGGCAGAGCCATATCGGTAGCAGCTCCTGTAGACATGGTTTCATCTGGATGGCTGCTGATGGTCGTGAATCGAGATAACTGTTTGCTGTTGAGTTTGCGTGAGTTTTGTGCAGCCCCGAAATGTTGCATAGCTACCGTTTCAAGTAAGCGATTCTGCAGTTCTTTCAACTTGATCAACTCGTTGCTAAACTTATCATTAAAAAATGACCCCTTCATCTTTGCTTCGTACGACATATCTTTGACATCATCTAAAACATCAATCTGTGTCCATAACTTGTCCGCATTCGTAACACTTGGCTTTGGTGTCTGAATCTTGTCTATCGACCTCAAGCTTTGCTCTTCGTTTATGTTGCTATTGACATCGGTGTTTGTCGTTGTTCGTGAGATCCGTGCCATCCCTGTTGACGAACGCGAACGGTGGTACGGCAGAAAATGAGGGAGCAACAACCCTGATTGTGACGATATGTTGGAGTTGCTATGCGTGTGCCGTGGCGGGACCGCCAACTTGCCTGAGTTATCAGAACCTGAAGATAAATTCATGAGGTAGAAGTATAGAAAAGTGAGATCGGATTGATTCTTCAAAAAAAAAATTACAATTAGACAAACTAATCCATGTCCCACACTAAACGACTGTCACCACTAATCATGCTGCTTCCACCATGGAAGAAACTTCTTTACCTTAAGCAGCCGTATCCTGACAATTATACCGACCAGTCTTTTCTTTCACAGCTCAGGCGTAACACAACAGTGGCCCAATACTCCTTTAGCAAGCTCGTGGAGGACTTTTCCCTAATTGTGTTCCATATTACCTGTACCATGCTTGTTATTCTTGTATTTACTGGAATATATATGGAACACTGGAATTTTGTGATACCAACGGTAGGAGGCACCACTCTCTCGGTAATTGGCTACGTCATCACCGACTACTTGCATAAACGCCCGCGTGGCAAGGGCCGTGGTGGTGACCAAGCTAGACATCAGTACAAACGAGTATCAAGAGAAACGTCCAATCTCAAGTCATTTGTGGTGATCATATTCATTTTATTGATACTTTCTCCCGTTCTCAAATCATTAACCAAATCAACATCTTCCGATTCTATCTGGGCCCTTTCGTTTGTCCTTTGCTTCTTTAACGCATTGTTTCATGACTATGCAATGAATGTCAACCTAGATTTTAACCAAGGATATAAACCCATTGTATCAACCAATATATCTTTGTCGAATGCTATAGTGCTAGCATCACGATTATCCTCCACGTCGCTGGTCTTTTTCTTTGTCTTGTTTTCCATCCAGGCAAATATCTTGCTTCCGTTGTTTGACGTTAATATCAGACGCTACGGCATGATGCATACACACCACTTTCTTTTTTTACTGGTGTTTCTTACCGTTAGTTACTTGATCTACTTTGTTCTTGGTCTCAAAGTCATGTTTTTCTGGCTCTCTTTTGCATTTTCCATCTGTATTCTTATGCCATTGTACTTTCTCTCTTTACAGAGGTACAAGAATGAACTCCAGGGACCATGGGATATTGCTGTTCCCGTGCTTAACGGGAAGTCCTTTAATTTGCATCAATAAATGTCACTCAATGTCGTGTAATGTCGCAGGTCTCTTTTTTTGCGTCTCACCCTCGAACTTTTCAGAAACAAACGAAGCCTCTCAACCACCGCCGTCTTGTCCTCAACCACTAACAATTAAAGAGGAAAGGGTAAGGGAAATTTGTACGAGGTTTTCTCTTAAGTTTATTATTTGGAAAAAGACAAGGAATGATGACAGGAAACGAGGATAATCTACCTTCACAACAGAATTCTGGTCTTCAGCAAGTTCAAGCCAACCAAAGCAATTCCAGGCCTGCGCAGACACGAAGTCTGCAGCCACAGTTCTCGCAAGCTGACTTGAATAGAATTGTGTTGGAATATCTTAATAAAAAGGGGTATCATAGAACTGAGTCTATGTTGAGGTTAGAGAGCACAAATACACCAACACCTGCAATCCCACCCGTGACGCCAGCAACGTCCAGTATGGCCGGACCCTCTGAGATCAGTGGGCCTGCTGGCTCTTCTGCAAAAAGAGAAAAGGACTTGAAGGACAAAGTATCCAAGAACGAACGAGAAATTAGAGAGTTGAAGGATAAGCAACTTCGTGTCGAGCGTGAGTTGAGAGACACTAGAGATCGTGAGATAAGACTTGCGAAGGAAAAGGAGTTACGTGAATTACGAGATTTAGAAGACAAGAAGAAGCGTGAAAATGACCCTGACGTGTACTATACCGCTTATTCAATGTTGAGACGGTGGGTGGATACATCGCTCGACTTGTACAAACCTGAGTTAACCAGACTTTTGTATCCTATTTTTATCCACTGTTTCTTGGAGTTAATCTCCAAGAACTTTATTACTCAATCCAAAATCTTTTACGATAAGTTCAAGAGTGACCATATGATTTTGCACGGAGTTGAAATCAGCAAATTGGCTGGGATATCTTTACCAGACCACTTGAAGGAAAACGAGTTGGCGTTGGCTTACAGAAATAACAAGTATAAAATCATTGTTTCCAAGACCTCGATAAATTTGTTGTTGTATTTCCTTCATGAAAACGAAGCCGTTGGTGGTGCTATTTTAATTCGTATTATTAACCAATACTTGAACCCGATTATTGCCACCACCAAGCCCGATAAAATTGATGAGGAAGGTGAGGCTAATCCTGAAGAAGGTATTCCTGAATATGTTGCCAAAACCAACGAAGTTGAAAAGTTCAACGAACAAGCCGTTAAGCTTGGTAAATTGCCAATCGACCCTGATGTACAAAAGGAAATCGAAGCTGAATTGAAGGTCAAGGACGAGAAAACCCCTGTTGTCAACGGTAAGACATTGGTAGAAGAATTCCAGGAGATATCTACTCCTGACAAGGACTCGCCTGCTAGAGAGTCTTTGCCTTTGCCATTGAAGGATGCTACTGACATTAAGAGGGCAATTTTGGCTGTTGAAGACTCGAGATCCAAGATAAGGTTGGATACTATTCAAACCAGTGCACCTTCGGTGTGTATGTACTCCTTTCACAATACCAATAACGATATGACGTGTATTGAGTTTAATGAGGACTCGAATATGGTTGCTGCTGGGTTTCAGGACAGTTACATTAAGTTGTGGAGTTTGGACGGCAAGCCATTGAAGTCCATATTCAAGCGAGACCCTCACAACACCGACAATACAAGGAAGTTGATCGGACACAGCGGTCCCGTCTACGGTGTATCTTTTTCTCCTGATAACAAGTACTTGATCTCTGGATCGGAGGATAAAACCGTGCGTCTATGGTCGTTAGATACCTACTCAGCACTTGTGTCGTACAAGGGCCATAACCAGCCTATTTGGGACGTCAAGTTTTCTCCAATGGGACACTATTTCGCCACGGCGTCGCATGACCAAACAGCTCGTTTATGGGCTACCGATCATATCTATCCATTACGAATTTTTGCTGGGCACATCAACGATGTAGATTGTGTCGAGTTCCATCCCAACTCCAACTATGTGTTTACTGGGTCTTCTGACAAGACGTGTCGAATGTGGGACGTACAGACCGGGAACTGTGTCCGTATATTCATGGGACATACTGGTCCAATCAACTGCATGGCTGTTTCTCCTGATGGGAGATGGTTGGCCAGTGCGGGCGAAGACAGTGTGGTGAATATCTGGGACGCAGGAACTGGAAGAAGACTCAAGACAATGAAGGGCCACGGCAGATCATCGATATACTCGTTGGCATTTTCGAGGGATGGTGGAGTTTTGGTGAGTGGCGGAGCAGATAACACTGTACGTGTATGGGACGTGAAAAGACATACCAACGATGCTGGTCCCGAACCTGAGGCGTTTACTGCTGTTGAAGACGGAACTAACGGTAGTGTTTCCAACGGGGCGTCTGATAGTGGTCGCGCAAAACATGAGAAACCCAAAAAGGAAATCGTTGCTACCAGTGATCATATGACAGCGTACTTTACGAAGAAGACACCTGTGTACAATGTCCATTTTACCAGAAGAAACCTTTGCCTTGCTGCTGGCGCCTTTATGGGATAAGGCGTTCTGGGTCCTTATTCTAAAAATAGACATGGCTTAACAGAAAATCCCACTCTCCACGAGGGGTTATTGATGTGTGTTTTCAATTTAATTTTTTTTATAGTTTTGATCTACATTCAAAATAATAAGAAACTACGGACATATTGTAGTAGCAAGGCTGTTGGTTGCTCGTACGGGTGGAGATATGATCCAGGAGACTAGTTTTCTCTGTCAAACACATTGAAATGCAACAAGGACACAAAAATTGTGTGGTCTAAGGCTGTTTCACGTCATGTTCATTACCTTCCAGATTTAGACCACAGTTTGCTATAATTAGCCGCGACCGCAGTTTGACACAAAATTACGCAAGGCAGAAATATTTTGCAATTCAATTTGGAATGTGCGCTATTTAGTTATCGCCGATTACGGGCAACAATAGGTGCTACAACTATTAGATACATACCAAGGACCGTTGTTGTCAGCCAAGGGTCTCCTGTGTCTACTGGTATTGCTGGTTTGTGCTTTCATAAGAATTCAAGCGTTCACTACTTGCACGTCACCAAGAACAATAAAGTTGTTGTCCCGATTAAATGAGATTTCTCAATCTGATACTTTCATCTCCTTTTCAAACCCCCATTACCAATTTCATCGGAAAGTGGCGTTTCCAATTTTAATTTGACGGCTTAACTTAATATCGCAACTATCGGGGGGAAGGGGGTATATAAGGACGTCCTGTTACGCTAAGAATACAACTTTTTTTTTGTCTTTGTTATTCATTTAATCTCCAATCCTTTACAAAAATGCAATTCTCTAGTCTCACCTTGTTGTTCGTTGCAGCTTCAGCTGTTTCCGCTGCCGGTTCTTCCTCTTCTGCGGCCTCTTCTGCTGCTTCTTCCCACTCGGGTTCATCATCTGCTGCTAAGGCTTCTTCTGCTTCAGGTTCCGGTTCTGCTAAGGCTTCTTCTGCTGCTTCTTCTGCTGCTTCTTCTGCCAAGGCCTCTTCTTCCTCTGCGAAGTCCTCCAAGAACGGTGCTAATGCCGTTGTCGCTGGTTCCGGTTCCCTTGCTGCTTTGGCTGGTCTTTTGTTGTTGTAGGTGATCGAAACATGAATATAATCAAGTGTTTGTTTGGAGCTGTATAGTTAATTCACGATACTAACTTTTTGGTTTGGTTAATTCAAAGAGATCTTGGTTTGTGCGGGGTGGTCTATCAGTAAGATGTTTTGGACCCTGGATAAAACAAGACAGGCTATTGGCCAATTTGTGATTAACAAATCATTTTTTCTATCACGTATGTCCGTGTCATATCAGTTTCTGTGCTCTCGTTCTTAATAGCTTATTCCGAACGATCGTAGATCCTTCTTCTCATTGCCACTTTTTATTTTCATTTCCCATGTCACCCGAAAACCTTTCGGTGGAATACTCGAGACTTCCCCTAATTACTTAGTCGACCTTTGTGTTTCATCTTGGTGGCTACAGATGTATTACTAGGGAAACTTTTTCATTAAATGCAACCTGTTTTGTATACTTATTAGATCTCGTATATGTCTTGTGATCAGGTTCGAAGAAACGTGCTACTACTGCTTGATTATGTCAAGCCACAGCCCCGCACTATGATTACCTCTCTACATTTTGCCATTCTGCAGTATGGCCGGCCACATCCTATTTTTTTCGATGTGGCATGAGGAAAAATTCGCGACCGAATGCAATGGCGTCGCTGATAAAATTGTTGGATTTTTTTCATAAAAAGCATCTCCAACATTTTTCTCTGCTCGTCGGCAATTCCGCAAACTCGAAGTCAATTGGACCACAGTCAAACGAAACCAAAATACAATTGAGACAACATCTGTGGCTATCTTCGACAAAATTTTGTCGGCGAAACTTGAAAGTGAGGGGATGCATTGACGAATCTCGTGCCACACAAGAAGATATTTCCGGAACTGCCATTTTGGACCCACGTATTTTATTAACCGACCGACAAGCGGCCTGCACCCACATAATAAAAACGCTGTCTACCCCACAAACCACTGGCCCCACACACCACGCAATGGAATTTTTTTTCATCTGTGCCATACGACCGCGAACTTTTGCTATACAGTCGGGTACATTAACGCGCACAAAGTATCCCTAATTTGCCGAATTAGTCCGGCAAAAGTGACACAAAGCCTAACATCGTTCTTAATTAGGGTAATTTATTATTTTCTGCTTGCCTAATTAGGTCAGATGCCTATTCCATATGCGAGTTGCTAGAGTCACCTTTTCCCCACTACTATAAAAGGCCCCAAATTTCTCAATTGTAAGCTCGTTTTTCGTTATAACCTAATATCACCTATACAATGAAGTTCACCACTGCTACTACTGCTTCTGCTTTCTTTGTTGCTGCTGCTTACGCTGCCAACGCTCAAGATGCTGCTTTCTTGGAAGCTTTCGTCTCTGACTTTGCTGCTAACAGAAACTCTTACATTGCCTTCATCGCCACTGCTAGTAATGTTCCAGCTTACGTTACCAACTTCGCTTTGGCCGTTGCTACCTACACTGACAACTCCTACACCACCTTGTTGGACGATCCAAACTTGCCAATCACCTCCATGGAACAATTCGCCACCAACTTGCCATGGTACACTAGATTAGCTGCCGCTGCTGGTGCTGGTGCTGCCCAAACTGGTGCCGCCTCTGGCTCTGGTTCCGGTTCTGCTTCCGCTACTTCCGGAGCTTCTGCCCCAGCTTCTTCTGCTGCTGCTTCTTCCTCCGCTGCTGCTTCTTCCTCCGCTCCAGCTTCTTCTGCTCCAGCTTCTTCTGCTCCAGCTTCTTCTGCTCCAGCTTCTTCCTCCGCTGCTGCCTCTTCCCACGCTTCCTCCTCCATCACCTCTTCTGCTGCTGGTTCTTCTTCCCACGCTGCTTCCTCCTCGAAGGCTTCTGGTTCTTCCTCTGCTGGTTCTTCCTCCAAGGCTGCTTCCTCCTCCTCCTCCTCCTCTTCATCCTCCAAGGCCGGTGCTGCTTTCTTGGCTCCAGCTGGTGCTCTTTTGGGTGCTGTCGCTGTCGCCATCTTGTAAGCAATTTCGACTTCCTTAACTTTATTCTGAATAATTAATATATGTCGTTGTACATTTATCAATAGAATGATGTAGTAGTAGTCGTGGCTATCAGACTGCAACTACATTAAAACCTAATTTTGGCTATATCCCTCAATGCAGAGCAATAAGGGTTTGTTTCAGCTTAAGGTTCTATGCATATCAAGTTAAAATCTCATCTTCAGCCTACATCTTTTTTGAGTTGTACTCCCGCAAATAGCAAGAATTGGAGGTCTTTTTTTTTTCAAGTATCACTAATTTGGGGAAATTTTTACAAAATTATAAAAGTTTTACAAGAACGTATTTATGCTTTGAAGATAAATTGAATACAACCATTAATGTTTAACAGGAGCTGTAATAAGTAATACTAAATAATGTAAATTCCACAAAAAATTGTCGTGACAATCTATGGGAATATTGTTTCCTGCCATCTGGTAATCGGGATTATCGTGGTACAATTCGTTAATTAGCTGGATGATATTGTTGATGAGATGTACCAAATTGATGTTAAGCAACTGGAGTCCATGTTCAAATAGCAGGTTCTTCATGGATATATTGCGTCCATCTTGACTCACTGGCTTCTCGTGATATTTTTGGCACATATTGGAATCATAGTATAGTGGAAACGGCGTGGCAGTTTCACCACGGTGCCCTGCAGCCGGCCGTGACACGATCCCATCTAAAATAATACTGGTATTCCCATTGAACACCATCTTGTACTTGAAATGGGTGTTGGAAATATCACCTAAAATATGCATCAACTGGACTATGTACGCCAAGCTTGTGTTCACCTGTTCGACACTGAACTTGTGCTGAGCGCTTTCATTCTCAAGATGTGGAGTTTGGATGTAATTTTGTAGTGAATCCTTGTTATAGTAACAAATGTCTAGGAGTTCTTTAATACTTGAAGGGAATTGGATTCCCATAATGCTGAATTGAAAGGTATTTTTTATGCTGTCGATGGTAATTATTTCCTGAATAATCTTGGTCATTAGTTGCAATTCGCCCACAATTGACGGAAAAACTGTCTTGGTTAGAGATTCCTGAATAGGCTCAAGCTGAGCCTTAGTCAATTCAATCTCTGAATTAACAGTGTCAACAATTTCGTCATGTTTTACGGAAGTAATCTTCCTTATTCGGTTGATGTTCAAGCGCGTGTTCATGATTTCGGTTGCAAGAGAGTCATTGACTGAGTTCTGCTTGGAAATCAATTGTAACAAAACGTTATTTTGAAACCTGAGTCGTTCAGTAAATCTGATCATATTATATACACTGTCGGTATCATAAAGCAGTGAAATTTGTTGTGAAATCTGTCGAGATAAATTATACTTTGTCAATGAAATTTCTTTGATGGATCGATTCAAGTTATTGACTGACCTTATCAAGTCAAACGAGTAAGAAATGACCCCTCTCTTGTCTGGTTTTGATGTTTGCCTAAAAGCTTGCACTATTTTCTCTGGCGTTACTTTCAATGATTTCGGCAAGGTATAAAACCTGCCATTCATATTAAGCATGATCGAATTCTTATGAAAACAGTCTTCAATATCTTCACTAGTATCGCCAATATAAACTAATTTGGTAAGATTAATATTGGAAACCAAGAGTAATTGCCAATCAGAAGTCAATGAAAAAGTCGAGATCGGAGTCCGACACCATACACGAATAACTAGATTTGACAGATTCACACTGGTTACATTAGGAAACGATATGTGACCAAAGTTGGGGTTCATGTTTTCTGAGACAATTTCACTAACGTATAGTAGATGCTCGGACTTTTGTACAACCAGATGTAGTGTAATAAAAGAGTCAACCAACCTACGGCTATTGGCATCAAGCAATTTCAGGTATGAGCCTTCTGCCACTTCTAGAACTGGAAGGCTTGCCTGGATCAAGCTTTGTCTTCGAGACGACGTGTGACGTCGCTGGGTGGAAGCAATATTATGTGAATTACCATATTCTGTTAAATTTTCATTATCCTCCGCTTGGATCGGTATGTACAAGTTTCTTAGCCCCACCAGTCGCAATACCTTGATCTTATTGTCATTGTAAAGCATGTTATGCCTCGCCAGGTTCTGGTATGATAAATACACCAAAAAAATTCACCGTATTGAGAAAAAACTGCCTGCAGATAAATATAGACGACCAGTAAAACTAGTATCACGAAAATGTCAAGAGTCTTAAACATTATTAAGGCACATTTTTAGTATAATAGGTACGCGATGACCGAGAGAGACAGAAGATCGATATTTGGAGGACGCATTTCCTCCATTTTTAATCCTCACCAACACAGTCTGTCGACTAATTCGCGCTCCAATAGTCCAAAAAGGGCAAGCCATCCTCTAACGAGTCATACTTCAAACAGGACCCCACAAACTCAGTCACCGAGACCAAAGCCGAATTCACCTCCTTCACCGTCACCAAAAAGCCCCGATAGAACATTACTTTTTCCAACTAGTGGTATATCCCCGAGTTCCTCGGCGGGAGGAATACCCAAAACCCCAAAACAAAATGAAAGATCACCGAATAGTCACAAATCACCACAAAATCAGTCATTGTATATACCTGCCTTGGTAAATAAAGCTTCAGACAGTTCCATAAGGAGGTCACTTGCTGTAGAAGCTAATAGCCCTAGTCCCTATCCCAGTCCAAACTTCAAACTGACCCCAGAAAACCAACTCGACAAATTAAACGACTTCATATCAACAACAAGTGGAGGTGTTCCTGCCTCAAGAACTATCCATAGGAAGCCTCCTCCAGATTTGGATGAAACTTCTGATGCATCTAGTGACAATTTATACTTTAATGCCCCACTAGCGGAACACCAAGCTGATTCTCCAAATAATGAAGAAATGAATGATATAATTGGTGACCTCAAAGACCAAATTGACTCATATATGAATATTAATGACGAGGCTCAAGCAATTGAAGAAGATGCGGTTAAGGAGAAACTATTTGATGAACGGGCGAACAATAGCTCTGGCAGTTTCAAGTCTGCTAGTTTAATGCACCGATCACCCCCGTTACTTAGTATCGCCTCCTTCAACTCCAATTACGAAGAATCAAGCCCCTCTCTTACCACGAAATCCACTCAATCATCACAAACAACGCCTATCGAACCACCATATCCTGTTGAAGCGTCTTTGAACTCATCAGGTGATTACTCTCCTGTAAGTCCTATGTTTAACGATATGAGCTCTGATAACCTTGAATCACAATACAGTCCGTATGAAAAGGAAGAGGTTTCAAGAATAGAGTCTATTAGCTCTTCTTCTTCTATGGAACCAAGTTCTCCAATACTACCAAATCCAGATGATTCTGGCACGCCTAGAAGAGGATCAAGTAGTGTAACATCGACAGGAACTGGTGCTGTTGGAAGTCCCAGCCCAAACTTCACCCAGTTCAATACACCACTTAGCATCCGAGCATCTAATTCATTATCTTACCAATCTGGAAGAGGTGGAAACTTAACACACACAATATTGGAGTCGTCCGACTCACTTGCTCATGCGACTTCAAGTACAACGTTATCACAAATGGTATCATCTTCAACCAAGTCCAATCACCGTAAATCAAGCTCAATTAGCTCCTTGTGGAGTTCCAATTCCTACAGAAATGTCAATTTATCTGCACTTAAAAAGACAATGACACTCAAGCCAGGTGAAGGAGAGAGGTCAAATTATGTCACCACAATCAGGAGAAGTGCAGGCACAGCTTACAACGATTCTGGTCCTGGGAAGTGGAAGTTGCCAACCGGTATACTACCAGTTGATCTTTCTTCACAAAATGCCACCTCCAACGGAAGATATATGCGTCTAGCTGGAACTGTTTCTAGATCTAAGAAGACAAGTGGAGTAGAATTGAAGCATGGTCATTTGCAACCAAGATTGTTGGCAGCTGAAGTTGATGATAGAGATTCTAAGACATTTGGAATTAGTCCGAAGATTAGTACACCCTCGAATAAAGTAGTTGCATCAGAAACCAAGTCTTCTAATTCGAGTATTACTGCAGCTTCGGCAAATAATGTTTCTAGAACGAATTCTTTGGCAAGAACAGGCACGAGAGGTTCGACTTTGGGAGGTGATTTACAGAGTGTTTTAACAGCATCCACTAACAGAACCAGTAGAACTGGTTCTGTATCTTCCTCCTCTTCTGGAAGTATAGCAGATGTGAGAGGCTACTATCAGCATCCCGGCTACAAATACGAAGACGACTACAATAATGAAGATAGTTCAATTGATACTGAAGGTAAGCTGCCAAATTTGATGATCTACAATGACTATGAAGTAGACGATAGACCTAGACTTGTTCTTGCTAACCCTGATTCCAATGACAACAGTGAATGAATACCTTTCTTAGATTATTAATTGTAGTCTCTCTGATATACGACTAACTGAAATGATTCACGTGACATTAGTGCGAATACCAAATACGAACAAAGCAGTAGGAAAAAGTCAACACGTCGAGCGTACAAAACACGTATTGATCAATTGCTAGAAAGACATACATTCAGGATGGGCGACAGTGGCTACACATTGATCTACGACCCTAACACGGCTAGTAAGTCCTCTGTCAACGAGTTTAAGACTTTGTTGGAAAAGGGTAAAGATGAAGCCAAGGTGGAAGTCATGAAAAAGATCTTGATCACCATCCTCAACGGTGATCTGTTGCCTGATTTGTTAATGCATATCATTAGATTTGTGATGCCTTCTAAGAATAAGGAATTAAAAAAGTTGTTATACTTCTACTGGGAAGTTTGCCCAAAGAAGGATGAAACCGGCAAAATGAGACATGAAATGATTCTTGTTTGTAATGCTATTCAACGTGATTTGCAACATCCCAACGAATATATCAGAGGGAACACATTAAGATACTTGACCAAGTTGAAGGAACCAGAATTGTTAGAAACATTAGTTCCTAACGTTCGCCAATGTCTTGAACACCGTCATGCTTACGTTAGAAAGAATGCAGTCTTTGCTCTTTACTCGATTTACAAGGTTTCTGACCACTTGTGCCCAGATGCTGATGAATTAATTTACAGATTCTTGCACGAGGAAGCTGATTCAGTGTGTAAGAGAAACGCTTTCGTCTGTTTGGGTGACCTTAACAGAAATGCCGCCTTGCAATATATTCAAGACAACGTTGTACTTATCGAATCTTTGGATCCATTGTTACAGTTGGCATTTATTGAGTTTATTAAGAGAGACTCCGTCGAGAACTCTAACTTAAAAACCCAATATGCTCAATTGGTGACTGAAATCGTTGAATCATCTTCTAACGTGGTTGTATACGAAGCTGCCAACTCTTTGACCTACTTAACTTCCAACCCAAGTGCTATCTTGTTAGCTGGTAAAAAGTTTGTTGAATTAGCAACCAAGGAGGCTGATAATAATGTCAAGATCATTACTTTGGAAAGAATCAATGACCTTCACCAAAAATTTCCAGGAGTTTTACAAGACTTGTCGTTGGATATCTTGAGAGTTTTGTCTTCTCAAGATATTGATGTCCGTAAAAAGGCGTTGGAGGTCACATTGCAATTCATTACCAGCAGAAATGTCGAAGATGTGGTCAAATTGTTAAAGAAGGAGTTGCAAAAGTCTACTTCGTCCAACGAGGAAAAGAACTCAGAATACAGGCAATTGTTGATCAATGCAATCCATCAATTGGCCATCAAGTTTGTTGAAGTGGCTGCGAATGTTATTGACTTATTGCTCGATTCTATGAGTGACTTGAACACAACTGCCGCATATGAAGTTATAACATTTGTCAAGGAAGTAGTTGAAAAATTCCCACATTTGAGAGAATCTATTATAAGTAGATTGATCCAAGCCTTGCCAGCAGTCAAGAGTGGCAAAGTTTTCCGTGGCTCCTTGTGGATTATCGGTGAATATTCCTTAGAAGAGAAATTGGTTCAAGAAGCGTGGAAATATATCAGATCTAGTATTGGTGAAGTTCCGATTTTGGCTAGTAAATTGAAGTCTGAGGAAGGAACCGTTTCCAAGGAATCATCTAACGGGTCAAGTGAAAAGACTACTAAAAAGGGCCCTGTGGTTTTACCTGATGGTACTTATGCTTCTGAAAGTGCCTTAACTACAGAATTAAAAGATGATTCAGATGAACACGAACCACCAATTCGTAAATTGATCTTATCTGGTGACTTTTACTTAGGTGCTGTATTTGCATCAACTTTAGTCAAGTTGATCTTAAGATTACAAAGTATTGGAACTGAATCCAAAATTTTGAATCCTTTGAGAGCCGAAGCATTGTTGATTTTGGTCTCTATCTTGAGAGTTGGAGAATCATCATACATAACTAAGAAGATTGACGAAGACTCTGCTGACAGAATCCTCTCTTACATCAAAATACTAAACGAAGAAGAAGATGTCAAGTTGCTTGAAACTGGGTTCTTGGATGATACCAGAGATGCATTCAAGGCTCAAATTGATTTTGCTGAACAAAAGAAGGCTGAGGTTCAAGCAAAGACTTTCCACGAAAATGCTCAACAAATTGATGACTCTATTGTTTTCAGACAATTTGACAAGAATAATGCTGCTGCTGGCTCTGCAATTGATGATATTCTGTTGGCATCTGGAAGTGGATTGAAGAAAGAAGACTTGTCATCTAGATTAAATAAGATCTTGCAATTGACGGGTTTCTCCGATCCTATATACGCTGAAGCATTTGTCAAGGTTCATCAGTATGACATTGTGTTGGATGTATTATTGGTTAACCAGACCACAAACACATTGCGCAACTTGTCTGTTGAATTTGCTACGTTGGGTGACTTGAAGGTAGTAGATAAGCCAGCTACAACTAACATTGGTCCACATGGCTTCTACAAACTTCAATCTACAATCAAGGTAACGTCTGCAGACACAGGTGTTATTTTTGGTAATATTGTCTACGATGGTCAGCACTCTGACCAATCGACTATTGTTATTTTGAATGATGTTCATGTCGATATTATGGACTACATCAAACCAGCAACTTGTACGGAAAGTCAATTCCGTAAGATGTGGAACGAATTCGAATGGGAAAACAAGATTACTATCAAGGCCCAAATAGACACATTGAAGGAGTACTTGGATGAATTAATGAAGGGCACAAACATGAACTGTTTGACTCCTGGTGCTGTTGTTGGTGAAGAATGTCATTTCCTTTCTGCTAACTTGTACTCTCGTTCTTCCTTTGGTGAAGATGCATTGGCTAACTTGTGTATTGAAAAGCAAAGTGATGGCCCAATTATCGGTCATGTGAGAATTAGATCAAAGGGCCAAGGGTTAGCATTATCTTTAGGGGATCGTGTCGCTGCAATCTCTCGTCAGTCTAGAAAGGCCGACGTTATCCGTGTTTAATTACTCTCCAATTGTTTATTTAGATATCTACAATAAAAATACTTTTATCATGACTGGGAAGTAGTTGGTACAAAGGACTGGAAGTCACTCGTTGACTTCGCAACAAGTTGAATGTTTTCTTCCAAAGGTTGGGAAAGACTAGTATCTGCGTGTACACCGAATAGCCTGTATTGGTTTACAACGTCATTGTACAAATTGGCCTTCTTCCCCATGACGTGGATAAGAAAATGAAACATTGAATTGAAATCAGTCTCAACGTCTAAGGAGTAAATACCTGGGTTTTGATTATACGGAATGGGGTATGTGGAAGTGATTATCAAATCAGGATAGTTGATATAATTGGATGTGAGAAGAGTAATCACATAGTTGGGAGATCTGAGGGTAAATGTTTCGTTGATAAGATTGTTTAGCTGGGCATTTAGAACATATGCCATGAAAACGGTAGCCTTGGCAGTAGCGTTTTGATGCCCGTAAATGCTTACTATACGCTCGTGAGATCCCAGAATAATGGGAGAGACAACATAATCTGTTACATTGAAGTTGGACTTCAAAATTTCCACCAATTCGACATATTTTTCTTCCAAATGTATTCCCTCACTCACCGAGACTACTATTTTGAGAGTCTGTGTGGCATTATCTATGTGGTCCTCTTTCAATTTGTTAAGATAGTTTATCACCTTCGATTCATCTAGAGTACTGCTGGGTGTGCGTGGAGAATTTTCCAACTCTAGCGGTTCATTCCCGGATGCCAAAGATTTTCCTATCTTCAAGCTGGCTCCCTTTCTCTTACGAGCATTCCGATGTATCATCGCTTGTATTGTTGGAAAGTCTAATGATACTTCGGTATTGCCTAAAATACGAGTCGTGTACAAAATCAAAAAAATGGATGGCATCGCTGACTGAAATTTTTTTTGTACATTGACTAAAATCAAACACAAACGATACAAAATGGCTAAGAAAGATAAGGTCTCGAAGTCCGAAGAAGGAGAGGATAACTACGAAAGGAGATTGGCAGCTGTATTGCCTTTTGCAAAGCCTTTGGCACCAAAGAAATTGAATAAGAAAGTCTTGAAGACTGTCAAGAAAGCATCCAAGGCCAAGCATGTGAAGAGAGGTGTCAAGGAAGTCGTCAAGGCTTTGAGAAAGGGTGAAAAGGGTTTAGTCATTGTTGCTGGTGACATCTCTCCAGCTGATGTTATTTCTCACATCCCAGTTTTGTGTGAAGACTCTGCTGTTCCATTTGTATTCATCCCATCCAAAGAAGACTTAGGCTCTGCTGGTGCCACCAAAAGACCAACCTCTTGTGTCATGATTGTTCCAGGTGGAGGTAAGTCCAAGAAGAACGCCGACAAAACAGATGAATACAGAGAAGGTTTCGATGAAATCGTCAAGGAAATTCCTTCCTTAGAATAAACCAAGAATCCCTTAACGACGAGGAACTGTTATATCAGCATAATTTACCATCGAAATCGTGACGAGTCGCAACCTTCCCTAAGTTTCTACTTTTCTACTTTGTACTTTACTTTTAAATAGTCATAAACAGTAATTGAAAATACGCGCATAAATCATTATTCCTTGTACCAACTCCCGTAATGCAGAAAGAGGAGCCAATCACTGCTGTAGATTACTTGGAGAAACAACTACAGTTGGAGCAAGAGGCCCGCGAATTGATGCCATATGATCCCTCTGATTGTACATACATACAGGGAGAGTTGAGACAACCACTTTTTGCCTGTTTGACATGCTCACGCGCCAACAATACTCCCATTGGAGTGTGCTACTCCTGTTCCATTCAATGCCATTCATCGCACGAGATAATAGAATTGTTCAGCAAGAGAAAGTTTGTTTGCGATTGCGGAACCACCAAGACCAACAAAGTCCCCAACAGCGCATGCAAGTTACGGCTTCGTTCCCATGAAACCTCCCATCAAGAGACATTCCGTCCGAGAACCGGAAGCACATCTTCAGCAAGATCGTCATCATTTAGCAAACCAATAGAGGGATTTCCTGCTGAAGATATTCCATCTCTGACTAACCATTACAACCAAAATTTTAAAGGTCTCTTTTGCAGTTGCGAAAAACCATACAACCCCTTAGAGGAAACTGGCAATATGATCCAATGCTACTTTGGCTTTGTGTGTGGTGAAGATTGGTTTCACGAGGAGTGCATTCTTGGGTACAAGCGAGGCACAATTAAGGGAGTCAAGTCAGAAAATGTACTTGATAAGCTTTCTCCTCCCGATGAAGAAGCGGTAGTTCAAAGCCAAGTGAGAGAGGAATCCAGCGTTCCTTATTTTCCCAAATTGGATGATTTTGATCTGTTCATTTGCTGGAAATGTGTTGATGTTTTCAGATCTATCTTTGAAGGATTGGAACAATACCCAGGTATCATATTTGCCAAATTGCCACATTTCGCCGACGTAAATTCCACCAAATCCTGGGATGAACAATATCAACATTTAAAACCAAAGGAAGAGCATCAATCTAAAAAGATAAAACGCACATCTATTCCTCATTCAATATTTTTGAGTAATGGTTTTCGAGAACAGCTATTCAAACTACGCAAGGAGAATAATAGCAGTGAGATCTCGACATTTTTGGATAACCACGAATACTTGTACAAAGATGATCCTGTTTTTGAGCCACCAGAAGATGAGGATGATACATCGTCAACGAGATCTCTTCTAGATTTGGGGACAGAAGCTTTGCTGTCTCTTCCGAAGGAACAAGCTATTGAGGGTCTTGAGGCATACGATAAGGTTCGTGCCAAATTAAGAGATTTCTTTAAACCATTTGCCGAACAAGGGAAAGTCGTCACAGAGGAAGAAGTCAGGGAGTTTTTTGGTTCCATGAAGAAAGAATAATTTAATAATATTTATTTACACTTATTTATGATAACTTGTAATCTTACAAAGATGACTTCTTGTTCTTCTTTTCATCTAATTTGTCAAACTCAGCTTTCCAAACAGAGTTACCTACCTCGGGAGTAATATCCGGGAAAATAACATCGAACACTTCATGATACCATTCAACCGGAATAAACTTAATACCCTCCTTAACCTCATCGGGAATTTCAAGGAGCTCATTTTCAATATCCTTGGGGAAAATAATAGTATCACAGCCGTATCTCTTGGCTCCTAAAGTCTTTTCTCTTAATCCACCAACGGCCAAAACTCTTCCAGTAACAGTTATTTCACCAGTCATAGCAATTGTAGATGGCAACGGCTTGTTCAATGCCAATGAAATAAGCGAGGAGGTAAAACTAATACCAGCAGAAGGCCCATCTTTAGGAACGGCTCCATCGGGACAGTTAACATGGATTTCAGCAACTTCAAAAAATCTGTTATTCAGATAATTTTTAACCATAAACAGTTTGGCAAAAGAGTAAGCAATCGAAGCTGATTCCTTCATAACATCCTTCAAGCTACCAGTTACACGGATACCTGTATTTCCAGATCCAGAACTGATCGAATGGGTCAAAATAGATTCAATGTAGAGAGCATCACCGTTTCCAGAACTACTGTACGAAAGGCCAGTAGCGACACCAGGTGGAAGGGTTTCATAAACACGGTCCCTTCTATAGATTTCTGGTCCAACAAATGTCTTCAAATTTTCAGGTGTAACGTCGATGGTGAATCCTTCCGGAATTTCTAATTTTGGTTGTTTGTATTCTTCTTCTTGTACAATATCTGTTTCTTCAACAGTAGTAGCTTCAATACTTTCTTTCTTTACGTTCTCGGAGTCACTCGTTAATACTTCTTTGTCACTGTCAGCATTAGATTTTATTTCCTCGGTAGGTTCGATATCAAGTTGTTCGACAATCTTGAACGAAGCTTTACTGAAAATTCTGTTGATGAGTTTCTTGATGTTTCTCAAACCACTTTCACGGCAGTATTTGTCAATTAATCTGGCAATCGTATCAGTTTCGATCTTCACAACGCCTTCTTCCAAACCGGCCTTCTTGGCAGCTTGAGGAATTAAATGCTTGGTTGCAATTTCAATCTTTTCTCTGTTAGTGTAGCCTGAGACATCAATAATCTCCATACGGTCTCTCAAAGGTGGTGGAATGTTGCCCAAATAGTTGGCAGTACAAACAAACAACACCTTCGATAAATCTACCTTAACATCAATATAGTTATCAACAAAGGCGTTATTCTGTTCTGGGTCCAAAATTTCTAAAAATGCAGATGCAGCACCTCCACTTCTACTCAAATCCAACTTATCGATTTCATCAATCAACATCAAGGGATTAGACGTTTTTGCTTGCTTCAAAGCGTAAACAATACGACCAGGAACGGATCCAACATAGGTTCTTCTATGACCTTTTACTTCATGAACATCCTGAACACCACCCATGGCAATTCTGACATACTTACGATCCAAAGCCTCTGCAATTGATCTAGCAATGGAAGTTTTACCAGTACCTGGTGGGCCAGCCAAACATAAGATTTTTCCGTCAACTTTACCTGAAATCTTACCCATGGAAATGAATTCCAATATACGCTCTTTAACATCTTTCAAACCATAATGATCACGATCCAAAATCAGTCTAGCACGTTTAACGTCAAACCGATCTTTACTGTAAATACCCCACGGAATTGAAGTTAACCAATCCAAATACTTTTCACTTATACCGGTTTCACTGGAGTTATCGCTCTGGGATACAAATTTAGCCAATTCAGTTTCATACGCTTCCTTTGCTTCCTCGGTCATCCTCAAATGTTTCACTCTTTCTTCAAACTTATTTTTACGTTTGTCTTCGGAATCAATACCAGCACGTTTCTGTAATTCCTTAATAAACTCCTTAAGAAATTGACGTGTTTGGTTTTCATCAACCTTTGCAGTTAAGTTGTGAATCGTACTTTCTTTGACCAAACTAGCGTTAACTTCAACCTTTAACAACTCAAGAGCTTTAGCCAATCTAGTTTCTACATCCAATGATCCTAAAATTTCTTGAATTTGTTTGGGATCACCATGAGTAGTCGAGCCAATAAAGTCGGCAAATCTGGATGGATCATTTAACAATTCAGAGCTATCCTTGACCTTTAACTTTTGTAATGGGGAGTTGTTTCCCAACTTAGACAAATAAACTTTAATCGATTCTATCAATGCAACAATTTCATTGGAGTTCTTGTCAAAGGGTTCATCCTTTACTGGTTTGACAGTTGCATAAGAAACATTGAAGGGCTTCAAGTAAGAAGTGGGAAAGCCATCCTTTTCAATTCTAGCTATTTCTTCATTTTCCTTTTTCTCCTTCGGAATACTTAAATCAACAAGCTTACATCTTTCAAGAGGATATGCAAATACACTAAACAGACCTGGTGAAGGAGTAGTGTGTCTGATAATTTGACAGTGCACTCCAATTTCATAGACTGTATCTTTTCCTTTAATGACATCTGTATTTTCAGCGTTCTGGTCTTTGGCATGGAACAAAACAAAGTATGGTTCTCTTTTATCGATAATGGTATAAATCGAGTCAATGACTTCAGAGTCAGTCACATTAATGACAAATCCACGTCCTGGAAGTGGAGGACGATCTTTCATATAAATAGCTAACAATGGTGGGTACAAGCCTGTTTCTGGATTGAGTGCCTTTTTGGAGTTATTTGGAACATCGTCATCATTATTATTGTTGCCGCTTCCACTAGGTGGAGTAGCACCAAGAGGAGCTGCTGGTACGGAATCAGATCCGATGGATTCTATGCTGGTATTCACGGAGTCGTTAACAACCTCATCCTCTTTGGGGGTCTTCTCTACGGGAACTTCTTCCTCTTTGATCTCTCCATCCTTCTTCTCTTCACCTTCCTCCACAACGGTGGTTTCCGACTCGGAATCCTTTTCCTTTTCTGCCAGATCAAACAAAATGGAGCTATCTACTTTCTTATCATAACGCAATAGTATCTTGCTGATATCAGCATCAGTGATGGTCAAAGGAGGATTGGTCTTACCTATCGGTGGAAAGGAAGCGTATGCCTTATTAATCAACGGAGAGATAGTAGTAGCATATCTTATCCCCAAGCAGGAACGCCTTATACTCGGACTAGTGATAGCTTTAAAACCTCTAGATATAAGCATTACCTTTGAACCCAAACTTTGCGTGTTCCGTATCGGAGGAAGATTTGCCATCACTATTACCGACGTTGTCGAGGCTAGTGAGTGGAATCGGAGATCTAAGTCACGTGAAAACTTACAAATTTCACCTCTACAATATATAAAGTTTCAATGCCTGTTCAATCTATCATAAATACCTTCTTCTTCTTCCGTGGGGGATCTTCCGTCTGTGAAAGTCCACTATCGTCCATGATTCTCCTTTTCGGAGGACTATCATCATTATTTAGAAAATTATCATCTTGATAATACTTGAGCGAATCCAAATTGTCATCTTCGAGGCCAAACCTCTTGGATCCCTTGTCTAGAGCAACACCAAGTTTTGAGGATTCGGATTTCCAGAGCTGAAGTTTCATTTTTTTCTTCTTTTTTGTTACATCTTTACCACCAGTGAGAGTGGAATTTGCACTGGCAAATGTCGTTTCATCATCCGTTGTAGTAAACGAGGCCGTTTTGAGAGCCTTGGCGGATATAACTTTATTCTTCCTTGCGGGTGTAAACTCAGGAGATGCAGAAGAGGAAGAAGATCTGTCAAAATTCTCCATAAACGGTCTCGAGGGTGTTTTAATCGGTGAACTGGTAAAAATATGTTTATCCTTCAAACCAGGCGGATCTGACAATTGCTTAGAAGTTTGGGATGTTGCAGCAGGTACAGAGCTGGACGTACTTTCGATTGAAGTAGGCCTGAGACTCTCGGACATATCTTCTCCTGGTAATGCGTTGCCTGTTCGGCTCATTATTTGGCCGAGGTTTCTTACTGTAATGTGTGTTTTGCTTGACTTTTTGGTCTTGGATTTGATTCTATTGGTTATAGGACTAAGGATACTAGTTCGATTTAGGTTTGGTGAAAAGATACTTGTAGGGAGAGACATGGAGAAAGTCGTACTCGTTTTCTCTTTGGATTTTTCCATTAATTGATGTTTGAGTTTGTTGTTTTCCAGCTTTAGCAAGTCCATCTTGGCTTCCTGAAGCTTGAACTTGGTCGAGTACTCTTGTTTAAGTTTATTGGTATTCAATTCGTAATCATTTAGTTTTTTGAGAAGATCTGTATTGTCCTTCTTTCCTGCTCTAATACCTTTTCCAACGGTAAGTACATGTAGAGTGGCAATGTATATCATGCGTTTTCGAGTGTTATCATCCTCAAGTATACTTTGTAGTTCATTTCTTGTCTGGTAGTGCTGATTGAGAGCCATTTGTTTGTGATGGTTTAGTGTTTACAAAATAAAGCGAGAGTGAAATGATTTTGTGCGACGGGTCTTTCTCACCACACAAGTCATCATGCATGGGAAGAGGAGACACCACAACCCGACAGCCACCAACTATGGAAATATTTATCTGGCCTGTAATGGTGCATATAGCAAGTATTCTCGACTCAATAAGGAGAAAATGATGGACTCGCCTTACCATCGTGCAACATTTGAGAGAAATCAAGTAGATGTGGTATTAGATAAAGATGCCCCAGATTATGAGGAAATGTACTCAAACAAGGGCATAATTATTCCACCAGATGAAATACTAGACTCGGTTAAACCAAGTGACATTGTTATTCCAATGAAGCATCGGGAAGATTTCCCGCCAGACCTCCAGTTGCCACAGTCCGATATCCTACAAGCGATTCACTATTTTGCCAGCAAGAAACTTACAAAATTCCCCGAGAATCCCAGGCAGATCCGCAGTATGGATGAATCAGCCTTACTTGCATTTGGTTTGATGGTTGAATCTTGGGTTAACGACCTTGTTGACGAGACAACTGCAATGATGTTTACTGAGCAACTCGAAGAAAATCCAGACAAATTAAATATAGATGATCTTGAAGCAGCCCAAGACGAGGATTCTGATCTGAATGAGGATCTGAACAACGAACTGGATGATAATATCCTGGATCTGAATTCTGAGAGCTCAGATCTGCATGACAGCTAATGAAAACTTCTATAATATTATGTATTATACATGCAAGAGACTAATCGATTACATCAAACTTAAGTTTCAGATTCAACAGCTTCGGTCGTAGATTCTGGATCAGTAGATTCGCGAGCTTTCTTCGTAGCTTCAAGCTTCTTTTGATAAACGGCTTCCTTACCTTGATCCTTTGCAGATGTTTCAATTCCAAAAACTCTGTAAAGCAATTCCTGGGTGTCTTTCTTGTTAACCATCAAGTTGACATTAGTCTTACCCTTCCACAATGGCAAGAACAAGTCTTCTAAACCTTCGTCTCTTTTAACGGTTAAGAAAATACAACCTTCAGATAATGGTTCCAATTGGGAGGAAAATTCCGGATCGATACCACCAGCCCTGATGTCACTCATCTTTGGGAAAGCCTCCTGGAACAAAAACTCAAGCAAGTTTGAGTTACAGGTTAACTGTCTGTCTTTACCAATGAATGAACGAATGGTGTGCAATGAATCATTCTGAACTCTCCATGGACATTCGCCAGTGTCATTTCTTTGGGAAGAAAACAATTTGATACCAGCATGGATAATCTTGAGCTTTTGTTCCTCGATAGTAAGAATTTCTCTCAAGATTGGAGAGACATAGTAGATAGTTCTTACAGGTTCTCCAGTGGCATTTCTGACCAAGGTAGAGTTACGTGGGAACTTTTCAGAGAAATTGTAGAATTTCCAACATTTGGCCAAGTGTTCGTTCTCTGGATCCAAAAAGATAAATGGCTCTTCATTTGCATCTCTAGGTAACTTCTGCTTCTTCTGAGCTTGGGGCTTGATAGCAGAATCTTCTGATTTTTGTTTCTTTTCGGGTTCTTCGTCATCATTGATAACTCTTTTGTTGGATTCTTCTGGATCCAACTTTTCAAAGACAGTGATAAAAAAACCACCGGTGTTTTGCAAGTGAGGGTAAACTCTAATACAATTTTCCAAGCCAAAAGATTTGGCTTCTACCTCAGAAGGTGGGAATACTGTTTCCGGAACATCTTCGGCGCCCTTTTCTCTTAATTCCATATCCTTACCGAAAACCTTCCAATCATTGATACCCTTACGTCTGACTAATCCAGGAAGTTCGTTATCGCAGTTGACAAGTCTAATTTGGTTACCCCATTTTCTTAAAGCAGCTGCAACTACAGCCTCATTTTCAACTGGAGATAATGAACAAGTGGAATAAACTAATCTCCCACCTTTCTTCAACAATTGTAAGCCTCTGTTCAAGATATTGATTTGCAAAGTATGCAAGCCAATAGCGTTACCGACAGTAAAGTCTTTCCAAACATTGACGTTCTTTCTCATGGTACCATCACCAGAACAAGGAACATCACACAAAATTCTGTCAAACTTAATGTATTCAGAAGTGTTGTTTAATTTGATTCTTGGGAACAATTGAGCGTCGTGGTTGACAACCATAAAATTTGGAGAGTTTAATCTCTTTACTTGATGCACCAACATATGGGATCTCTTGTAATCAGAATCATTCGCCAAGACAAATCCAGTTGGGGGTTTTTCGGTGTCATTAGCGTGTAAAGCTTCAACTAACTGAGCTGTCTTGGAGCCAGGAGCAGCACACATATCTAAAACAGCATGTTCTGGTTGAATGTCCATCAACAAAGGTGGAATCATCGAAACAGCCTCCTGTCTAGAAATGTTGCCGACATCAGTTTCAAGAACCAAGAAACGCTGGGTATCTGCAAACTCTTGATTCTTTCTGATGACAGCTTTAGAAACATTCATTTGCCAGCCCAATTGGTTGGGGTAGTAGGCCAAGTTCTTTGGCGTCAACTTAACACCATCAAATTCAGCATCTTTCAATTTAGTGACATGATTGTTGATGAAATTATTTTTGATCTCATCAGCATGAGCTTTGGATCCAGTAATTCTAAAAGTAAGAGGTAAGTTTTCTTGACAATGTGTTTTAAAAGTATCCCATTCATCTTCTGGAATAATATTCATGGCCTTGTAGTAGGTTTCCCACTTGTCGCTTTCTCTCACAGCATCAGTCCAGGAAGCTTCTCTATCATTTGCAGGTCCAGCTCTCTTACCAAAGTTTTTCTTGTCACCACCCTTATTTTTTCTAAAATTTCTCTTACCCATACTGAAGAATCGTCTTGCTATATATGACATAAGGAAAGCATCGCTTGGATTTTTTTTCAAGATCGCATCGATCCTGCAGTTAACGTATCTTAATCGGGAAAGGGTTGATACACTGGTCCCACCACCCAACAATCTTAAATGATGATAAAAACAATACCATTTAAAGCCTATAAGTAATCTGGTTTCACCAGTATATAGGTCTTACGATCTTGGATTTCAGTTGAAAAAAACCGTCATTTCACATGAAAATTCTTTTGCCACGAAGGCTCAGCTTCCCCATTTTTCTAGATACAAAATCACGTGGATACTCAAACGCCAAGTGCTATCATTCTTTTAAAATTATCCTTGCATAAACACTTCTGATACAAGCCGCTTAGCTTTCTAACATGTCTTCAACAACAAGACTACGGTATAGTGCTGTAAGTAAGCATGAAATTATGGATCTTTTTTAAATCTGGATTTCCTTAGTAACTTTTACTCGTGTGATACTAACCTCAGGTTGGGGCATTTCTAGGCATATCTGCCTACAAGATTGAATTTGAAAGGGGATACTTCCAGCCAGGTGTTGGAATGGGGACACTAGTACATCAATACCTTGACACAATCAAAAGCGCATCGAACCTACCAGGCTCGAACATGCTGAGTTTTAAGATAATACACTTTTGTCTATTTGGCTTATTTATCATTGTCAACTTTATGAAATGGGTCATATTTGGTAGACTTACGTCAAATGAAATTAGAAGTTTGAAAGATAAAGTAGGATATACCATCTGGGAATTTTTCTTTGGCTTCATGATACTATGCTATAAATGCTCGCCAGTTGACTATACAGTGGTCCAGAGAGAACTTATCAAGTTTGCAGGTCTATTTCTTTGCGTTCTTTTACTCAAAAGTTTCCATTACCTCTCAGTCGAGAGAGTTTACTACATTTTTGATGAGAATCATTTGTCTCAAAAGACCAAATATTTGGGTGTGAGATTTGCAGTTGGTTTGGTAATGTTGAACTTTATTGATGGGCTCTTGATCATTAGATTTTTCTACGAAGTCTTCAAGACTCTGTCACTGCGAATTTCATTTGAAGACAATATCCTTATTGCCATCTTTGGATTTGAAATTCTTCACATGTTCCCAATGATTGTGCTTACTAGCTTGAAATATGGACTCAATTACTACGAATACCTTTACCATAACCTAGATTCTGACGGGAAAACCAGATGGATTGAGATTAAACTTAAGAGCATTTACCTTGCTGAGTTTATTGTTAATTTTATTCGCTTTTTCATGGTTTGTTTATTTTCGGTTATTTTCCTTTACTTCTACACATTCCCCTTGCATATTTTACCCTCATCTTATTCGAGTTTACGGGTCTTGATAGCGAAGACGAGACTCCTCATAAATTACAGGAAAAAGCAACTAATACTCAAGAAAATGGGTATCCCATCCCTGAAATCCTTGGACAAAGAAGAAAGATGCACTATTTGTTATGACACTTTGCTAGGGGAATTTGAAGTTAGAACTTTAAACAATTGTCCTCATCGCTTACATTATGACTGTGTGAAAAGTTGGGTCAACTATTCAAGTGTATGTCCCGTTTGCCGGGAAACAATTTAACAAAAAAACACCACTGGGTGATGGTTTAGTTCTTCTTGATAATTTACTTTAATGTTCCTTTTACAATTTAAAAAATATACATACTATTACACATGCATGAGAAATGAATATCAGACTAGAAATGCTAAGGGATGATGCTTTAGAAATATCCACCATTTGAAGAATTATTCGATATACCAGCAGTCAATACATCAATGTCAGGCTCATCTTGTGTCAACTTGGAATATTCGTCAATACTGTGACGGTGACCGTTAGAGCCTGATTCCAATGTCACGACATCTTCAGTTGGGGCGTCATTGATAAATTCCTCGTAATGATAATCTGCGACGTGTGCTTTGTTTTCTCCCTGTCCGACTGCTTCGCGTTCTCGCTTAACCTTTACTTGGTCGTCCGTATTGTTGTTTTCATGGTATTGTTCCTCAAAATACTGTTGAGGAGAGTCAAGAGAGCTGGTAGAAGAAGTGTTTGACTCGATTGCACCATTGACATGTGTCACTGTATTTGAGTCCATTTCCGTTTGATCATGCTGATCTATATAGTGGCCATCACCATTGATGTAATCTTCCTTTGGGACTGCATCTTGATCAAAGCCTGTACCCTCATGTTCATGATCAAGCGATTCTGGATTATGTTCTAATTCATCTCCACCTGGTGAGTTTGAATCCCCATTTGTGTCGTTATTCGAACCTTCTTCATACTCGAGATTGGAAGTAGTAACTTTCTTTGACTGTCTTTTTGAAGATCTTGTTTCACCTCTTTCCTGCCGCAAGGCTTGTTGTTCTCTGTACTTGGCTAAGTATATCTTTAATACTTCAGCATAATTCTCAAACCCCAAGTCATGCATGGAGAATAAAATATCCTCTCCGTTTATCGTTTTACGTTTTTCACGAAGGCATTTGTCACTTGCCTCGCTGGTAATGAAGGATATGAATTCCGAGACACATTCTTGCATGCATTCCTTGGCATCCTTTGAAACTTTGGCCGTCTGCGGTAATGTATTCTTCATCAACCGTGCTACGTTGGCTATGGGTAACCACCGGTCTTGTTCTCTTAACTCAATCTCTTGAGGGTTTATGTTATTTGGATCCATATTGCTTTTTCAGAAAGAGTATCACTTTAGATATTGGTGTTATCTGATTGAAAAATGGTTTTTTTCAATCTTCCAAACGATTGTTGTGGGCAGTTTCTGATTCTCAATTAGGGATTGGACGTTGTTCTAGTTGGGCGGGGGTTGGCACGTAAGCAAGTTGGCAGCTAACTCTCGCGTCTGTTAATAACACTATATTTGTAACACCTTAATATTTCACAGAAGTCTGTGTTTATGTCCACTTTTTCAATTAACGTATTATAGTGCTTGGAGTCAGCGAAATCTGGTTTCTTTTTTTCCGTAACCTTTAAGAATTGTTTTACAGATTGATTCAATTTTCGCATTTTTTTAACATGTAAAACTAGACAAATCCTATTTGGGCTCAGGTCGGCAGTTGTCTATGTCTGTACGCCTGTGAAGCATTGAAACAAACATGACGGAGTTTCAGGCCTCCGGTGCCACTTTTTTAATTTTGGTTCAGTTTTTGACCAAATTGTTGACTTTCCTATTAAACCAAATCTTGATCCGATTTATTTCACCTAAGATCTTTGGTATTTCAACCTATTTGGAATTCATTTATTCAACTACGCTCTTCTTTAGTAGAGAGGGAGAAAGACTATCCATCCAACGAACAGAGATTTCCAATGCAAAAAATATAGAGTCTCCTAAGACAAATAAATACGTTGAAGGTACAACAATTGGAACCTTGCAAAGTATTGTCAACTTTGGGTGTGTACCATTGCTTGTTGGGATTCCACTTTCAGCCATAATATTTTACTTTCAGCTCCGATCAGGCTTATTTCAGGACACCGTATTGGTGTTGCCATATAGTACATTAACATTGTCTTTGGTCTTGGTTCTGATTTTTTTGGAATTGCTTGTTGAGCCAATTTACGCCGTTAACCAGTTTCAGTTGAATTTTAAAAGACGTTCTAAGTTTGAAAGTTATGCTGTATTCAGCAGATGTATTGTTACATTTGGCTCCATTGTTACTGTACGATACAATCCGCTTTTCTCGTCTGATTTACCATTGAGTTACGATGGCTATGCAGTTCTATCATTTGCATTTGGTCAATTCGCTTATTCGGCCACTATTTTTGTTTCCTTTTATCTTAGTTTTGTCCAAGATAACAAATCCAGGCTTGCTGCATTGAGTTTGTTTCCTCAACCAATTTCTAGCAAAGAATCAGAATATTATTTCAATTCGAACACCTTGACTCTTTGGAAAAATTTATTTATCCAAATGATTTTTAAACAGTTCTTAACCGAAGGTGATAAACTTCTCATTAGCTATCTATGCTCCATTGAAGAACAAGGGATTTACTCGGTGATAACTAATTACGGATCTATTATTGCGAGGCTCTTGTTTCAACCTATTGAAGAGTATATTAGGTTATTGTTTACACGGACACTTTCCCTGTCAAGCAACACGGGTTCTCAAAAGAATATTGACGCATCTTTTGATGTCATGAAAAATTTGTGCAAGCTTTACTGGAATCTATCTTTGATTATAGTTCTTGCTGGTTTTGCAAATGCGTCGTTCTTATTGCGAATCATGCTAGGAGGAAAAGTCTCTAATTGGGCTGAGACTAATATCTTTGAAGTATTTCCAAGATATATACTTTACATTCCATTGTTGGCATTCAATGGTATATTTGAAGCGCTCTTCAGCAGTATTGCCGACAACACTCAAATCAACCGATTTTCGTTGTTCATGACCTTCCTGAGCTATGTTGTCTTACTATCACTGTACATCTTGATATCATACATGAAATTGGGATTGGTTGGTTTAATAATTTCCAATTCGATTAATATGACACTACGCATCATATTCTGTTCAATTGTTATTCGGGGATATTACCTGAGATATAGCAAGACTATCCTGATTTTGAATGTTGCTTCTTATGTTAAACTGACAGTTTTCCTTTTGATCACTTTTGTTTACATTCATTATCAGTTCATTTACAAATTTTCCTATTTCACAGAAACATACAAGGAATTCTTCCAAAGCGCTTCAGCTTCAGTTGTATTCGTTCTAATTTTATGTCTTCTTGAGAGATCTACGTTAAAGCTAGTTTTCCAGCGGTTAACTAATAGTTCGAAGAGAAAGGCTGACTAGATTTAATATAATCAAAATAATTAATATTGGATATGCTGTGTAGTTGTTATTTCTAAAATATTAGTATTTGGATGCTCCTGATATTAAGATGAAAAAAAACAACTTGAGTCGTCACACCAGAAACCACAAATTCCTCTGTTATTTGCGCACCTGCCAACCGCTTCGCCTCCTCACGGGTAACAAACTGTGCTGAATTGCTTCCCTCCAGAGATACTGTTACTCACTGCTCAAGAATGGAAAATTGATTACTCGAATTACCATATCTTAGACCGCAGGGATCGAACCGGACACTTGCACCAGAGAAAATATATGATTCACAATCGGTGCGCTTCTGCCAAAGGCCATTACAGCCAAAAAAAATTGTTTGAATTGAGAATATGTCTTGTAGAATACTTGCTTTGTTGGCATGCTTCTTGGATGCTCCATCAGATATGTCAAGTATTTTGGAAGTTTTACGATCTAGATAATTGCTAAATAAATACAAACGTAACTTTAGTTTCTTCGAAGAAATTGGAACGCTACCCTAGGCACACTTCGCATTGAGAAGCGATTGTAAAATCTAATGCGAATGCATTCATCAGTTCTCTAATGTCTATCGTCGAGATACTGAAGACAGTAGAAACGTTAGTTAAAGCTGTCAATGATAAGAATAGGGAATTAGAAGAGCTCAAGAGGAATTTTGATGTGAAATTAGGTATTATTAACAAATACATACAAACTTTGCAACAGGCTACTGATAGCGAACCAACGATGAATACGAACAATGAGGTGGAGATAAGTGACGACGAGTTCATCAAGAGTATTACGACCCCGATTACATGTGCCAAATGCAATACTCCATGCTTTCAAGCCACAGATAAGTATGTCCTTATTCCAAAGACAAAAATAAAATACTTGCTTCAAGATCCCACAGCAGGGGTCCTGCAAGAGTCTACATCGGCTGCTGGTACTCTACCGGAGACTCCTTATACTTACAAGCCCCCACATAATTCAAAATCGAAAAAGATTTGTTCATTTTGTAACAAACCCGGACACTCTCGAGCAAAGTGTTTAGTACGACTTAGTACACCAAAGTAATTCTACAATTTTGTTAAATATGAAGACCTATATTACAATGGTATGTTTGCTAAAATACACTATTTGGCAGATTGGGCCATGGCTTCTCTTCTTGATGCATCTTGTAACAAAGTACAGTCAACCGAGTTTGGACTCATATGAACGTAACGTACAGTTGAACCTCTGATAAACAAGTTCTTGACCGATTGTAAGTGTGGATATTTTCCCTCGTTCGTGGTAGATATGTTGTCCAATTTCAAGTTTAAGTATTGATCAACGGACTTCAAAGTTCCCTTTATTTCTATATCATTCTTCAACTCAACAGTGACTTCTTGATCAACAAGTGTTTTAAAGAAACTAAAGAATAACATGCTGTTGGGAGTTATATTACTTGGGTCTTCCAAATGAGGTTTTGTTCGTTTTAACTCGAAGAAAAAAATGACGTGCACGTGAGAAGATTCTGCAACTTTCATGTCAACCCAAGGGTTGGACCACTAGATATGTATTGAGAATGTATTTAATCTCCTATTTGTTTTGCCTCTTTCATTGTTGTAAAAATTGGGACTGGATAATGTATTTAAGTTAAATTTTGCATTGAGTGGAAAATGTTGGCAATTTTCCTCATTATTTTCATAATTGGTCGTCTTAATATCTGGTGGTGTCATTGGCTTGAATATTGATTGGCCGAAATCGCTTTCTCTTGACACAGCTATGTTTTCACAAGTTTTAAAAAAGTAGGAAGATCTAACTTCCTCAACCGCTTCACAGACCCAGTTGCCTGAAGACATAATAAAATTTTCCTCCTCCTGATGAAAGGTCTCATAGTCGTAACTTAGAGGGGCATCTGTCTGGTAAATATAACTGTTCAGAATTTTTTCGATATCATTCTCCGTGAAGTACTCGGCATAGTGTAAAATATCATCAAGAGTACCTTCCAGGGTACATAATGATACAGGGCGTATTAGCTCCGAGTTCTCGTATTTATGAAACTTATTGATAAGAAGATTATTATCACTTGTGTCTTCGATAAAAGTTGAATGTGAAGAGGATTCCCTTGGAATCCGAAGTGGAAATCGTTTACCCAATTTTATCTTAATGGTAAATTCATCATTCATTGGTTTTAAAATCTTAACTTTTGTCAAAACTGGTGGCACTTGTTGCAACTCCAATAGTCGGCGAGCTTCAGTGGTTTTTGAATGCTTACTTGGAGCGGACATCAAAAGAGGACTAGCTACAACATCAAGCTTGATGGGAGTTGACTGGTTCAAAGGGTTAGGTTTTGGAGTGTGAGCAATTGGCGATGTTGGTATTGTGAAAGAGGGTGGCTGCTTTAACTGTAGTGAACTGTTCGCTAGTGCAGGCTCGAAGTTGCCCAACTCCTTACTTATTTGTGGCGATGGAACTTGTGAATGTTGAACTTTTTGATCAAAAGACGTTGGTGCTTGGGATTTCTCACTCTTGTAATTTGATGGTGATCTTCCTCTGACTATTAATGGATCCGTAGTGACTTTGCAAAGTTCAACACAAGTATCATCCTGTAACACTCCAATTAGGTAAACTCCAATAATGTATCTCTCATCACAGCTATAGAATGTTGTCCTTTTGTGTGAATTGTAAGAATTAAACTGAATTCTATCATATCGTGCAACAGATGACACTGTTTTGCCCAAGTATGTATTTAAAATCGATTTTTTGGACTTTTTTTGCAATTTTGATAAATCTTGAAAAAAGTATGCATTATATTCTTCAATTTTATACTTATTTCTTAAGTTGGTAGATTTCTTGATTAGGTCATGACTGGGCAAGTCTCCAGGAATTGCCAGATAGACCGGCGGTGTAATTTGAGGACCACGGTCTCTTTTAGCCGTATGTTGCACTAAATTTACAACAATATCTGGATTTGTGGAATTTGAGAAAATACGTAATGCAAAGCTCTTGATTACTTTTTGCTGGTTTTCTAGTATAGTAAAGAACTGATGATCTAGTATCATATCGTTTGGGCAATCTTGAAATTGAAATGAGGCTACAAGCGCAAAGTAATTACGCTTATAACCAATCCATTCTCCATCGATGCAATCAAAACCGCGATCAATCCTAGCTTTGATTCTTGGTACAACCAATTCATGATTTTCTTGATTGAATATAGGGCAAAGTGATATCTCTTTATCAAAGCCAGGGCCTATTTTAAACTGGTTCCCAGATCTAGGCGCTACTTTCTTATCTTTTTTAGTATTGTGAACTCCACTTGCGCTGTCTTGACGGGCATCTGATTGCAATATACATATCTTGTCATCCATAACAATCCTTTAAGTTTCTTTTTTTGAATGATACCAATTGTTCCCCTAAGCAATAGATGAACTCAAGATTTGCAAACACTCGTATTCATTAAATGTTACTTTTCGCAGTTAACGCCAACTCCAAAAGACACAAAACCATTTTGGAAGCTCTAAGTTGCAGCAATAATTTGCAAGAAGATTAGCAACCACGGAACACTTAAAATTAAACTTAGCTATACTAGGAAAAAAACTCAAAAACAGCCACAAGCTCTTTAATGCTAATAGTGGAATCGGTTAGTTCAATAGTCAGTTAAATTGTCCATGGTTGGCTATTTTCATTAATTATTTTGCCAGAACACGACTCATCTGTATTCAAAAATTTTGAGATGCGGATGATCTTGATAAAACAAAGAAAGGTAGTTGAAATGGGGAAAAAGGCTATTGATGCTCGTATTCCTTCTCTTATTCGTAATGGGGTTCAAGAGAAGGAAAGAAGTTTATTCTTCATCGTTGGTGACAAAGCACGTAACCAACTTCCTAATTTGCATTACTTAATGATGTCTGCAAATTTGAAAATGAACAAATCCGTATTATGGGCATACAAGAAGAAATTGTTGGGTTTCACATCCCATAGACAAAAGAGAGAGCAAAAGATCAAGAAGGATATCAAAAGAGGTATTAGGGATGTCAATGACCAAGACCCCTTTGAAGCTTTCATTTCTAACCAACAAATTAGATACGTTTACTATAAAGAAACCGAAAATATTTTAGGTAATACGTATGGAATGTGTATCTTACAAGATTTTGAAGGTTTAACCCCTAATTTATTGGCTAGAACCATGGAAACTGTCGAAGGTGGTGGTATAGTGGTTGTTTTGTTGAAGTCAATGACCTCATTGAAACAATTGTACACCATGACCATGGATATCCACTCTCGTTATAGAACTGAGGCACATGACGATGTCGTTGCAAGATTTAACGAAAGATTTTTGTTGTCATTGGGCTCTTGTTCCAACTGTTTGGTTGTTGACGATGAATTGAATGTCTTGCCTATTTCTGGAGGTAAGCATGTGAAACCATTACCACCCAAGGATGATGAGGAATTGACCCCTAATGCTAAAGAGTTGAAGGAATTAAAGGAAAATTTGGCAGATGTTCAACCAGCTGGGGCCTTGGTCGGATTATCGAAGACCGTTAACCAGGCCCAAGCCATTCTAACTTTTATTGATGTCATCTCTGAAAAGACCTTGAGAAGTACTGTTGCATTAACTGCCGGTAGAGGTCGTGGTAAATCTGCCGCCTTGGGTATTTCCATGGCAGCAGCAATTTCTCATGGTTACTCGAATATCTTTGTGACTTCTCCATCGCCTGAAAACTTGAAAACATTGTTTGAGTTTGTTTTTAGGGGCTTCGATGCATTAGGCTATACCGAGCACTTGGATTATGACATAATTCAATCTACCAACCCTTCGTTCAACAAAGCAATTGTTAGAGTCGATGTAAAGAGAGGACACCGTCAAACAATTCAATACATTTCTCCAAATGATCACCACGTTTTAGGTCAAGCTGAATTAGTTATTATTGATGAAGCTGCTGCTATCCCATTACCAGTAGTCAAGAAGTTGATGGGACCATATTTGATTTTTATGGCATCTACAATTAACGGTTATGAAGGAACTGGTAGATCTTTGTCATTAAAGTTAATTCAGCAATTGAGAAACCAATCCAGTAGAAATGACAGCCAGACCACAATTGTATCCAGAGATAGTAAGTCGGCTGAAACTGAGATTGTTGCGAGAAACTTGAGAGAAGTTACTTTGGACGAACCTATTAGATATGCTCCTGGTGACCCCGTTGAAAAGTGGTTAAACAAATTGTTGTGTTTGGATGTTACTTTGTCCAAGAATGCTAAGTTTGCCACAAAGGGTACTCCGCATCCATCGGAGTGTAACTTGTTCTACGTGAACAGAGACACTTTATTTTCGTATCATCCAGTGTCTGAGGCATTTTTACAGAAAATGATGGCATTGTACGTTGCTTCACATTACAAGAACTCTCCTAATGATTTACAATTAATGAGTGACGCACCAGCACACCAGTTGTTTGTTTTATTACCTCCTATTGAAGAAGGAGATAACAGAATTCCAGATCCATTATGTGTTATTCAGTTAGCTTTGGAAGGTGAAATTTCAAAGGAAAGTGTCCGTAACTCTTTGTCTCGTGGTCAAAGAGCTGGTGGTGACTTGATTCCTTGGTTAATTTCTCAACAATTTCAAGATGAAGAGTTTGCTTCCTTATCTGGTGCCAGAGTTGTCAGAATTGCTACTAACCCTGAATATGCTGGTATGGGATATGGTGGTAGGGCTATCGAATTGTTGCAAGACTATTACCAAGGTAAATTCACTGATATTAGTGAATCTCAACTGTTAAACGACCATACTATCGCCAGAGTGAGCGACAAAGAATTAGCCAATGCTTCGTTGAAGGATGATATCAAGTTAAGAGATGCGAAGTCATTACCTCCTTTATTGTTAAAGTTGTCAGAAAAAGCACCATACTACTTGCATTACTTGGGTGTTTCTTATGGAATGACTCCTCAATTAAATAAGTTCTGGAAGAGATCTGGGTTTGTACCAGTCTACTTGAGACAGACTGCCAACGAGCTCACTGGTGAACATACTTCGGTGATGTTAAATGTTTTGCCCGGCCGCGAAGGTGCATGGCTTCAAGAATTTTCCAAGGATTTCCATAAGAGATTCTTGCTGTTATTGTCATATGAGTTCAAAAAATTCCCAGCAGTACAAGCATTGAACATAATAGAGGCCACAGAAAGTGGAGAAGATAAAACTAAGAATGTGAAGCCTTTGAACAAAATTGAATTAGATGCCTTGTTGTCTCCATTTGATTTGAAAAGGTTGGATTCATACGCTAACAACTTATTGGATTACCATGTTATCGTGGACATGTTACCTTTAATTGCTCAGATGTACTTCTCCAAAAAGACAGGCGACGAAGTTAACTTGTCTTCCGTACAGTCTGCTATTTTGTTGGCCATTGGTTTACAACATAAGGCCTTGGACCAAATTTCCAACGAATTAAATTTGCCATCTAATCAAGCTATGGCTATGTTTGCGAAGATAGTACGTAAATTTTCGGTTTACTTCAGACAAGTGTTGAGTAGAGCAATTGAAGATGAAATGCCTGCTCTTGAAGATGAAGTTGTCAAGGAAATGGATGGTGAAACTGAACATATTGACTATGACAAGGTTGAAAGACAATTGCAAGAAGATTTGGAAGAGGCTGGTGATGAAGCAATGAAAGAATTAAGAGAAAAGCAACGTGAGCTAATCAATGCCATTAATTTGGATAAATATACCATTGCCGATGATGCGGATTGGGAGCTGGCTGGTAAATCTGTTAACCAAGCAGCCAAAGGTAAGGGTGTTGTCAGTGTGAAGAATAAGAATGCTAAGAGAAAGCCTACTGAAAATGCCACTGAAATTTATGAGAAAGAAATGAAGCTGGTTTCGAAGAAACTTAAGAAACCTAAAAAGTGATGAAAAAGCACATTTGTCTATAATTTTTCGAGAATTGAGTTTAAAGCTAACAGGACCAAGTCAATTAAAGGAGTACCTTCTTCATTTTGTATGTCATTGATTTCCAAACTCTTCTTTGAGTCTTTATTCAATTGTCCATTTACGTCTTCATTGTCAAATAAATATTTATGGCCAGCTTTGTACTCTGGCCAGACCACATCAGAGAAGTAGTTTGGAGGGTCAACCCAGTAGCTGTCGACAGTGATGTAGCCTGAACGAATTTCACGCCTCCTTTTAAGAGTGTCGTATGATGCTCTGAATAATAACCTTATATCAAACAATTTAACAATCTTAGGATCGTGAAAGAGCATGAATCCATCGACTAATACAAACAATTTGTCTCGAATCCCAGGTGACTGGTTGACATTATTTTGAAGAAGTAATTTCTCCTCCTGAGTCAACTTAATACTTTCATCAAGTTCCAACGACTTAATCTTAAGCGCTTCGCCTCGTACTTTAATACTCTTTATGTGCTGAGTAAACTTGTCAAAATCGATTGCTTGGGGACAGTCCCAATTGGGAACTTTAGTGGTGGGGTCTGTGGGGATTTGATCGTCAGGGAAATAAAAGTCATCTTGAGAAATTACCTTAGTATTTGGTAGAAGAGACACTAACGCTCTTGTTACAGTAGACTTTCCGGAAGAGGAGGGCCCGCCTAGACCCACTACAACAATGGTCTGATAATCATTCATAGACGACAATGACTCTTTGACAGAGGTAGAAGCATGCTCTTTTGTTACTTCAACCTCAGGCAGGACCATCTTCGCGGGGTTACAAGAATGATCTGTCCTTTCGGATGATATGTGCTCCGGTGTTTTTGTTTTAGTAAAGGGGTGGCAAACAGGTCACCCAGCAAGTATGCAATGCAAGTTACGCCCTACGACATCCTGCAGAAAACTGCGTGAAAAAAGGACATTCCCTCCTTTTCCCCATCTCCTACAACAAATAAACTCCGGGGCGTTGAGAAAAAGAAAAAAGAGAATGAAACTTTTACCATACCCATTCATCTTGTAATTCAGAGATAGCCTTCTAATGATAGATAATATGTTGCCGCTGCTGATATTGGCAATTTATGTTTCCAGATAGCAATGTAAATTAAATAGACTATTATTGAAACTTTCAGGTTGATCAAATTCGGCAAACGGAGCACATTTTACTCCCAATCAGTTTCTTTATCTTCCTCCTTTGGGATCAAGTTTTTCCTTTGGAAGGATGAGCCGAAATTTGTAGTGACCTTAGTGTTGGGCAATTCTGGTTGAGTTGGGTAAATTAAAAAATATCGAAAATTCGTAATAATAATCAAATTGTTAGCGCTAGATACAAAAAGCCTAAGTAGAAAATACCCTTTTCAGTAATTTTGTTATTTCCGTAAAAGACTACTGGCGATTTTGTATCCTAATTTGACAGATCAATTAAAGAAGAACAATAATACGAGACTAAGTGCAGTGATTAGACTTTCTTGTATGTTATAAACCAGAACGTCGCTTCTTTATTATATCATTATTATGGGCTCTTATGTACTGTAATGCACTATATCAATGTAGTGTTTTGCTTAATAATTTTCCTGGATAAGGAAGTCTCGTAATCGCAATTTTTTCAACTTGATACCGTAAACGGTTAATAGACATGCAGGTGCTACACATTTCCGTATCAGGAAATGGTTCTGGCAGGTTTCCTACAGTACCTACATACACGTTGAATTCTAAGAAATTAATATATACACAATAAAGACACATATTTGAAGTCTGACGTGCAATTTCAGTATATTCTTTTACTCCTGTTGGCAAAATAACCTGTTCAACTTTTCACAAGCAGTCTATCGTTTCGTTAGATACTTGCTGTCACAGAAATATATATCAATATTTAACACTCAACTTCCGTCCGAAGGCAAAATAACACAAATATTTTGATCCTTCATTCAATTTTCAATAACCAGTTCTAATACTATCAGCTATTAGTTTTCGGCACTTCATTCATTTCCTCCTTCGTTTAAGACACCCGCAAAACTACTTTCAGTAGGTTCTAGTATTCGTACCGACTGTGCAACTTTATACCATTTACAACATACAGATTTCAAAGCAATACCAGTTTTTGCATTTATTTAATTTTCCTGAGTCTATGCCTATAATAACCCAGCCAAGTTGTTGTCTTTAATAAATCTAATGAATCATCAGCAGGGCAAAGATTTGGCTCTCTCAACTTTGTCAAAGCTCGAATCGACTCCAAAAACTATTGATAGAATATCTGATACTTCGACGGACAAAAAGACCCCTTCGCCGACGTTTATTGAATCTTCAATTACAGAAACAGCGAAAAACGTTGAACTGGAAGAAACATCTTCATTCAGCAGTAAAAAGCCATCACCATCGAATCAAAAGTTTTTGTCAACTTTGAAAAGTTTCAATATTGATCGTACAAAGTACAAGCACTATGGTCATCAATCTCTGTTGTCGAGTCAAACATTGGAAAATGTCATGAGGGAATCTGAACAGCAAGAAAAGCCCAGACTGAAATCATTTGATAAGTCAGAGAGCGAGTCCTCACGGGGAGTTCGAGTGGTAATAGACGACAAAATCTCGGAGATTTTGAATCTTCCGAGACAAGTTGTTGCCGAAGAAGCATTTTGGCCATATAATATTGATACCTTAAACGAGATAATTCGCTATAAGATAGAGCAAGAAAAAACCGTTCAGGAACGGGTAAAGTGCCAATTTGGTGCTACGATTATCGAGTTATTGCTGTTGGCAAAATCATTGAACATCGACCCTGAGTTGGTTCCATCGTTGTTTTTGACCAATGGTACCAGTTTAGATCATATGAAGGAACAGATTCAAAAGTTGAAACGGGATCCGGCTGAGTTGATTGAAGAAATCATACGGGGTAGACAACCGAGCACTGAGATCAAAATTACCACGACAGGCAAGAGAAAACATTCAGATGCTCACTTGCCTTCTTTCTCTGAAACAGCAGAGTCTATCAAGACACACAGCAGTGTAGTGTCACCTATACGTTCTCCAAATAGGCTGCCAGCGATGCTGCATCGTCGAGTTATTTCGGACAGTAGTGATACAGTTCCACGTGAAAGAAATACATCGTCACCACCATCTCACCAGTTACCACTTCCTACATATCTGAGAAAACTGCAGCAGCATTCACCTCATATCACCCCACACATGCCACCCCAGGTTTACCCCATGTATTATTCCACCGGTCCTGCTGTATATCAAATGGCACTACCACCGGCAGATCAACTGCATCTGCAACTGAAGTCTCAACAATCAAGCAAAGTACTTGGGTCTCCATATTTTCAGAAATATCAACCAGCAAACCAGCAACTTTCACCTTCTCAATACCCAGGGAGTTCGAGTTATGTTACCCAACCGCAATATCAATACTATAGCAATGCACCACATTACTTGATGCAAGCACCACCTGCGATGGGATTACAAGTATCACAGCCACCGATACTGGTACCAGGTCATAAGTTTGAAACATCAAGCAATGCATCAGGGAAGTCTATGTTCAAAACAGAGCTGCATGACGATTCAAGTCCTTTCAAGAAGCACAAGGTGTCAAACAAGAATTCGAACAATATCAATTTCATGATTACAACCCCCAAAAACCCACCAGCTAGAAAGTACAACAACCCTCCTAAAGAAAAGTAGAAGCAAAAATCTTTGAGGAGAGAAATATTCTAAAAGTAAATCAGATAGGTTAATAGACGATCAACGATTTTTAAAGTACTCTGAACCTCGGTAATTTTCCCCAGTTTTCCACATGTATATTTTTTTTTTGGACCGAAGATCCTCAAATACCGTTTTTTCTTTTATCTGGACATAAGATCTCAGACAAAAAACATTAATAATATTAAAGCAAATCTCAATTACTCTGGGCACCTCTCTCAACTTTAGTGTTTTACTTGTATCCTGGATGGAAATCTTGCGTCCATCACACATATTCTTTCAAGACCATATGAGCTAGTTTGCAGACAAGATGATAATTCGGTCCAATTCAAATTTGTCATTTCTTATCCAAGTTAGATTGTAGGTAAGAAGAATTTTTTCGAAATGACGATGAATCGAAGGGATTACTGACACAACTATGAAGGTCACTAAGTGCATATAATTTCATCTTTAACTGACAAAATCACCCAATGTGTAATTAGGTTAGGAGAGGTAGAATCATTAAGGTGACTGTAACATCAAAGAAGTCGCAGCGATGTGGTAATAAGAAAAAAAGAACTTACCACAGCTTCATCTCGATGGAATCCCAAAATAATATATATTAATCTTCTTGCCTAGGTACAAATCTGGTCTAAGTTAGATTATATAAAAGTTAAACTTCAATTGTTCTTTGTTAGCAGTAACAGCAATCAAATTATTAACCTGGTTTTCGACATATGACCTTCGATAAACTGGAAGCCAAAGATGCCGAGGACTTGTGTGAGGAGGAAAACACCGATGAGACCATTCCATTTACGGTCTTCAGCCGCAAGGATAAGTATCTTTTAATGTCCATTTTGTCATTAGTTGGTTTTTGGAGCACGATTTCTAGTCCGAGTTATTTTCCTGCCCTTCCAACTCTAACAAAGTATTTCAGAACATCGGAATCGGTGACAAACTTATCCGTTATGGCATACTTGATATTTCAGGGCATAGCACCGACAGTTTCTTCTAATTTTGCCGATTATTTTGGCTCCAGACCTGTTATCATTGCATGCATTCTTGTCTTTGTTGTTGCTTGCATTGCGCTTTCGCAAACTAATGTGTTCTGGCTTCTTATTTTGTTGCGGTGTGTTCAAGCAGCAGGTATTGCTCCAGTAATTTCAATTAGTTCGGGAATTTCAGGAGACGTATGTGTTGCTAAAGACCGTGGTGGTTTTGTAGGGATCGTTGCAGGGATGCAGCTTGTTGGAAATGGATTTGGTGGGTTAGTAGGGGCAGCACTTATCAGTAGCTTTCATACTTGGAGATCAATCTTTGTATTTCTTGCTATTGGCGGTGGTGTCACTTTATGCGTTACCGCAGCCATGTTACCTGAGACCTCCAGGTCTATTGTTGGAAACGGTTCGATTTTGCCAAAGAATATTGTCCACAAACTGTTAACATTGTACTTTCCACATTTCAAAGCAAAGTTGTCAAACGAGAACACCACATTATCTCGAAGGAAAAAGTTCGATCTTCTTGCAGCGTTCAAAATTGTGATAATACCAGAGGTAATATGTACCTTATTGCCAGCAGGCATTCAATTTGCAGCATGGTCCATGGTTTTGGCTTCTATTTCCACCGAGTTAGAAAGTCCTGCTTACAACTATAGTGTTATGCATGTTGGACTCATATACTTGCCTCAAGGGGTTCTTTGTTTGATTTCGTCAATAGCGACGGGCCGAGCATTAAACTGGTACTATATGTTTCGCAATAGGAAGTTTGAAGAGCAATACAAAGGCAGAGAAAGCGAGAAACCTCAATTTAATACCATCAGGGCCCGAATAGATATTTGTTTAATTCCTTGCATTTTACAGGTTATTGGTCTTTTAATCTTTGGATGGTGTATCCAGTATAAAAGACATATAATCTCCATCATCATTTCCACGTCTTTGGTGTCAATGGCAGCAACTTCAATCATGTCGTGTTGCACTACTTTATTGGTGGACTTGTTTCCTGGACAAGGCAACGCATCCTCCAGTTGTCTAAATTTAGTAAGATGTTGCTTTGCAGCCCTTGGGACAGCCGTCTTAGATAAATTGATCAAAGTATTGAAACCCGGACGATGCTATACTTTAGTAGCAGGTATTTCACTTTTAACTGACTTACTACTATTTCAAGTATTGCGGTCTACAAAAACCAATTTCTAATAGATGTATATTACTAATATTAAAAAAAGAGGCTTAATGGTAGGGTTTGATTATCTCCGTTTTTTTTCGTAGCGATCCGGTCCCCGAGAAAATTATCTCCGTTCATGATGCAAAGTTGAGACTTGATACCCATTCGTTATAAAAAGCAAGGACATGGCAAAGTTCTACAGTGTAGTCCTACCAAGATAATTAATGCGAGAAAGTCTTGATAATAACAATGATCTTGAAAGGAGTACTAATTCAGATGAGGAATATATGACTAACGAGAAGTCTAAACCTGATTATACAATTTTAACTTTGACTGAAAGATGCATCATTGCAGGTATGCTAGGAATGGGTGGGATATGGTCCACGATGTCAACATCAATCTACTTCCCTGCACTTCCTGTTCTCACCGAAAAATTTCACGTAACACCATCAGTAACCAACGTATCCGTGGTGGTTTATTTATTATTACAAGGCATAGCACCTACTGTTCTTGCAGGTCTTGCAGATACTTTCGGGCGTCGTCCTTGCTTCTTAGGCTGTTTGTTGTCTTTTGCAGCCGTTTGTCTAGCGATTTCCCGAGCGAATGTATTTTGGCTTATCATTGTACTTCGGTGCCTCCAATCTGCATGCATTGCACCAATTATATCGGTATCAGCAGGTGTAATATCTGATATTGTTCGAATTCACGAGAGAGGAAGGTTCATCAGTCTAGTTAGTGGAGTCCAACTATTCTCCCAAGGAATTGGCGGACTAATAGGTGCTGCTATTATCACAAGATGGGGATGGAGAGGAATATTCGTGTTTCTTTCAATCGGTGGACTAGTTTCCTTCTTTATTGTCTTTATGCTCTTACCAGAGACCAACAGAAAGGTTGTTGGAAACGTTTCAGTAAGACCACCTAAACTACTTGTCCTGCCTATCCTCTTGCTTCCACGTTACCGGGCCAGACTCCGGAATGATCTTGACACCATTGACCCTCCAGTTCCCTACAACATCTTTGGGACGTACAAGATGTTGGCAAATAAGGACGTACTTCTTTGTGTGCTACCAGGGGCATTTCAATTTTCAACTTGGACAATGACTCTCACATCTTTATCAACCATATTTGAAAAGCAGTACGGATACACAACAATACAAGTTGGTATTTGTTACTTATGTCCTGGTATGGGTATTTTTTTTGGCTCACTTGTTACTGGACGGACAATTGATTTCATGTACAAGCAAAAGAAAGCAAGGTTTGATAAGAAATATAGTGGGGTACCTGAAACTGAGCGACCCACATTTAATCTTGTCAATGCAAGGTTGCAATTGAGTGGGTACACCACAGCTGGGTTTGTGGCATTTTTGCTTGTTTATGCGTGGTGTTTAGAGAAAAAGGTCAATGTGGCTCCAATTTTGGTTTCGATGTTTTTTATATCCTTCTTCAATGTTGCATTTTTGTCAGCGATCACAACTTTGCTAGTTGACAAATTTCCTCTGCAGGGATCAACATCAACCAGCTGCATATCTCTCACCAGATGCTTAGTTGCAGCCATGTTTGTGGGTGTGCTAGACAAGATGATAAGTTCCATGGGTGTTGGAGGCTGCTACACCTTTATGGGTGCATTGTGTGCAGCTTCAGTTGCTGTACTATTTTATTTCAGAGTAAGAAAATGAATGTATCAGATTAACTATTGAATAAATACCCCAAGTAATATAGCCCTGTCAGCAATCTTCAACTATCAAACTTAACTATATATCCCTTTCTCCATCTTACTCTACTGGGAAGCACATTGGACTCCTGGGCCACCAGCAGCGCCTTCTTCTTCTTCGGAATCGTAAGCATCACGTCTGTTGGAGGCTTGGTGCTTGTAAGGGTCAATATCAACCAAGTCACATTCATCAACTTCAGAACCCTTTGGAATAGAGACCTTAGCTCTTGGTGGCAAGATAGCTTCCAAAGCCTTCAACTTTTCTTCAGAAGCAAAGTGGCTTTCTGGGAACTTGATAGTAAACTTAATAAACAAGTTACCTCTGCCACCTTGTCTATAGATAGGCATACCTTGACCGTCAACCACCTTTACCGTGCCTGGAGAGATAACTTCACCTGGAATAATACCAACCTTGATGTAGTCACCAGAAACATGCTTGAAGGCAAATTCACCACCAGCCAATGCAGTCAACAAGTCGAGTTCAGCCTCGTAATATAAATCGTTACCCTTTCTAGTGAACTTGTCGTGGGGCTTTTCGTCAACGACAAAGACAACATCACCAGGAGTAATACCGGGTTCTTGGTCACCTTCACCATTGAAGACTATTTTTTGAGTATCCTTCATACCTGGATCAATGTGAACTTGCAAGATCTTACGTTCAGATTCGGTCTTCTTACCCTTACACTTGGTACAACGATCAGCAGCATCACAGATATCACCGGTACCCTGACAGTTGTCACAGACAGTTTGGAATCTTTGAATCATAGGACCCATTTGTCTGGTAACAAACTTCATACCGGAACCACCACAACCGTTACATTTCTTGACCTTACCTTCTTTACCACCCAACCCTTTACAGGTCTTACATAATATGGTCTTGTTAAGGGCCAACTTCGCAACTCTGCCCTTGTACAATTCTTCTAAGGTACAGGAAATGGAGTGCTTGATGTCCTTACCTCTAGATGGACGTTGAGGGCCACCGCCACCCATACCACCAAAACCGCCACCAAAGAACTGCGAAAAGATATCTTCGGCTCCCATTCCACCTCCCATTCCACCTTGGCCGTTCAAACCCTCTTCACCGTATGAGTCATAGATCTCTCTCTTCTGCTCGTCAGAAAGAACTTCGTAAGCATGGGAAATTTCCTTAAACTTCTCAGCAGCTTCAGGCGAAGGGTTTTTATCTGGGTGGTATTTTAAGGCAGCTTTTCTGTAGGCCTTCTTTAACTCGTTATCGTTGGCCGATGGCGATACGCCCAAATAGTCGTAAAACTTGGTATCCTTGACCATTATATGTGTATAATAATCCTATTTGCTATGCTAAATTCCAAATGGGCAGGATCCAATTGCAAACTTGACTAAAGTATCTTTGAACAGAAATTTTTCTTTGTTACCGATGAGAAAATTCCACAGGTTTCTACGAAGCGCGACATTTCCTAAATCGTAAGGATTGTGTCTTGGACTGCTTAGTAAAGCTAAAAAAACTGCCGCCACACGCGCGCGTGTCTCTACCACTACACCTTAATTTCATAACGCTTATGCGACATGTTCAACCACCTCACTGATAAGCTTACCGCCCTTCACATGGTGCTTGAACTGTTCTGGAACGGCAAGTTCGATGTAGTCATCATGTTGAGGAACGTTGATGTTCAAGGCAGTAGTAGAACTTGAAAACACTTGAACATCAGCATCCACGCTCTCTTGCGAAAGGTAGATACTACCTTCGTCTGACTGGTCAACACTAATGATCGGAACAACTCCAAGTACTTGTAATCCAAACTTATGTGACTTGATCACATCAACGCCGGAAACCAATGTATCAATAACTACAGCAACCTTCTTGGTCTCGGAAATGGAGATAGCGTTGGCCTTACCCTTGATCTGAACTGTGATGTTCTGGCAGTTTCCAACAAAGATCGATTGGTGCATTTCAGTTTCGAGCACAATTGGAGCATTATCAGGCAAGTCTGCTTCAGTGTAGTTTTCTATGATCCATTTAGTACCATCGACCAATTGCTTCTTTGGAACCTTCTTCTTAGTGGCTTGAGGTGCAGTTGACAAGCTGGTTGGTTTCTTGGGTGGCTGTGGCTTCTTTACAATCACAGGTGGTTGCTTTCTCAATTCTGGATTCTTGTGTGTCATTTCTGACTTTTCAACCTTCTTGAGACCAGAAGTAATGTTTTCACCACGGTTTAAATCGGCAAAGACAGCACCCATCCCGCCTGATGGAGCCGAGTTTGATTTATCACCATCAAACAAATCGGCTCGAGGAGGAGGGGGTGGGGGTGGTGGAGGAGCAGCACCACCGGCAGCAGCAGCAGCAGCAGCAGCAGCAGCAGAAGTAGTTGCTGCAATGACATCGACAAGTGGCTTACCTTGAGCGTTCCATGCTGGACCGGCAGTGTGAAATTCTTTAACGTAGACCTTCAATTCATCAAAGATGCCCAAGAAAGATTTAACCCATTCAACCTGTTTGGGCTCAGTTTCTTTAAATTCCTTCAACACTCTGTCGGACCAGAATCTGGCACTGTCCTTGTATTCCGGAATTAAAGACACTGGGGTTTGGCTAATAACCCATCCCAAAACAGGGACACCTTCTCCAATAGTGTTTAAGTTGTTAAAAAACTTGGATCTGCGATTTGCATCCTTAAGTTCTATGATCTTCGTGATCTTTTCGTTCAAAGGAGCCAATGCTTTTTGAAAAGCGTCCTCTGTGGGTTGCGGCTGCTTGGCCTTACTGACCAAAACCAAAAACTTTGCTTGTTCTTTGAATGCCAAAAGAAATTCTTGTGCAACTTCGCTGACTACAGAATCAATTGATTTGGAAAGAGCAACAAAGGGTTCAACATTAGCCAGAATGAAGTCATTAAATGCGACTACAGATTTGGCTGTTTCTTCCCCTGCTGGTGCAGTTACCTTTTCTGTTTCTGGGGCAGGGATAGCCAATGGAGCCGAGGTGACTGCACTGGTTTCCTTTGCTTCAATAGACTGACTGGAAGGTGATTTTTGTTTGTTGGCTTCTTCTTGGAAAATAGTAATATCTTCCAAACGAGAAGTAGCAGCCTCTAATCTCTTCAAAATAGTGACAATGTTATAACCTTGGACGTTTAATTGACTTTCTTCTGCTGACATATTGAATATATAATGATTTTGCTCAGTTCGATTGTCATGCCATCTTCACTCCCATGGCCGCGGGTTTCAAATGAGTGGTGGAATCTCGGTACTTTTGGCCAAAGTGCACGACCCCGACTGAACAGTACCATTTTGGTTCTTGGAATCCAAAGATTATCAAGAGAAAAAGACTGCGAGAACAATGCCTCCGTCCAAGATCAAGCAGGAAGAACCAGAGCTTCCTCCACAAGAGGTTCATTTTTTAAAGGATTATCGTGTACCCACAGATCCAGAACCATTTTATCAGAATTACCTACTGGATGTTCCTATCGCTCTTGATTTCGGTAGCTCCACGTTGAAAGCTGGTTTGACTAATTCGACTTCTCCAAATAATGTTATTCCTCAGCTCATTTCTCGTTACAGAGATCGTAAGGCTCTGAAGACATTGACAATTGTTGGAAACGATTGCTACCGTGACTCATTGTTGCGTTCCTCAATAAAGACACCATTCGATGGTCCATTGGTAACAAACTGGGATTATGTTGAATATATTTTTGATTATACATTTGAGCATTTGGGCGTTACCAGCAATAATGGTAGACTTAATAATCCCATTATTATGACAGAACCAGTGGGGTGTCCACTTTCTCAAAGAAAGAATATGTACGAATTGCTTTTTGAAGCATACCAGGCACCAAAAGTCACTTTTGGCATTGACTCATTGTTTTCTTTTTACGCCAACACTGATGGTAAGTCAAGTGGTCTTGTCATAGGTACTGGACACCAGCTGACACATGTTATCCCAGTCATGCAAGGAAAGGGTATACTCCTGCAAACTAAACGGATCGACTGGGGAGGAGATCAATCTCAACATTATATGTCGAGTTTGTTGGCATTGAAGTATCCTTATTTCCCCTCCAAATTAAACTCCCACCACTGTACTAATTTGTTCCAGGATTTCTGCAACATTCTGGATAACTACCAAGATGAATTGAAAAATTATTTGGATATGGATAAATTGGAAACAAATGATGTATTAGTACAAGCAGCAGTTGAACTATCTGGTTTCACTGAAAAGAAAAGGTCAGAAGAAGAAATTTCCAAGCAACAACAAAGAAGAAGGGAACAGGGGAAAAGATTACAAGAACAAGCTCAACAGAAAAGGTTGGAAAAATTGGCCCTCAAGCAGCAAGAGTGGGACTATTATTCTGCTTTAAAAGAAACACTTGCCAATATGTCACCTGAAGATGGCCAAGCCAAGATAGAAGCTGAAAACTTTGAAGATATTGATGATTTCAACAAGTATTTGGCTGGACTTGAAAAAGCTCTCAAAAAATCCAACAATCCCGATTCTGTCGAAGAGGAGGTAGATCCAGCCAGTTCTTGGCCATTGGTTGAGATCCCAGATGATCAATTAACGGAAGATCAAATAAAGGAAAAGAGAAAACAAAAGCTCATGAAGGGTAATTACGAAGCTCGTGAACGTACAAAGGAGCTTAAAAAACAAGAAGAAGATGCTAAGGCTGAATTAGAGAAGGAACAAAAAGAATGGCGTGAAAAAGATTTAGAAGGATGGCTGTCAGCGAAACGTATTGAGTTGGCTCAATTAATAAACAAACACGAGGATATTGGAAAGAGAATTGACTCCTTTAAGGATAGAAAATCCATTGCTGCTCAACAAAGAATGAAAAATCTTGCTGATTTGGCTAATGATGAATCTGGCTCTACGAATGCAACTTCAAGAAAAAGAAGAAGAAATGCAAATGTATCTATTGACAATGATCCAAATGATACATTTGGTGCAAATGACGATGACTGGAGTGTTTATAGAGACATTTCGAATACGACCTTACAAGAAGAACGTGGCGAGGTACATCTGCAAATTTTGGCTCTTGAAGCTGAGTTATTGCAGTATGATCCTGAGTTCTTCCATGAAGATACAATGGCTGCCTCTAATGCGTTTGACTGGAGAAATCTGGTATTGCACAAATTTATACATGGACCTCGACAAAACGTTACTATTGCGATGCAAGCTAAAGGGCTTGATGCTGAAGAAATTGCTAATCACCCAGAGATTATAAAGAAAAACCACCAAATTCATTTGAATATTGAACGAATTAGGGTTCCAGAGGTACTCTTTCAACCTAGTATTGCCGGACTCGATCAAGCTGGTATACCAGAATTGGCAACTGACTTGTTACACAGGCGATTGGACAACAATTTCTCCGTCGGGGGCCAAGCACACGATTTGATACAGGACGTTTTCATAACTGGAGGATTAGGACTTTTACGTGGTTTCCAAACTAGAATCATCAATGAATTTACCAGTTTCCTACCAGTTGGGGCACCTTTGCTGGTACGTGTTGCCAATGATCCGATCCTTGATGCATGGAAGGGAATGCAGAAATGGTCACAGAGTCAAGATTGTCAAGCGAGCTACGTTAGCAAAGCAGACTATGAAGAATACGGTGCAGAGTACATAAAAGAGCATGGATTAGGAAACGTGTGTTTAATGTAAGTAAATTATAGTATACAAAATAGAATCGTATTATCTGCAAGGTAAAAATCCTTTGATTACTTCTTAGAGTTTGGATTAAGGCCCTTCTTCTTCATTCCTCTCTTAATAGACTTGTCAAGAATTTCTTTGTCAGCCTCCTCATCGAACTCAGCGAAATCACCGTTAATAATACCTTCTTCTTCTGCCTCTGATCTAGCCAATGATTCCTTTTCCTTGGCTCCGGCCTTAGAAATATCGTGTGGAGATGGAGCTATCTTTTTAAACTTGGCAACGTAGAAACCATCAACGTTGTAAGTATGAGGGTAGTAGCGTCTGGTCAATGAAAGCTTGGAGTTGAAGTGTTTTCCACGATAAGAAGTGAACCCTTCTTTACCAATTTGCAAACCAGTGTCAACCAATTTAACATTAGGACGCTTTCTTAAAGCATAGTCAACAACAGCTTCGTTTTCATCCACCGCAATCGAACAAGTAGAGTAAACTATAACACCACCAGTTGCAGAGTTGGCATCGACAGAGTCAATGGCAGACAACAACAATTGCTTTTGTAAGTGAGGAATTTGAATGAAGTCCTTTTCGGTACGACTTACCTTAACACTCTCATCCTTGGCAATAACACCAGTACCAGAACATGGCGCATCCAACAACACTCTATCGAATCCACCTATCACCTTAGGGAATTCTCTGGCGTCGTAGTTGCATACAATGGTGTTCTTGCATCCTAATCTGTGAATGTTAGCAATCAATGACTTGGTACGTGCTTTGTTTGCATCGTTAGCAAACACACAGCCAGTGTTTTTCATCATTGCTGAAATGTATGTAGTCTTTCCACCTGGAGAGGCAGCCATATCCAAAATACGTTCGTTTTCTTGTGGTTCCAATGCCATCACTGGTAAGTAAGAAGATGCAGCTTGTAATATATAGTGGCCAGCCAAGTATTCTGGAGTAGCACCGATTGGAACCTGAGAGTCGAAGATCTGCAAACCAACCTTGGTCCATGGGCCGATAGGTTGCAAGTTAACCCCGCGGTTGACTAAAGTTTGAGCCAAATCACGACGTCTTGTTTTGAGAGTGTTTGTTCTGATAGTGATAGGTCTGGCAATTTCATTGGCTTCAAAGAATTCCATTGCTTCAGCAGGAGAGAACAAGTTGAACAACTTTTCAGCCAAGAACTCAGAATATCCAAAGTATTCACAAATATCCTTTACTAATCTGCTAAGATAGTCGTTTCTGGATTTGCCTTCTTCAGCCATATCCTTGAAGTTTTCCAATACCTTAACGATTTCAATCATTCTGGTTCTAACCATTGTCACATCTTGAGGGCCTTGTGCCATGATTTCTTCTTCTTCTTCGGTTGGTAAAATCTTGGATCTTGGTTGGTTAGTTTGTTCTTGACCTTCCAAAAGTTCTAATTCAGCTTCTTCGGCCTCTAATTCTTCTTCTTCGTCCAACTTTCTAGATAATGCTTCCATGTTAGCAGCATTCAAATTTTCCAAATCTTCGTCTTCGTCATCAGAGAACATTGGTCTAGCACGGCCCTCTTCGTCAGAATCATATACATCACTTCCGTTCTCAATGTCAAATTCATCATCGAGATCTTCCAAGTCTTCAGCTGCTACATCGTCATCCGAATCATCAAACAATGCCTTCTTAGCTGAGGATAATTCTTCCAAATCAACTTCAGGTAAATCTTCAGGGTCTTCATAATCATCCTCATCCTGAGTCTTCTTCTTAGACTTCTTGGACTTCTTTGCATCCTTTGGTTTTGATTCCTTTGGTTTGGGTTCTTGTACATGAGCTTTCTTCACTACTTTTTCAGTGGACTCCTCGACTCTTTTTCTTTTAGAATCCTTCCTTTCTTTCTTAGCTTGCATTTCTTCAAAAGAAGGTGGCACACCTTGCTTATTTCTAGCTCTTCTACCCATCTTTCTTATAATGAATCTATAAGTTGGTTAAGGATGTAACTTGAGAAGCGATGAGATTGAACTTTGAAAAAAAAAAGTGTGCAGGTACCGGCTCATCGTAAATCAACGGGCATCGCACTTGCATGAACGAGATTCCACAATTACTCTAGAACTTAACGATGGATATAGAAACTGAACCTGTGAAGCAAAAGCATCAGACAATCATATCTCCCAATCAACATGCCTTAGTTCGTTTACCATCAGAAGGTTTAAAGATTGTGGAGTTGAGACCTGACGGTGTCATCAGTCTAGGAAAGTTTGGTTCGTTCGAAGTCAACGAGATCCTTGGATATCCATTTGGCCAGTCATTTGAGATTGTGGAAAACTTGAAGGTTAAACCCATCAAGAGTATTTCTGGTGATAGTGATTTTAAAGTCGATCCTGGTGATGAGGGCACCGAAGAAGAATTGACCAAGAGTGAGTTGACCACTCTTCTTAGCAATAGCTCTGAAAATAATCAGAACATAATTGACATTGGATCGAAGATTCAAAAATTGAACAGTGATGATATTGATGAATTGAAAAAGTCGGGTGCCACTTCGGAAATAGGACAAAAAATTATAGAACAGATGATTGCTGGCCATGAAGGTTTCGACAAGAAGACTCTCTTTTCGCAACAAAAGTACTTGAAGAGAAAGCAACAGAAGTTCTTAAGACGCTTTACCGTTGAATATCTCGGTAGTTCTCAATTGTTGCAATATTATATCGACAAGGACCTTCCCCGTGTCCTCGATATGAGTGAGGAGACTTTAGGGATAGTATTGAACTATGCCAATATTCAACCTGGTGGTAAGTACCTTGTAGTTGATGAAACTGGAGGAATTATTCTTTATGCTATGATGGAAAAAATGAAGGGGAAAGGTACAATTGTCTTGGTACATGAGAATGAACACCCTAATCACATTGCCCTTAGGTACTCCGATTACTCTGAAGAAACAAAGCAATCGATGATCAAACCCATTAACTGGCTCCAGTTCCTAGAACCGGAAAACGAAAAGATTGAATGGAAAGATTTATCAGAAGAAGAGATTGGACAATTGAAACATGCTAAGAAGCTACAATACTTGCGTAGAGCAAAGCGTGCCCAAGACATTAACTCAACCATTGAATTGGTCCAAGCAGGAAATTTTGATGGGTTTGTAGCGGTTAGTACTCTCCATATGCCTACATTGGTGCCTGAGGTACTTTCTGCTATTGGTGGTTCAAGACCAATCGTAATTTACAGTCAGTTTAAGGAATTGTTATTGGAAACTCAGCATGCCTTAACTGCAGACAAGAGGGTGTTGGCTCCATCTATTTTTGAAAGTAGGGTTCGTCCTTATCAGACTATTCCAGGAAGAATGCATCCTGTAATGACAATGCGTGGGTTTGGTGGTTACGTGTTGTGGGGTACCCGGGTATTTCCTAAAGAGGGGGGTATAACTGCAGTTGGTAGAGGTTTCCTTAAAAAGAAAAAGGATAATACTGAAGGTACTGAGGAAGAAATCACTGAAGTACCATCTGCGTGAGCACCTTTGTAATATAGAACTGAACCATATTAACTGCACATTTTGCTCAAGATTGACATCTCTTTCTTCCAGCCAACCACACAACGCAAATTGCCTGCGGAATCATGATACGTGCCAACGTTCCAATCTTCATTTAGTATACTACGGATGCAATCAACTTGTTCCTGATATCCCAACTCAAAAACAAAACCCTTAGTATTCGTAGGAATAACCAAGTTATGTATCAACGCTTCGTAAAATTCATTTTCTCCCACTAGTGCTAACTTTGGCTCGTAAAGTCTCACAGACTTTTCTATTCCATTGGAATATAGAGGAGAATTGTAATCCTCAAGTGGGATGTACGGAGGGTTGCTGGTGACAAGATCTAGATTCGTTACTCCCAATACTTTTGGTAAACTCTCATCAAATAGATTAGCTTGTTGGAAGACGACTGTTTGATTGGTATGCTGTCGATTTGCTATTGCCAACTCGTATGCTTCTAAGGAAACATCAAAGGCACAAATTTCTGTCTCCACTTGCAGTGATCTTAAAATGTGATTCAAGAGTAATGGGATGCATCCTGATCCCGTACATGCATCCATAATCTGTAAACGCTTGTGTGAGAACTTCTGACTCAATATGTTGGATAACTTGCTACACCATTCTTCTGTTTCCCATCTTGGAATCAAAACACCCTTGCGACATATTATTTCAAGTGGACCAAAGGGTTGGGACTGTAGAATATATTGTAGTGGTTCGTATCGACTTCGTCGTATAACGGCATCGGCCCAGCTTGACTCTGGTAATTCCTGTTTGATCCAACGTAGTTCACGCGTAGCAGCTTCAATTGATCCATTTACTCGCACAAGTGGTGCTAACATTGGAGATTGCTTGAACGCTTTTCGTATTAGGAATGGCGATATTCGAGGCATTAATGTTTGTGATTGGATGGAGAAATGATTGAAAATTGCAACCATTTTTTCTCTACCAACAGGTCGTGTAGGAAGAAAATGTGAAGTATATACAAGTGTATTTAGAAATATATATATAACTTACATACCCTTTCTAGCATAGTACATGTATGCTCTTTCATGTACGTGATCAGGAAGAGGAGAGATGACTTCAGATTGGCCGGGTCTGGCAATCGGGTCACGTAAGTATACTGCATGTCCAGTAGTGAACGAGATCTCAAGATGAGCAGGGTAGATTGTGAAACATCCAAGGAATGGTCTTGGAGTCCAAGGAGTGAAATATGGCTTAGAAGGTTCTTGACGGCCAAACAATCCCTTTTGCCAAGGCAAGTTGATGCGAGCGGTAGACTCATCTTCAATTACAGCATCTTTGTCCACCTTTGGGTGGCCCTTCATTTTCTTCACAAAGTCAGTGGTAAATGGAGCTGTGGTCATATCCTCTGGTAGTTTACTTTCGTTGGCAGCCACACGGATATGTTCAACCTGAGACTTTTGGATTTCACCCAACAATTGCTTGACATTGGAAGCAAATGATCTTTCAGCCTGAGTGTCGAACTCTGGCTTCTTTTTTGAGATAAAGCTTGACGTATCTTCGATCGTGTGATTGGTAAGCAATGCATGCTTATTGCTTGCAGTAAGGTCAAAAACAGATACACATTTTTGGGCCTCTGAACTGAACTCCTTGAACAAAGCAGCATCCACTGATTCCTTACCCTCAGCTAAGGTCAAAATTCTAGATAAAATTGATTCTCTGGTGGTTTCCTTTTGTTGCTTCAACATGGATTTTTCAATATTACTGTTAAAACTTTTGATAGAGAGGGTCTTTTCGGATTTATTGCTGACGGAATTCAACGAGGTTGGCTTGGCCTGTTTTAATTGCCAGACATCGCGTGGGTTTGCCTTAGCGGCTTGGACATATTTGTTCCAAGCAATAACTTGCTTGATATCAACCTTTACGGCCTGTTCCACACTTGGCTTAACTCTACCCATGGCAAGTAATATCTTTTCAGGCTTGACGCTGAAAATGTCGCCTTCCTTCAATGGGAAAGAAGGATGTTTTATCACAACGCCATTGACTTTTACGTGACCACCAAGGATAAATTCTCTAGCTTGTCTGACAGAGGATGCAAACATGGCTCTGAAAACAGCCTGTTCTAATCTCTTTTCTAAGGCGGCGTATGTTTGCAATGCCATGGGGGTAGGAGCAATTTTGCTACCCTTCAAAGAAGCATCCAATTGGGCAACCGTTTCTAACGAGGGATTGAATAAAGTCTTCCACCGAGATTCGGTCAAGTGTTCACCGTGGTAGGATCTAGTTTCTGTTTTGGCAAGCCATTTTTGTTGATATAAGGATTTGTTGAGATAAGACACTGGAGGTTTCTTATATAAATTAAATAAATTGTATTTGTTCATAGAGGCCCTAACACGGCCTCTACTCAAGGAGTTAATGTTCTGCGTCCTTCTAGGCATGATATATTTTCTCCTCTTGGGTTGACAAAGTTAACTACTACTTGATTCAAAATTTTCAAAAAATTTTCGAAGTCGTGCAACCAGTGATAAGTCATGTGACCGAAACATTTCCACATCATCACAAACACAAACATACCCACCAAACATTGATACAATGATGGTATCTCGAGAATGGAGCTTTGATGAAGAGATCTGGCTCTTTGATTTAGTATGTGACTATAAACCTTCAGGCCAAAATAAAAATGCCAACGTCAAGTCCATCCTTGAGAAGATAAACCAAAACGCAACCGTTCCCTTCACTGTGAACGAAGTGTGGGAAAAACTCAATCTGCTCTACAACCTTGCCAAGTTAGATGCATTGGAGGATTATAGTGGAGAAAGTAGTCCAGATGCTCAACAGGTACAGATAGAGGAGGAAAGACAAGAGGAACTGCCCAATGAAAAGTCTGAAATAGAGGGCCGCGGTGTTGGACAAGGATCGCGTGAAGCAACACTTGAAGAAAAGAATGAGCCTAGAGCAAGGCGGTTATCCAAGCGGGTTAGTATTAAGGATGAACCATCTACTGTTGTAGAAACTGAAAAAACTTCAAGAGAAGCAAAAGATGAAAAGTCTGACGAAGACGACAAAGACTCCGAAAATGAAGGTGAGAAGGAATCAGAAAAGGAGGACGATAAATCAGCACCTCCAAGTGATAACGAGAAGAATGATGAGGCTAGTTCCAGGAGAAGTAAGAGGGCTCGCAAGCAATCGGTGGCTCTGGAAAAGACATCACCAGTCCCTAAGAAACGAACTCGTTCCTCTGCTAGATTGGAGTCTGTGGAACCTACAACCAAAAGACGTCAATCACGTGTGTCCACTCCTCCAGCGTCCACTCCAACGAACAAACGAAGAACGCGGTCAGAAGCACATCTTGACCTGGAAAAAGAGAACGAAGAGAGTGACCAAGATGACGATGAAAAGAAGCCTGTAGAGGACCAAGAAGCAGAGCAAGAAGATCCCCCAAAGCCTGCTACTAGACGCTCCACAAGGTCGAGTGTTCCTGCTAAAACCACTGGACCTATAAGAAGAAGCACCAGAAAGAAGTAAGGGGATGGCAACAATTGTATTATAGATGTAGAATAGAGTAAATTGTAATTTACAGATCAAGAAAAAAACACAAATTTATTTGGCCCAATCAGACGCGTAACCACTCTTCTCTTGTCGTCTAAATGGATACATGATAAGGTATTGCACGCACAAAAGTGGAATAAGATTTGCTAGTATTATGTCTACTCGCCAAGTCAAACGTTATGCTTCGGCAGTAACTTCTGATTCTAAAGAATTGGCGAGTTTTCAAGAAAAAGTTCCCTTACCTGAGACCCTTCTGACACAAGACTGGGATCGTGGTGGCAGAATTGAGAAGCAGAGTTTGACACCATTGTATGCATCTATGAAGCGATTAATTGACATGAATCAAGGATGTGTTTGCTTAATTCAAGTGGGAAGCTTCTATGAGTTGTACTTTGAACAAGCATCCACATTTGCACCGAGACTAGGCTTGAAAGTCGCTTTCAAGAAAACAAGTATCTACACAATTCCGATGGCCGGTTTCCCGTTATATCAGCTTCCAAAATATCTTAAGATACTTGTACAGGATTTGGAAGTAAATGTTGCAATAGTTGATCAATTCCCAACGAGAAATAAGACAGCCGATAACATAATTCATAGAAAGGTTTCCCGAATCGTTTCACCAGGTACATTAATAGATGAAACTTTCTTGAACTATTCACAGAATAACTATCTTTTAGCCATATCGTTTCCTACTAGTTGCACAAATGTTCCCAGTGATCCGTCAATGCAAGTAGGGTTGTCTTGGATTGATTTATCAATAGGGGAATTCTATGTTCAACAAACTACTTTATCAGAACTCATTTCTGACGTAACGCGGATTAACCCGAGTGAAATCTTAATATCACAAGAATTCAAATCTAAAAATCTACTCAGTGGTCAGTGGTTTGGTCCACTACAGGAATTGAGAAGATATTTTCTTAGATATCACAAAGTTTCCTATATTGATCATAAGCTCATGTTTAAGAATAATCTACAGTCTACAAGAAAGGGCTTGGAAGCGTTTTGTGTTCGTGAAAGTAACGCAATGAACATGATTTTATCATATATTCTGGTTAATTTGCCTGAATCAAATTTTGTTCTTGATTTCCCGCTTCAATATTGGAATGAGAAATGTCTAAACATTGACTCAAGAACTAGAGAATCACTTGAACTCACTGAAAGAAGTACCGCTGGTAGAGCTTCCACGGTGGGCACCCTTTTATCGACAATAAAAAGAACTGTTACTCCGTCAGGAACACGTCTATTGATTCAATGGCTCAAGTCACCTACTCTTGACATCGAAGAGATAAAGAGCCGACAAAGTTATGTTGCTTTGTTTTTACAGAATAAACTTCTGAGAACATATATTAGAGCACAACTTGCAGATTTGGGTGATTTTGTTCGGTCTATTCAGAAGTTGGCACTTAATTCAGGAGATACTGTTGGACACCTTTTGGCAATAGCAGATGATTTGTCAAAAGTTGAATCTTTGCATCAATACTTGATTGGAGAAGCGACAACAATCAAAGACGAGAATCAAACCTTGAGCTTGTTATTGGAAGATTTTAATGTACCGACTGAAATAACTAAACGGATACATGATACATTACATCTTGAGCCTGTCAATGAAGAACCTGAAACTATTATTAAACTGGAGCAATCTGATATTGATCTTGAAAATGAATCAAGTTCCTATGCGAATTCTTCTTTGGACAAGTATTCTACAGTGGCGAAGATAAAGACAGAACCCGCCTTTACTTTTGCAGTTAAACGGGACTTCAACTCAGAAATTGGAGCATTTCACGATGAGTTGGACAGTCTTAAAGGGGAAGAGGAGGAAGTGTTCAATTCATACAAAGAAGCATTGATTGCCATTGATCCTAAATTAAGTATTACCAAAAAATCACAGCACGGGAAACTTACAAATGTTTTACATATCTCTGGTAAACAGAAACTGGTAGAGGAGGTTGCAACTCTATTCAAAGATAACATTTACGAAAAAAGAAAGGCAAGTCTACTTTACAAGCCTGCGAAATGGAGTCATATTCAGTCTTTAATTGAAAACAAAACGGAAGAAATAAATGAAGTGGAACGTTTGATTATAGAATCATTGAAAACAGATGTGCTTGGACAAGCCTCTTTAATTCGTCATGTCAGTAAAATTGTTGACTTTATTGATGTCACAACATCATTTTCGGTATTAGCAGATGAAGAAAGTTTGGTTTGTCCCAAAATAGTCAAAACTCCTCAAATTAATGTTGTTGGGGGAAGACATTTGGTCGTTGAGTCCGGATTGAGAAGTTCAAGTTCAAATTTTATTCCGAATGACACTCGAATAGGCCCAAACTCGAATGTTTGGGTGATTTCTGGGCCTAATATGGGTGGTAAAAGTACATTTTTACGCCAAAATGCATTGATAGTGATTTTAGCTCAAATGGGATCTTATGTTCCAGCAACAAAAGCAAGTATCGGGATTGTGGATAGGATTTTCACTCGTATTGGAGCATCCGACGATTTGTTTAGTGATTTGAGTACCTTTATGGTTGAAATGGTGGAAACAAGTAACATTTTGAAAAACGCTACACCAAGATCACTAGCTATTGTCGACGAAATTGGAAGGGGTACAAGTGGGAAAGAGGGTTTAGCTATTGCATATGCAGCTCTCGTCAGTCTATTAACAGTGAATCGTTGTCGGACATTATTTGCAACTCATTTTGGACGTGAATTAGAATCCATATTATCAAACAATCAGATAGATCAGAAAAGAATGAAGTATTTCCGTACACGAGTTTTGAGGAATGGTACACATGAAGACGGCACCACAGAATTCCTTATTGATCACAAGTTGGAAGCAGGAATCAGTGAGAAATCGTACGCCTTGGAAGTGGCGCAGATGGCTGGCTTTCCGAAAGATGCACTAGAAATCGCCCGGGCCGCATTATCTGCTTTATAGTTCTATAAACCTAAAATAAAATTCTATCATGATGACGGATATTGTGGGTTTTGTGGAGGATTCTGCTGTTGCTGACTCAACAGGTTCACAATTAATTGCTGTAGCTGTTGTAACTGAGCTGGTTGCAATTGCTGTGCAGATTGCACTGCTTCTTGAGCTGGGGGTGGTTGGTGCGAAGGGTATGGTTGAGAATAAGTTTGTTGAGCATAACTTTGTTGAGCAAAGTTCTGTTGATGGTAGTTCTGTGGTGTGTAGGTTGGTTGAGTAGCAGGTTGTTGATGTAGATTTGCTTGGTGAAATTGAGGTGGGTAGTCCGGATATTGCGGTAAAGAATATGCTTGGAATTGACCCTGTTGATAAGATCCAAACTGATTTTGAGAACCTTGGTTATAACCATGATGTTGCTTCAAATTAAAAGCTTGCTGTGCTTGACTAAATGGTATTCCGTAAGGGGAATTTTGTGGCATTTGTGGCATTTGTGGCATTTCTGGAATGACTTGATGTGAATTATGGGAATTATCATTGTTGGAAGTTTGCTGGAAATGCGTTCTATTCTCAGTACGATTGTGAAGTGGGTTATATTCGGGAATATTAGGACGCTGTGGTACTGGATGCGCGTAACCATAAGATTGAAACCTTTTACTGGGCTGACTTGCATCATCAGACTGCCTTTTCTTTGAATTATCCTTATTAGTGTCATTTTCTTTAGTCTTCTTATTCTTCTTTTTCTTCTTTGCCTGCTTTGCTTCCGCTTCACGTTCATCATCTGAAAACTCTTGTTCTTCTTCTGGAACCTCTTCATCATGACAGTTACTTGCGTCTGTTCCCTTCAAGTGCTTTATAGAGTCGGTATAGATAAATTGTGAATCTGGAACCACGTAAAACACCTTCATGCCTTTAGAATCCTTAAACTTTTCAATTTCTTCAAATGACTCAAACTTCACTCTGTAAATGGGTTGTTGCAAGCGTCCAAAAGTCTCAAATAGAGGCCCGATGACAGTTCTGTCTTCAAAACAAAAAACAGATTCATCTTTCAACACCCTGTACTCTCCAGAAATATTTGCTTTAATAATCATACTCTGCTCCACGACACCTGTAACCTCGCCGACTAATTCTATAGGAGCATTATCAGGAATTGTATATCCTTCAGGAAGTTTCGGAGCAGTCTCATTAAGAACTTCATTTTTGGAAGTAATTGGTCCTGTTATCACATCATTCTCTTCATCATCGTCAAAATCTTCGTCTTTTTCCTGTCCAGCAATATCCTCTAAGTCGGAGTCTGATGAAGACTCTGTGCCAGAGTCTGATTCTGAGTCCGAACCAGACAGAGAATCAGATGAAGAATCGGACGATAAGTCAGCAGAGGCATCAATAATAATATCATCGTCTGAGAATTGCTGTATTTCTTCCTTAGATTCTTTCTGTTGGATGAAATTTTCAATATTCGTACTAGGTTTGGATTCGTCATAAAATGGTTCTTTTTCCTTAGTTGGCAGCACAACTTGCTCCACGACAATATCTGTCACGGAGTCTTTTTCTTTGCTTATTTGATTTGGCATAGATTCTTCATTTTGCGATACAATGCCTATTTCAATTTTGGGGTCCTGCGTCTCTGGTTCTTGTGATTTCTGAGCTGATTTGACTTTTTCTGCTTCTTGTAACAGCTCGCTTTTCTCTGAAGGTGCGGATTCCTCAAAAGTTGCAGGCTCTTCTAATGAGACAGATTTTTGAACTAGCTCATCTCCAATAAATTCATTCCTGTTAATCTGATTCACCACAGGAGATTCGTGTAGATCCTCTTTTACATCATTTCTCAGCTCAGTTGAAGTGGTGTTGATACCTTGAGTCACTGGTTTCGGATCAAGCTGTGCCTCTGTGGTCATTACTTGAAGTAGCGATTTTCTTAAATTTGTTCTTGGCTGGATTTTTGAGATCTTCGGAATGCGTCGTTTACGTGCGCCAGTCACTAAAATGCATAATTTTTGGTTGTGAATACTTTCTCTTTTACACTAACATGCTACGTAACAAAATATTGGATACAGTGGAGTGCTCTTAGTAGTATTTTTTGAGAGTTTTTTCACTGATTTGTGTTTGGTCTGTTGCTGGGGTTGGAATTTAGAGGGTTACCTCTCCCTCAATAAACCTGAAAAAAGACTAGCTCTATAGAAGTAAAACTAGTTGGTAAGTTGTTACGGTGTGTGCAAAAAGTAGACCAACATTGTGTGAAATGCATCTTCATTCGACAACTGCTAAATCTTGTTGAATTTAATTACTGGTATTAATATTGCATTTTTACTAATTTTTACAAGACAAAGCTTATTCTTAAAGGGATGATTCAACCTCAAATGAGCAACTCGCAAAGTACTAATATCCCCACCTTGCCCCAAGACACCTTATTAGTAGCAATAAATGGACCACAATATTCTTACTATCTTAAAAATTACCCCGACACCAAAGCATAATTTATTACCATGTAAAACTTTTTTTTGAAAGTATAATCGATCTATTCAGATTTAAAGCCGATTCTGTGCCGCGAAAGAGGGGTGAAGAGAAAAGTTGAGACTCCTCCATTAGCCATACTGCATTCAGATATGTTGGTTATATACTAAGTTTGGGGGAAAAACTTTAAAGCGGTGAAACCATCAAACTATAAAATGCGAGAAATATAGGAAGGCTAGCCATAAAAGAACCTTACTTGCAATAGCTCCAAATTGTCTATATAATATGGCCACAAATAGACTATCTAAAACAGACTTTATGGGGTTGGTGTGGGGTAAAGTTAATAGTACCGAGTAAACCCCAGCAAACAGAAATTGACGCATTCGATGGCTAAATCGTTTTATGAGATGTAAGGTATTGGAATCAAGAGACACGTTCAAATAATGAAGCTACTTGTCAGTGTAAACTACCCTTATATTTGTATATCTCACTACAAATACTTTGATATTAGTACTTCTACCTGTAATCAGATTTGATATCAAAGAAGATCAGCGTTACACAATTCTAAAAATTTAAAACCCAAAATATTGTTGCAAAAAAATTAGAGTTGTCCTCGATAAGTAAAAACTCATAAAAATTGTTGGAAGAATCTGGAGTTATTGAGTACGTTCCACAATATAAATACAGATCAATTTTCATCTACAACTTCTTTGTAATTGCAAATTATTGACCATAATCAGTGTTAATAGTTAATTCAAATAATAAAATGTCCGAAAAGATTGAGACTGTGATTAACCTGGATTCTGTTGATTCCATTCAACAAAAAATAAATGAACAGAATGATTTCATTAACCAAGAGGAGTCTGTTATGGAACTTTCCGTAGTTGATAAGTCATGGTGGAGGTACCACCATTTAAGGCATTTACATTGGTGTGTCTTCTTAACTACCTTAACTTCTACCATCAATGGTTATGATGGAAGTATGCTTAATGGGTTGCAATCTTTGGGACAATGGCAAGCTTATATGGGTCATCCTAATGGTGCAAGATTAGGTGCTTTGGGTTGTGGGGGTGTCTTTGGTGGTATATTAGGTTCTGCTGGTGCCTCTTGGATGTCTGACAAATATGGTAGAAAGTGGACCATTATTGGTGGAAACGCTGTTACTGTCCTCGGCGCTATCTTACAAGGTGTTTCAAATAGTTACGGGTTTTTTTTCATATCAAGATTCATTATCGGTTTTGGGTCGAGTTTTTCTACTGTATCATCACCTGCCATGATTTCTGAATTATCCCACCCACAATTCAGAGGGGTCTGTACCACCTTTTACAATGTTTGTTGGTACTTAGGTGCATTTGTTGCTGCTTGGGTTACTTATGGTACAAGAACAATTCATGGCCATTACGCTTGGAGAATTCCTTCCTACTTGCAAGGCGCTCTTCCATTGTTCCAAATTGTGTGTTTTTGGACAGTTCCTGAGTCTCCTAGGTTTTTGGTGTCGAAAGGAAAATTTGAGAACGCAAGAAAGGTTTTACACAAACTTCACACTGGTAATGCAACAGATGAGCGGTCTTTGAAATTGGTAGATTCTGAATTGAAGTTAATTGAAGTGACAATTGAAATGGAAAAGTTAAGTGATCAAACAAAATACAGTGATTTTTTTACAATCCCATCTTACAGGAAGAGAATATTTTTGGTTATTTATACGGGTATTATCATGCAGTTATCGGGCAATGCATTGGTTTCGTACTTCTTGAACAAGGTCTTGAATTCTATTGGCATTACAGGTGAGACACAACAATTGCAAATCAATGGTGGTTTGATGGCCTATAACTTGGTTCTTGCATCTATTATTGCAATGAATGTTCACAGATTCAAAAGAAAAACATTGTTAATCACATCTACTGGATCGATGCTTGTTATATACGTGGTCTGGACTGCTCTTTCTGCTGTTAACCAACAAAGGAATTTTGAAGAAAAAGGTTTAGGAAGAGGTGTTTTGGCAATGATTTTCTTGTACAATCTTGCTTACAATATTGGTATTAACGGTTTGCCCTTCTTGTATGTTACTGAGATCTTAACTTATAGTCTTAGAGCTAAAGGTTTAAACATTTTCCAAATTGCTCAACAAATTATTGGGATTTTTAACAGTTTTGTCAACCCAATTGCCATGGATGCAATCGCCTGGAAATACTACATTGTTTACTGCTGTGTTAATGCCGTAAACTTCTGTGTTGTTGTCTTTTTCTATGTTGAGACCTCTGGGTACACCTTGGAAGAGGTAGCAAAGGTTTTTGGAGACGATCCAGCCCACAATTTACAATATTTGCAATCTCCAGTTGAAAAGGCCTCGGTTGAACATGCTGAAACAAACAGTGACCTCCTCGAAAAAGCTGCCCTTGAGCACGCTGAATTGGCTAGTGTTGTTTCCAAGATAGTTTGAAATCCCTTTTGTTATTTTTCAACACTATTGATATTATTATCAGGAGTACTTGATTTTTTCAATTCTTTATTACCTATTTTTTGCCTACTAAATGCTCTATTATTCGTATAGTTAAAAGACGTTATATTTTGAGTAAATGGTTGTCATTATTTTGGAAAGATGTTCACCTGCAATTCAGGATTTGTAAGTAATGCTTAATCCTCTTTTTAATAACTTTTGCAAATAAGGAGAAGATATCAAGATTTTTATCGAAATTTCACAATTTCATAAAAAATACTTTTATTGAAGTCTACTCTTGTTCAAGTAATGGAGAATATTGAATTGATGATATGAAACTAACAGAGAAATACATAAAACAGTTACAAATAATCTGCATTGCGGAAGGCAGTTTTATTTTGCATGTAGATGTCAGAACTTTTTTTTTGCTACATAATCTGTACTAGTATTCACTTATCTAACGATATCGCTAAACTATTCACAGAACTGATTAGTTTCAAATCTTCTTGAAAATCTCTACAAAGTTAAAAAAATTACTACAAAGACCGATTATAGAATACGTTAAAATTCGGCTAAGTACGAACGATAATTGGAAAATTCAGATATTTAAAAAAATTAAATTCATTATCTATTTCTTTGAGAGAAGGATTTACTAGGGGCGTGATTTGATCGAGATCCCTCGAATTTGGCAAAATGTAGCAGCATGTAGTTACCCGACCATATTTTTGTGTAATTTTCAACCTATAAATTTTTTTCTCGATGTCTTGTGCGGCTCACTACTCTGCGAAAATTTTTTCACTCATATAAGAAGTGAAAAATCTCCCTTCATAATACTTTTCTCTCTGTTAGTTACTTTAAGTACATTATATCAAAATGGGTGCCTACAAATATTTGGAAGAATTGCAAAGAAAGAAGCAATCTGATGTCATGCGTTTCCTTTACCGTGTCAGATGTTGGGAATACAGACAAAAGACTGTTATCCACAGAGCTTCTAGACCATCTAGACCAGACAAGGCTAGAAGATTAGGTTACAAGGCCAAGCAAGGTTTCGTCATCTTCAGAGTTAGAGTCAGAAGAGGTGGCAGAAAGAGACCTGTTCCAAAGGGTGCTACTTACGGTAAGCCAACTAACCAAGGTGTTAACCAATTGAAGTACCAAAGATCTTTGAGATCTACTGCTGAAGAACGTGTCGGTCGTCGTGCTTCTAACTTGAGAGTTCTCAACTCTTACTGGGTTAACCAAGACTCTACCTACAAGTACTTTGAAGTCATCTTGGTCGACCCATCGCACAAGGCCATCAGAAACGATGCCAAGTACAACTGGATCGTCAACCCAGTTCACAAGCACAGGGAATCCAGAGGTCTTACCTCCACCGGCAAGAAGTCCAGAGGTATCAACAAGGGTCACAGATACAACAACACCAAGGCTGGTCGTCGTCACACCTGGAAGAAGCAAAACACTTTGTCCTTGTGGAGATACAGATCTTAAGCGTGCTCTTAAGATTTTTCACTGGACTAGTGTTTTGGTTAATCGTTTAGCAACGTTTGTTTTTTAGATATTTGTGTCTCTGTAGCATGGTGTCTTTTTTAGGATATTGTACAAAACGATTAAAAAGAAATTGATCCGTAGCATATAGGACGAAAACGGTTGCAAGATGGCGGTACCCCAAAGTAAAGTAGCGCAATATCTTACAAAGCGGGGAGAAAAAGGGTTACCCTGTAATGTGCCATTATTGTCATAATCAGTTAACATATCCTTACCAAGAGGCACTTCGTAGACATTCCCTAATAATCCAATGCATTATCAGTATAATCTACTGCCACCAATTTCATATGCACGAAGCCGATACCTTGGACAATAGGTCGTTCCTGAAAATACGAGTCAATTCTCTGACTCTTTTATTGGTACTAATAAATTGAGAACGGAAAAAAAATACTCAACGCTAACTTATATAACTACTTGACACCTGGTCATCTGACGAATTGGCATCTGAATAGTAGAGTCTGCTTACGGGATTAGAATAACCAATAGCACCACCAATCCTTAAGAATATTACTTGAAATCAGCCTGAACTAGATTGATTCTTTTGTGTCTTACTTTCCAGAAATCACCACACCTCCTTAGATAATGACTGATTATACCAGAACCGCCATTTTGTCCGTTTACGACAAAACTGGCTTATTGGACTTAGCCAAGGGCTTGGTAGCTGCTAATGTCCGTATCTTGGCCTCCGGTGGTACCGCCAAATTAGTTCGTGAAGCCGGTTTCCCAGTCGAAGATGTTTCCTCCATTACGCACGCCCCAGAAATGTTGGGTGGTAGAGTTAAAACCTTACACCCTGCCGTTCATGGTGGTATCTTAGCCAGAAACTTGGAAAGCGATGAAGCTGACTTGCAAGCCCAAGGCATACAAAAGGTTGACTTTGTCGTCTGTAACTTGTACCCATTTAAGGAAACCATCTCCAAGGTCGCCGTCACTATTGATGAGGCCGTGGAAGAAGTTGATATTGGCGGTGTTACCTTGTTGAGAGCTGCTGCCAAGAACCACGCGAGAGTTACCATTTTGTCCGACCCTAAGGATTACGCTGGTTTCTTGGAAGAATTGAAGACCGGGGAAATTTCGGCCGAAGCCAGAAATAGATATGCTTTGAAGGCATTCGAGCACACCGCTGACTACGATGTTGCCATTTCCGACTTCTTCAGAAAGCAATATTCGGAGAATATTTCTCAATTGCCTTTAAGATACGGTGCCAACCCTCACCAGAAGCCAGCACAGGCTTTTGTATCTCAAGGTGAATTGCCTTTCAAGGTTTTAGCTGGTTCTCCAGGTTATATCAATTTATTGGATGCCTTAAATTCCTGGCCTTTGGTCAAGGAACTTTCTGCTTCCTTAAACTTGCCAGCTGCCGCTTCGTTCAAGCATGTTTCGCCAGCTGGTGTTGCCGTTGGTTTGCCATTATCTGATGTCGAAAAAAAGATCTACTTTGTCGATGACATCGAAGAATTGTCCCCATTAGCCAATGCTTATGCCAGAGCTAGAGGTGCCGACAGAATGTCTTCTTTCGGTGACTTTATTGCCTTGTCCAATATTGTCGACTTGCCAACTGCTCAAATCATCTCCAAGGAAGTTTCTGACGGTGTTATTGCCCCAGGTTACTCCGCTGAAGCTTTGGAAATCTTGAAGAAGAAGAAGGGTGGTAAGTACTGTATCTTACAGATTGACCCTAATTTCACTCCAGATGTTTTAGAATCCAGACAAGTTTATGGTATTACTTTGCAACAAAAGCGTAACGATGCCATTATTAAGGGTTCTTCTTTTAAGGAAATTGTCTCCAAGAACAAGAACTTGACCGAACAAGGTATTATTGACTTGACTGTTGCTACCATTGCATTAAAGTACACTCAATCGAACTCTGTTTGTTACGCCAAGAACGGTATGGTTATCGGTTTGGGCGCTGGCCAACAATCTCGTATCCACTGTACCAGATTGGCCGGTGACAAGGCTGACAACTGGTGGTTCAGACAACATCCAAAGGTTTTGGGTTTCAAGTGGGCCAAGGGTGTTAAGAGACCAGAAAAGTCCAACGCCATCGACTTGTATGTAACTGGTCAAATTCCAACTACCGAGCCCGAAAAAACTGAATACGAATCAAAGTTTGCTGAATTGCCAGTGCCTTTGACCGAAGAAGAAAGAAAAGAATGGCTGGCTAAGTTGAACAATGTTGCTTTGTCTTCCGATGCTTTCTTCCCATTTCCAGACAATGTCTACAGAGCTGTTAGATCGGGTGTCAAGTTCATTGCTGCTCCTTCTGGTTCTGTCATGGACAAGGCTGTCTTTGGTGCTGCCGATTCTTTCGATGTTGTCTACGTTGAGAACCCAATTCGTTTATTCCACCACTAGTGTTTTAAATGGTCCCTATTTTATACTCATGTATTTTTAGTTCTTCACCAAATTATTTCAATATTACAATTATACAATTACTGTTTTTTTCTTGATTGTGGTATGTGCACATAATCTGCAGGAATGCTGAAAAACTACACGTCAATACCAAAAAAAACCTCGGCCGACACACTTAGTCCTCAGTTTACCCATTCCTTGGTCGTGATTTTTACGTTATTTGTTCATAATGGCGACAGAATACAACTATGATGAGGATGGTGAATCCTGGCCATTTTTCTTGATGGCTATTCTTACCTTTATTCTTATCCCTTTGACTGCTAGTTGGTTGTATAGAATTAGAACGTCCGACGATCCAAAGGACTTCAACTCAAAACTCAAGGGGTCAATTAGAGAAGATACACAGACCATTGGAGTTGATAACGCCAAAAAAATCAAGTCTTTCCAGAAAAAGCAAAAGTCAGCTAAAATTTTCAACAAGACTTTGTTAACTTTGATCATTGGATGGTCCATCGTGGTTTATGTGGGCTTGAACTTTACCAAGGAAGTCAACTTAACCGCTACTTTTGATCCATATGAAATCTTGGGTGTCTCTGGATCGGCATCTGAAAAGGAGATCAAGAGCCACTACAGAAAGTTGTCCTTGAAATTTCACCCAGATAAGTTAGGCAAGGATCTTACCCAAGTTGCCAAGGATGAAGCCGAAGCATTCTACATTCAGATCACCAAAGCTTACGAAGCATTGACAGACCCTATTGCAAAGGCTGCATACTTGGAATTTGGTCATCCTGATGCTGTTGGCCAACAAGTTGCGTCTCTCGGCATTGCCATACCAAAGTTCCTTGTTGAAGGAAAGTACTCATTATTAGTTGTTGTTATCTACTTTACCTTAATTGGTGTTTTGTTGCCAGTGATTGTTGGATCGTGGTGGTCAAATGTCAAGTCTCACACGAAGAAGGGCTTGCACGTTGACACCTCAGCTCTTTTCACTCGTAAATTAACTGACAGAAATCCAGGAAAAGTCTATACTCCTTACGATTTGTTGGACTGGATCTGTTTGTCTCAAGAAATTACTACCACATTTGGCCATTTAGACGTGCAGATTGTCAGGGAATTAATTGCTAGACATTTTGAACGTGACTTCACATACTTGAAGACCAACCCAAGTTTGGAAGAGGAAAAGGTTAAAATAATTGCTCTTTTACCTAAGTTGGTCAACGGATTACTTGACCTCGCTGTTGTTTTCAGACATCACGATATAATCTTTGCCTGTTGTGACTTGCAAAAGTCGATCCTTCAAGCTGTCAGACCAACAGGGAGATATCAAGAACTATTACAATTGCCATATGTTGATAGCAAGGCAATTGCTCAATCTGGCGTTAAAAAGCTCGGCAAATTGGTTACACTTCCAACTGAAGAGCAAAAGAAGGTGTTGGGAATTAATGATTCGGCTAAGCTTAAAAAGGCTCTTGAAGTTGCTACCCATATTCCTTCAATTCGGGTTATTGAATCCAAATTTGTTGTGCCAGGAGAATCAGTTGTTACTCCATCATCGAACGCTCATTTGTCTCTTAAATTTTTGATTAAGGGGGCAAAACTTAAGTCTTGCCCAGAGATCAAGGAAGAAAGATTGATGGAGGAAGAAACCTTGGAATACATGAGAGATCCTACCAAGACCAATGATGAACAGCCGGAACTTCCATATGCATACACGCCTTACTACCCAGGAAGTTTGCGTAACATGTGGAATGGATTCTTGATTCAACAAAGCGACAATAGATTAGTTGAAGCTAGTTCCGCGTACCCATTATTGAATGCCGATTTGAGTAACTTGGAGCTTACACAAGATGAATGGATTAAGGGTGATGATAAAGTCATTGTTTCGTCATTCAAGATCAAATTAAGCTCCCCAACTCCACCACAAATTGGAACATACCATTTCAGAGTTGTATTGAAGAACAATGCATACTTTGGCTGTGATGTGGATATTCCCGTTGAGTTGGATGTTAAAGAACCTCCAAAGATTGAAATTGTTCAGGATAAGAAAGAAGTCGACTCCGACGATGATGAAAGTGATATATCCGATCCTGAGGAGGACCTGTTGGCCGGTGCCATGGCTGCCTTGAGAGGTGGCTCAGTTCCAGTTAGAAAGACAGCAAAGGAATTGGAAGAAGAAAGCGACAACGAGAGTGTCTTCACTGATATTAACACTGATACAGAAGACGAAGGTGATAGTTAAAGTGTACAATAATACTACATATAAAATATTTGTAAAAGAAGCATCAAACAGTCAACGTAATGGTGTATGCATCTGGGTTTTCCAAGCCTTGTTGCTTGTAGTAATCCTTAATCACTTGGTCCGACTTAATAAAGCCCTTCTTTAGGTACCAATCAAGGGCATCCTTGTTGTCGATATGAACGTGAGCCACTATTTCATGAATAAATTTTTGTTTGGTTTCTTCGATCAAGTGCTCCAATAGTTTGGTTCCAATGTGTAAACTTCTGTAGGCTTTTAACACAGCAAAACTTTCTATGTAGACGGCATTTGGAATTTGTGAATTTAATACCAGCAGTTGCATTCCTTCGTAAGTCGACACCTTGTTACCGTTGTTTATTGTTTTGGCTTTAATTGCGCCTACGGGCAACTCTGAAAAATAGGCCAACTTTACTATTTGATCAGAATTAAGGGAGTCCTTGTACCATTGTTCAGGATACGTTGTGGGCAAAGTAACCTCGTTGATCTTCTTAAACACACCCAAGTTATTAACGGTGAGATCGTCCAAAGTAATTATCTCTCTACCCATTTTATAGTGTCCGAGGTATTGGAAATGGTTGTGAATTTTTCAAAGTGATCTCTGGGAACAAATTGCAGTACTTGTTACAGTAGAATTTAATGACAGTATTATGTAATGACTGACAAAGACTTCATAGTAATCGTTTGTAAGAAAGCGTAGCCTGTGTAGCGTAATGGAATGAGTTCTGAATACTACGGTGGTAGGAAGGTAAATTCTCAGTGTAAATCTCTCAATGGCATAATACGAGCTGAGTTAAAGGGCTAATCAAAACTGGTAGTATAACTGTGAATACGTCGTATCAGCTTCTATAACGAATAATGTATGTCGTATGTGCCGGATGGATGTACCAATTGGGGAGTCTTCTGGGTGGGGAAAATCAAGTTGCAGACGGAAATGTTCAATGAGTTGATACTTGATGGGCGTGGTCTCAAGACAGGCTTTTAGACCACCTCTTTGTAGTCAGAATATGGAGCAAATAACTCGACCTCAATTGACTAGTCGTAGTGTATCTATAATAACCTTCAAGCATCTCTTCAAGTAGAGTAACACCATTTGTTGCCTGCAGGTTTAACAATGGTAGATTATAGAAGCTTCTATAACCACCAGAAACTGTTGTCCATCTCCGTTACACCAAGATAACTGTCAGTTTAGTGTCAAAGAAAGAAATGCAATCTTGGGTTAAAGTTTGCGCTCCGTGTAGCCGAAATACCGTGTACTTATCGCCTGACACCAGAGTAGTAACGTGTTGCGTTTATCCCTCACGTGAGTAGCTACCCTACGACAAAAATGGGGAATCATACCAAGAGCCAATTGACTTGTAACACTTACTAATCAACTATTACTCCGAGATGCTTGCCACAATAATAGTATTGGTATTGATCTACTTCTTGTTTAAGAATGTACTTTCTGATGTGGCGATTTCAAACCCATTCAGTGCTGAAGAATCAAAAGATGAACCTATTGTTGCTGGAAAATTTACACCCGAATCATTAGCCAAATTCAATGGTGCTGATGACCCTAAAATATTTATTGCTGTCAAAGGAAGAGTATTTGATGTAAGCCAAGGTGCTTCATTTTATGGTCCTGGTGGACCTTACGAAAACTTTGGTGGAAGAGATGCTTCTCGTGGATTGGCCAAGAACTCATTCGATGCGGCCATGTTAACACCCCTCGCTGAACCAATCGATGACTTGAAAGATTTGAGTGAAGCTGATCTAGAATCTCTTGATAGCTGGGAACAACACTTTGAAAATAAGTACCCAATTGTAGGCACCTTAGTCGAGCCCGAAACCTAGGCAAAACTGGTGCCTGTCAAAGCTATGGTAGTGTGAAGGCACAAAAATTCATTGAAATAACTGTAAAATCTCTTCTTAAAATTCTGAGCGAGACAACGAAGTACTCTCATTCCAGCAGTAACCATGAGTTATCGTGGCAGAGGAAGAGGTGGTTACAACAACCTGTACAACAGAAACCAGAATGCTCAACATAACAATAACCAAGTTGATAGCTTTGTTCAGGCCAATTCCATCCCCGTTGAGATCTTGGGATGGAATGGTGCTTCTGCAGAGGAATGTGTCAATTTTATCTCCAGAAAGTGCAAAGTGATTGTCAGCAATTACAATGTGGACCCATCGACTGGCATACTAAAGGGATATGTTAAGTCGCAACAACAAGCTAACGACTTATTGAATTGGTCCGGTGTCAAATTTGCTGGCCAATCATTGAAAATTACAAAGGCAGTTGGTGACAATTCCTTTTCAAGCAACATGGGTAGTAGTTCAGGTAATGCTGGATCCAGCAGCACAATTGAGAACCTTAGTCATTTTTTGAAGTCAAGATATCAACCGGAATTCAAATTGCTCAACTTGAGTTCGGTCCAACAGGACCCCGCTCTCAATGCACAGGGCTTTTTCCATTCCATTAATACTACTTCCAAGTTTTTCCCAGCATTAATGAAGATTGCCGGTGATTTTAAGTGGGATGTTCAAAGTGTTGACTTATCAAATAATAATTTGAGCGACCTAACCACAATCTCGACCTTGGCCCAAACATTCCCATTATTGCAGAACCTTTCTTTACTGAACAATAATTTTACCAGAATAAAGGTGTTTGAGTCCTGGAAACATAAGTTGAACTTTTTAAGAGAATTGATATTGCACGGTAATCCTTTGATCAATAGTCCACCTCCAAATGAAGTGATTAAGATAAAGACAGAATTAATGAGGTGTTTTCCAAGATTGGTGGTATTGAATGGGGAAGTCTTAAGGAACGAACAGGCTTTGGTAGCTAATCTTTCCTTCCCCTTTGATGCACCAGCTTCAATGTTTTTCCCCGATGAGGAGATTCAAAATATGGCTACCAACTTCATTGCCAATTACATCAAGTTATGGGACTCAAACCGGGCTGAATTGATGATCCTTTATCAGTCTGAGTCGCAATTCTCAATGCAAGTTGACTCATCACATCCATATTTGTTGGAAACTAAAAATACATATTCCAATGGTTCTACGACGGATTTTGGCTACTACTTACCCAACTCAAGAAATTTAACCAGGGTATCATCAGTGAAAACTAGATTGAGTCGGGTTGCCGCTGGCCAGGAGCAGATTTTTAAATTATTTACTCAACTTCCCAAGACCCAACATGACCTTATGACGAAACCCGAGAAATTCAGTATGGAGAGTTATCGTTTCCCACAACTCAATGGGGTAATTATAACTTTACATGGCTCATTTGAGGAAACATCTGTTCCGGAAAACACCGAAGCAACACACAACCACAACCAAAATGGACCAAGAGGCAGGTACAATTCACAAAAGAACAAGAAAATTGCATTATCCAGCAAGAGTTTTGACAGAACCTTTCTTGTACTTCCAGGACCAAATGGTGGAATGATTGTTGCCAGTGATCTTTTATCTATAAGGCCATTTGCTGTTGCCGATGCGTGGAACAGAGTGAGATCAAATACTACTCAAACGACGCCTGCTGGTACACCAGCTCTCACACCTAATGCTACTCCTACACCAGCTGACTTGCCAGCCGAGATTAAGGCCAATCTTCAGCCTCCACAACAAGAATTACTAGTCAAGGTTGTTCTAGAAACAAAACTAAACCTTCAATACGGAGTCATGCTTTGCGAGCAAAGTCAGTGGGACTACCAGCAATGTATAATAAACTTCAAGAACTCGGCTGCCACTCTCCCTCGTGAAGCATATGTATGATAGATTTATATAGCATACGGAATACTAGTCTCACAAATCTCGTTACATAGAAAAAAATAACGTTTTGCTACATATACATTTTTAACACTACAAATATAAAAAAGACAACTATGAACCATGGCATATAACATTGCTATGGTGACCGACTTTTTCTACCCCCAACCAGGAGGGGTAGAATTCCACGTATACCATCTTGCACAGAAGTTAATTGACTTGGGCCACTCAGTTATTATTATTACCCATAGTTATGGCAATCGTAATGGCATAAGAATGTTAACCAACGGGCTTAAAGTTTACTACGCACCGTTATCTATTGCATACAGAAGCTGTACCCATCCAACAACATTTCCTTCATTCCCTGTACTCAGAAATATCTTTATAAGAGAAGAGATTGATATAATCCATGGGCATGGTTCCTACTCATCATTGTGCCACGAAGCAATTATTCATGGCCGAACGATGGGAATGAAAACTGTTTTCACAGACCACTCACTATTTGGCTTTGCTGACCATGGATCTATTGTTGGAAATAAGTTGCTCAAGTTTACTATGAGTGACGTTGGCCATCTCATTTGCGTTTCACACACCTGTAAGGAAAATACCGTGTTACGTGCATCATTGGATCCTTTAAATGTTTCTGTCATCCCAAATGCAGTTGTATCAAAGGACTTTTACCCTGACAGCACTAAGATTCCACCATCCAAAAGAGATAGCATCACCATCGTGGTCATCTCACGTTTATTTCCTAACAAAGGATCCGACTTGTTAACAGCCATCATTCCCCGCATATGTCTTCAGAACCCCCATGTAAATTTTCTTATTGCTGGTGATGGGCCCAAGTTTCTTGATTTGGAGCAAATGAGAGAAAAGTACTTCTTACAGGAAAGAGTGACCTTAATTGGCGCAATCAAGCACGAGGAAGTTCGAAATGTCATGGTCAAAGGAGATATTTATTTGCATCCTTCATTAACAGAAGCCTTCGGCTCAGTGATTGTTGAGGCAGCATCATGTGGGCTCTACGTTGTTGTTACCAAAGTTGGTGGAATTCCAGAAGTTTTACCTGGTCATATGACTAGTTTTGCTGAACCTGTGGAGGATTCCTTAGTAGAGAAAGTCATGGAGGCCATTGATAATGTCAAATCTGGCAAGATTGATACATCAAGGTTTCACGAAGAAGTGGAAAAGATGTACAGTTGGGCATCAGTTGCAAAACGAACAGAAAATGTATACAACTCTTTGGATTACAAGAAACTCAATCAACCTCTATTGACCCGTCTTGGTAAATATTATTGTTGTGGAGCCATAGCTGGGAAGTTATTTGTGTTGATTGTGATTGTCGATATCTTCATATATATTGTGCTCGAGTGGTTTTATCCGGCAGAACATATCGACAAGGCAAGTAAATGGCCTAGAAAGGTTAGGAAACCCGATGGCACAATTGTATTTAGTGAGTAATCTATCAATCACGCAATGCAGTACATTTCAAATTTTGATAAAGAGCATACTCTTCTTTTATACCAAGATTAACGTACTTCGGAACAGCTGACTTCGGCATCCACAGCAGTGATAACTTAATGGCTTTGGTTTTCAAAGCCAAGCTTCTCAACTTTACTCCACTTGCTTGGAATGTTTTGGCAGAATTATTTGATTGTATTTTTTGCGGAGTAAGATCACTAAAAGTGACTGGTTTACTTAGATGCTTCCTGTGTTGCATAATAGTAAGTTTTCTCAAAGAACATACTTCTTCAATTAGGGCCAACTTTTGTATGTGTTGATTTTCTGACTCCAAGCTGTCAAAAGTACCAACAAGATTTTCAAATTCAAACAATTGATTCGTTTTTTGCATATGTTGCAACTTTTCACTCAATGACTCATTTTCCTTAAAGGTTTCCTGTAATTTCAAGTTACTTTCGACCGATTCCTTTGTTACTTTAGCAATTTCATTTTTTAATTGGAACAATTCTTCGCCATGAACTTGACTAAATGTTTTCATATTATTGTCTAGTAACTGAACATTCAACTCTAGATCATGTATTAAACGATCTTTTTCCAATAACCGGACCAAGGCATCTTCGTATTTGTGATTCAAAAGATTATCCTGACCAACACCAACTGACATGCTTACTTTAGGTTTCTCTAAAGCTTGGGTGAATGATTCAACCAACACTGAGGACACTGTAAACTTCTCGCCTATCGTAATTGGTGGTTCCAAAGAATCCAAAATAGTGGTAATGCCCAAATGGATGTCGTCTGTTGCAACTAGTGCATCATTCAATAAACGATAGTTTTTTAAAAAAAGCTCTACTGCTTCAACAAGATCATATTCTATTTCAATATCCTCAGTTTCCTTAACTTTTTGTAAATCAGTCAAATACTTTGATGTCCTCTCTATTGATTGATTGCAGGTGTTGGTGAAATGATGGACATTTTCAGGCAATTGAGCCATGATACTCTTAGCAAAAGTAGCTGAAGCCTGCAAGAATAAAATGTATCCCTCGGTGACAAATTTAAGACAATTCTTTTTTTGAAAGAAGTATATCAGATTATTGGTAATTCCCGTCAATGTAATAGCATCTCTGACAAAGCTTTCAACAAACCCACAATCAATGCTAACATACAACTCTTTTATCATATTGAGAATGGAGTTGAGTTTTAAATCAAGATTGGTTAGAAGATCATAAAATTCTTTACCCAGAGACAGTAACTTATCGTTAGCAAAGTTATATTCCCACAACTCAAGTTGCATGACAAGAAAGGCGTTTAACAGGTTGATTTGAAACTTAAGTAATACCGAATCAGAAGGAGCGTTGGTAATTATTATATTGCATGCTGATTTATTTGATTGCAATTGAAAAATGACTTCAAATATTTGTTTATATTGTAAGTTGTCAATTGGACCAACAAGTAATCGTTGTTGAAGCAAAGATGACCTCGTCTGTGCCACTTCTGCTGTGACAGAATCAGAATGACTACTGAGTTTATACTTCTTGACCTGCAATTTTAAACTCTCGAGTTCGGATTCCAAGGAACTTAATTCTTTCTGTGGCTGGGAACTGGTATTCTTTAGCTCGTGAAGCTTGGATTGTATATATTTGTTTTTCTTCTCAAGATCAAGAATAACCTCTCTTTCATTTTTAATGACATCCCGCAATGACTTGATATTTGATCTCAAATCTGCTTCAACAAGAGACTGGTTTTCTTCCAAACTTTTGTCTAATTCGTGCAATTCTGTTAATTCATTAACGGTCTTCTTTAATGCCAGGACTTCGTTTGTCAAGTCAAGATTTTTTGTGTTTAGATTATCAATTATGTGTTCCAGATCCAACGCAGAATCAAGCAGTTCTTGAAGCGATTCAATAATAGATTCTGCCATAGAGAGCTTTTTTGTCACACTATCAAGCTTACCCTTTAAAGTGTCATTATCAGTCACTTTTAAAGATAAAGACTTTATTTCTTCCTTGAACTTCAAATTAGACTGGTCAAAAAGACTTTGCAAGTCGACTAACGCTCCTTCTAACCGTTTATTTCGTTTGAGTATGATTTGAATATCAGAGCTTGAAAAGTTACTTTCTGCCATTTGGGACTCAACTTCTTGTTCAATTTCCTTGTTGATTTCTATTTCTTCTAGAATAATGTGGTGATCAGTTTTCAATTCATCGTACCTAATTTGTAGTTCTTCTAGTTTTGCTTGTAAATCATTCTTTGCTGTATTATAGTAGTCTTTATCGACAATTGTCATTTCCAAACGACTCTCTGTATCGTTAATCAACATTTGATTGGCATCGAGCTCTTGTTTAAGATCACTGATGTTTTCCTTATACTTTTTGATCTCGGAAGTAGCAACATGTAATTTTTGTTGAAGTTTATCTATAATCAAATGCAAGTTGGTTGGCTGAACCGTCGTCACTGGAGACAACGGATCTTCTGGTTGTACAAGTGGTGGCCTCACGAATATCCCAAATATTCCATCCTTATCACAGTCAAAGTATTTCACATCGTTAACTGTTCCATTATTTTTACCAAGGGTTGTATCCAATTCAATTCCAACCCAAGTACCAGGAGCAAACTGGGTCTTACCAAAAAACTTGACGATTCCCGACTGATTTCGTACCCGAACTTTCTGTCCTACGGTGAAGATCATAGCGATTCCCAAAGAGGATCGATCAGCCTGCCAGAATTTTTGTATGGTTTTACCAAATTTAGCGCGAAAATAAACAACAACCAGGTGTAAACCTTCTTTGTCTCCCATGAGTTTCCGCAATGATAACTCAGGCTCGAGTGGTTCGAATCAGAAGCGAGTGTTGAGTAATTTAAAGCTGGAGTTGTTAAATGAACAGAAACAGGAAATCAGAGAGGCTTTCTCATTATTTGACATGAACAATGATGGTCGTTTAGATTACCATGAATTAAAAGTTGCATTCCGTGCACTTGGATTCGATTTGACCAAACGCGAGGTGTTGGATATAATACACGAATACGATACTGATGACCGTAACTTGATCACTTACGAAAACTTCTTTCAAGCAGGTACGTAAACCAAATGAAAGACTTGTGAGATTATTAATACTAACGATCCAGTCGGTGAAAAAATTATTAACAGAGACCCCTTGGATGAAATACGTAGAGCATTCAAGCTCTATGATGACGACAACACGGGCAAAATCAGTCTCAGAAACTTGAGGAGAGTAGCCAAAGAGTTGGGAGAAAACATAACTGATGATGAATTGAGAGCAATGATTGACGTGTTTGATCTAGATGAAGATGGAGAGAGTGAGTATTATTATTCTTAACCCATATGGCGCCACAGTACTAACCAATACAGTAAATGAACAGGAGTTCATCAACATCTGCACCGACTAGGTGGAGTTGTTTTGTATAATACTAAGAAATACGAAAAAGATTTTTGTTTTAATCCATTAATAATCGTTGAAAACACACCACTGACTTATCACTCGTACTCTGCTTGAGTAAGTAGTGAGTATTTTTACTGGTGTTGTAATACTGTAGAGCAGAAGGTCCAGAATATGATCTTGTATTCAGTCGTGTCCCGTTCCAAATAATTTTTCATCTCTCTGGAAAATCTTCTACTCAGTCAGAAAACAAGATTCTTCAATACAAAACACATCATGTCATGGAATAGTGCCAGCAAGAGGTTCACTCGTGACCTTGAAAAGTTACCGAGACGTCTTCGTGACCAGTATGCAACACAGTTGACCAAGCAATTTGGTTTGCCTACTTTTGATGAAGAACCTCAACTTCCAACCGTTACCCAAGGATTGAGAAAGACCCAGTTTGAAGCTGGTATTGTTTCAGGTGATTCAGTTTACATAACAGAAGGACCACACAAGGGAAAGGTAACTACTGTATTTCAATATGCTCCCAATGTTGATGCCTTGCTTTTGGCTAACGTCACTGAAAAGAAGTTGATTCCAAAATCACAATGGGTAGATAACCAAAATAGTCACTACGTCGACTACCCAAAGTTTGTACCACGTTCGTTTGTGAAACTTGCAGGTAAAGAAAAGGACGATAAGGGAACAATCAACTACCTCGTTGCCGACGAGGTTGTCTTCAAGGGTCAATACTATGACGACCGTTACAAAAGATGGCTTCCTAAACGTTTTGTAAAGCACCACGATGCTATTGAAATACCATGGCCAAACCCACCAGCCGATATTGAAGATGGACAGTTATCTACCATTGAACCTGTGGTTTTTGAAAAGACCCATGAAGTGCAAACCATCGCTAGACCACCTTTCCCTCAAGAAGCATTGGATCAGTTAAGAAACAAACATTCAAAGCATAAAAAGCGTGTTCTTTCCGAATTACAAGTCAGAAAGCTTGCTACTCCAGAAATGCCATTATCGGTTGAACAAAAGATCTACTTGGCCAAGAAAGCTGCTGAACCAAAGAAGGTTTATAAGAATTTGACTGAAGAAGTGCAAGATTTCATTGGTTCCAAGATTGCTGATCACATTAACAAGATCGAGAATCCTGCCTTACTTGCTCACTTGGATGCTTTGTCTAAGGCAAAGGTTCCAGACTTTTCAAAAACCATGGAAAACATAAAGCAAAACGAAGAACCGAAACAACAATAAACTCACTAGAGTGAGCAGATGTACATAGTAATATACCTATAATTGTATTCGTGTATTAGATGGGTAGTCATGCTCACAACTTTTCGTAGTCTAATTTACCTTCCAACTTCTTAACATCGGCAACCTTTCTAACTGCCTTCATTAAGTCATTTTGGACAATGTAATCCCTGTCATCACGAATGGCAAAGAAACCAGCTTCGGTAACTACATTTCTAATATCAGCACCATTGAAACCATCACTCATCTTGACAGCCGCTTCAAAATCAAACTCACCTTGTTTAGCCACCTTCGATGTGTGGATCTTAAAAATTTCCAATCTACCAGCCTCATTAGGCAAGCCGATTTCTATCTTTCTGTCCAATCTACCAGCTCTCAACAATGCAGGATCCAAAGTGTCTGGTCTGTTGGTAGCCATAATGACCTTTGTTTGTCCCAAGGTATCAAACCCATCCATTTGGTTCAACAATTCCATCAATGTTCTTTGAATTTCTCTATCAGCCGACGTACCTTCACTGAATCTACGACCACCAATAGCATCAACTTCATCCATGAATATAATACATGGAGCATGTTCCTTGGCGTAAGCAAACATTTCTCTGATTAATCTGGCTGATTCTCCAATGTATTTATCGACAATGGCCGACGCTGGAGAAAAGATAAAATTAGCTCCGATTGTAGCTGCCACTGCCTTGGCAAGCAAGGTCTTACCAGTACCAGGTGGGCCGTATAACAAAACACCCTTTGGTGGTTTTATACCGACTCTGGTGAACAATTCAGGATTCTTCAACGGTAATTCAATGACCTCACGTAATTCTCTGATTTGTTCCGTTAAACCACCGATACCATTAAATGATATTTCACCAGGTTCAAATGTGGTCATGTTATACACCAATGGATCAACTTCTCTGGGTAAGATTCTCATAATAGTCAATGTCGTCATGTCCAATGACACTCTAACTCCATTCTTCAAACTTTCTTTCTTTATAGTATTCCGACACCCGACAATGTATCTCGGACCACTGGATGCTTTCACTATGAATCTGTCGTCATCCAACTGTTTCAAGACCTCACCGATGATCTGTCCCACAGATTGCAAAGCCTTTATATCATTCTCAGTCTTTTCGTAATCTTTTTCCAATTCTCGTATGCTTAATCTGAGGTCTTTTAATCTGGCGTCCCACTTTCTATGTTCCAACAACTTGTCCTTAAACTTGCCCAATGCTCTTTCTCTTTCTGGATCCGTGGAAGTGCTTTCATCTGGCTGAATATCGTCTGCATTCAATGCTGTCAAAAGTGGGTCCTGTTCACTCATTGCTGGATTACTGCTAACGTTTGCCTATCTGTTTAGGTCTTTTCCTCGCAAACAGTGGCGAACCTCAAAGATTCTTTGGCACGACCAAGACACGACCATCAAAACATCTGCTCACGTGATCGTTTTTTAGTAGGAAAATTCTGTTGAGAGGACTCGATGTAAGACTAACATTTCGCTTTAGTTGAAATAATGGAATTCCACGTTGTGATATTGTGTGGCCAAGGTAAGGCCTTGAGTCCATTTTCGCAGATACGTTCTTCTGGAACACCAAAGGCTTTGTTGCCCATTGCCAACAAGCCCATGGTAGAGTATGTGTTAGACTGGTGCGACAAAGGTTTCTTTCCTGAGATCAGTATTGTAGCTGAAACTGCTTCCAAAGAAGAGATCGAGGATGCTGTACTGACATACAAGATACAGAGGTTGGAACGTCAAAAGAAGGAGACCGTTGAAAACGAAGATACATACTCACACTCGCCTACGATCCGGGTTCTTGGGATCGACAGTGAAAATAGTGGTGAAGTATTGTACCAATTGTACAAGCAGCATAACTTGCAGAGCCACCCCAACTTCATTTTGTTGCCGTGTGATTTCATCACCAATTTACCACCCCAAGTTTTGATTGAAGCATACAGAAACAAAGATGATAGCGACTTGGGGTTGATGGTATACTACAGAAATCAGTTGGAAATTGAAGACAAAAAGTCCAAGATTTTTCCTAAGAACTACACGGTATATGCCGAGTTGGAGGACGGTAATACCCAGTTGTTGGATAGCTACACACCTGAGGATGTTGAATTCCACAAGGCATTACAGATCAGAACGCAGATCTGTTGGAGATTCCCCAACTCGACTATCAGTACCAAGCTTCTCAATAGTGCAATCTTCTTTGGTTCTTCCAAGATTTTTGAGATTTTTCAGAATAGCGAGGAGAAGTTTACTGAAACGTATTTCCGTCATAGAACCATTAACAAAGTCGTTCGTGATTTAGCAAGAAGATCCTGGCAGCACTCGGTCGTCAAGGAGAAGATCGGTTTGCTTAAGTTACCTGACCAAGCAACCTTCTTTAGAACTAATAACACACCAGTGTTGATGGAAGCGAATCGATACTTCATGAAACAACAAGCTGCCATTAAAGGTCAGCAGGGTGGCCAACCAAAGGAAAAGGGGGTGGCCAATGTTGGGATGGACTCGCTAATTGGTGAAGGAACCACATTGGGAGAAAAGACCAACGTCAAGAGAACAGTAGTTGGTGCCAATTGTGTCATAGGTAAGAGAGTCAAGTTGACTGGGTCACTTATCTTGAATAATGTCAGTATCGAAGATGATGTTCAGTTGGAAAACTGTATAATCGGGCAAGGAGTGCTTATACGTGCCAAGTCCAAGTTGACCAACTGTAATGTTGAGTCTACCCATGAGATTCCTAAGGGAACGCAATCGAAGAACGAAACGATATTGCGTTTTACTTTGGAAGGCTTGGTTGAAGGACAAGATGTTGGGGAAGAGGAATCCCTGGACGAGTCCGATTCTGACGATGGATCAAGTTTTACTGACGAATATGAAGACGAATACGCTGATAACGATGATGGTTTGTTTGGCTACTAATTATTATAGAATGCATACCTATTAAAAATGGTGTAAAGAGAGTAATCGTAATCTATTAAAATCCTGTGACCCGTCGAAGTAAATAATGCAAAAAAGAAAACCTGATGTTGACTTGATGGCGGTGAATACCTGCTAGTTTGTTTTGGTAGCTGGAGTTGTATCACCATCTATAGGGGACATTTTCCATTTTTTTCTGGGTGGTGATTCGTCACGGAATTTCAACCTCTTGGACGATACTTTATCTTCTTCGTCACTGTCATCAGAAGCCAGAAGCGGCGCAGGTTTGGATGATTTGATTATTCGGCGGTTGCGTGGCGCATGCTGCACTGATAACGGAGGGACACCGGGATAAAACCGGTTGGGCATGATATCGTGGTTGAAATTAAAGGAAAACTCGCTGGGGATGTTTGTCTGGTCTAGCACTGTAGGTGTGAAGGTGGTATTCTTGACAGATTCCAGGACTTCAAGTGGTTCCACAGGTTTCTCATCCGTTATTGGGACTACCGAAGTGTTACTAAGTCTTAGTATTTCTGCCCGTTTCGTAAGGGCCCAATTTTCTATATCACCGTTGTGAGTAATCACTTCCAAAAGCTCGTCTAAACAGTTTAAATAACCATTATGGCGCAAGATGGACGTGGCACTGTTAGCAAGACGGTATAAGGACGTGACTGAACATGCAGCGGTGGTAAAATCGGCTTTCTGTTCTGATTTCGATCCAGAGGAGTTATTGTAGAGGATGGCGACAGACTTGGCGGCTTTCTTGAACTCAGCAGTGAGTTCCTGGTTAAACTTAGAGACGGACTCGTTGTCAACAGGCCTCGTGGGCGGAAGGTCGCTCGAAAGATTAGACATATCCATGCTTAAAGGATGGAATATTCGCTCCCGCTAACCTTCAAATTCGTTACTATGTGACCCCCAGAGAGAATGGAAACAAAAAAAAAAATTTGGGAATGTCAGCCCTGGCCTGTATACAACTCCGAGAAAATACCAACAAGTTTCGTGTCTCGATTAGCGACTGGAAATTAAACTATGGTTCTTTCCACCTTAATATATAGATACGACGGTGAGTATCGGGTGTGGAGAGTGAAATAGAGAGTTTGTATTTACTAACTATAGCCCTTCCGTTATGTGGATCAGTGGACGACAACAACGATCCTCAGTTACAGGAGCAGAAAAAGAAGTGTAAGATACTTATCAGTCGGATTACACCCAACTCCGAGCCCCAGGCGACACTTGAGTCTGGTAGCTACAATATTCATTACTTAATTGTACAGTCGATTGTGTACATTTGTATCACCGAGAAATCGTACGCACGGAAGTTGGCTTTCTCGTACTTGACGGAGATCTCGAACGAGTTTCAGCATTCGCATGGCCAAGAGGCATTAACCAACGGTGCCAGGCCGTTTGGGTTCAGCTCGTTCGATACCTTTTTGAGCAAGACCAAGAAGATTTACCAGGACCAGCGGGCACAGTCCAACTTGGACAGGTTGAATAACGACTTGGCCGATGTCAAGAAGGTGATGACAAAGAATATCGAAGACTTGTTGTACCGTGGCGATTCGTTGGACCGCATGAGCGACTTGTCGTCAAGTCTCAAGAGCGACTCGCTCAAGTATAGAAAAAGAGCCCAGCGCATCAACTTGGAGGCTCTTATCAGACAGTACATTCCTGTGGTGGGTGCAGGACTCATCTTTGTGTTTTTGATTTGGTATATGTTTCTTAGGCGTTGAAAAACGCGGAGTTGTTTTCTAGCTTGTAGTCTTAATCTTCTCCCAAAAATATATAAAACTAATGGCCATTTCACTGCAAGTGACACATCCGTCATTTGGACATTCCAATTCGTTGTTACCTCGTTCCACAAGCATCCCAACCACAGCCATTAATCTCGAAAATGTGGGCACCAATACCACGACTTCTGACGATACTCTGCTCCGTCCAGTACGACTGAGACACTCGTTACGCAGCACATCAACACACACAAACGATTTCAGCGACAGCGAGCTAGTGGAGACCGATGTTGAGTTTGGTGAAGGTGACGACGATGGAGAAGAAGAAGATGATGATGATGCAGATATCCTGGATATCTTGAATGGATTGATTACTCACGATACCAACTGTAACCCATACAAAGAATATCGCAAACTCTCGTTCCTCGATCTCAAATTGGCCAATGTCCCCACTCTGACAGAACAGGAGTTCTATCGTCAACATATCCAAATCGATAAGGGAGCTGATCCACAGGCATTCCATTCTAAACTCAAACACTTCTTCATCCTTTCCAGCGCCGGAAAACCAATCTATTCCATGAACGGGTCTGATGACGTGATCATCGGATACATGGGCATTATCACTACCATAGTATCGACATTTGAGTCGAACAACCACCAGGAAATTCAATCAATTGCAATCGGCAACGACTTGAAAGTGGTGGCGCTCAACAAATCTCCACTTATTTTGGTTTCAATCTCGAAACTAAGCTACGAACTTATGAATTCAAACGATAACGAAATGGATGACTCCCTTCTCATCACTCAATTGATGACCTTGCATAATTACTTATTATCAATCTTATCCAAGCCGTCAATAGATAAGAACTTTAAAAACAGAATGAACTTTGATTTGCGCAAAGTCTTGACATCGCTTGATTTTCATAATTTGGACTCGACATGTATGCGTTTGAGCTATGGGTTGCCGCTTGACGTTACAAATACAATCGATTCGAGTAGTTTTGACTTTTTCATCAGTGAATTGCTCGACTCGTCGTTGCAGAACGTCAAGATCTCCAATACTTGTCGTACCAAGCTCAACAGTATCTTGCTTTCAACCAAGATGCTAAAACAACACGGGGAATCAAAACTGGATATGGCTTCCTATTTGCCGTTGGGCAAGAAAATAGACTCCAGGTTGCCTGGAGACGATCTATTATTTGCATTTCTTACCACGGACACCAGCCGTATCATTGGCCTGATGAAACCAAGAAACCATACACTCTCTAATAAAGACTTGAAGATCTTGTTCTGTACCATTTCGGCGATGCAGGGCACTGGTACTGACGATTTGTGGATGCCGTTGTGTATGCCCAATTTTAATCCCACTGGTTTTCTTCATATATTTGTTAGGAACTTTAATCTTTCCCAATACGTTGAACGTGGCAGCGGGTTGGATAAGCGGGTGACGATCATTCTTGTTAGTGGTAACAAACATGCATTTTTTGACATGCAAGAGATTGCCAACTACGTGGTGCACAAGATCACACGCAACCAGCTGTTTACCCGTAAATTGAATCGTGAATTGGTGTTTTCAAACAAGCTTTCTATTTTAAAGGAGATTAAGGTTCCTGTTATCAAGCATTTTATTTACAAGTATAAGAAGACTAACCAGTTTATCATGAGTGATTCCATCTATTTCAGCAATGAACGCAGCTTGAATAGTTACATGCAATTGGTATACTTCTATTCAATTTTGCGCAACACCTGTGCCACAACCTTTGTCAGTAGGATGGAGAGCAAGAAACTTACGTATGTGCGCTGGAATCCGGTAACTGGTTTCATGCTTTCCGATGGCAATTTTGAGTTTTATTGTTTGTGCAATGAACAGATCAACTCACGCGACTTGATCGCACATAGTCTCCGGATTATAAAGTGGTGTGAACGTAATCATAAGCGTCTTTTTATTGAAGGTGGAGTGTCTTTCTAGCTGCTTACTTGAGAATCGCCAGCTCGGTTGTTTTAAATACCAGGCTCAACTTTTCCGTATATTGCTTGTGCAACTTTTCAAAGTCGTCCAACATCTTGGCTTCAGTATCGGTTGGTTTCTTTGTGTGCTTGGAAAACTTGGTTTTGACTTCACTTCTGATGGCAGACAAGCCACGGGGTCCGTTTTTAAACTTTTCAAAGAGTTCCTTCAACTGTTTGGCAGATTCCTTCTTGGTTTCGGTGGTTATTGGAGGCAACGGAACCTTCAAGGTGTACTTGTTTGCCGGATCAACCTGGGCGTTCATGTTAAGATTGGAGCCCAAGATCGCGTTGATGACGTGTTTTGATGATTGGTGATCAAACAAAGTGATGATAAAGTTTCTGCCCTTGACACTGGTTTGGGCAACAGACGTAAAGGGAAGTTCTTCGTCGTGGTTGACAGTCACCATCAACCGATCAAAAACCTTTGGGTTTGTCTTCCCTTGTTTGGCTTCGTTAGCTTGTTTGGTAAACTTCTCGACCACCAGCGAGAACTTGGCGGTGGCATCTTCAAAGTCAATGAGCGACGAGGTACTGGTTTCTGGTTCTTCAACAGAAACTTGTTGTTTTCCTCCTTTCTGCTTCTTTTTCAAAACAATTGGTGAAGTTGTAAAGTTTCTCGAATACGTTACAATTCGAACCAATGGCGTTCTGGCCAATGGTGTTCTGACAGCAGGACTGATGAATCTGAACATTATCGTTTAAGAAAAGCAACAAGAAGAAAAATTGAAAAAAACTAGTGATTGCAAAAAAGTCGCACGACTTACACTGGGTTCTTATATATATATATATATATATCTAATCCTGATCTATATCCTTCATCTCGCTGGACAATCTTTCCAAAACTCGAATACACGAGTTTGCTTCTCGGCCCACATCTCCACCTTCTTTCACTAACATCAGGAGGTTTTTTGTCATGGGTTTCATAAATACATCGACCATTATCTTGCGTCGAGTCGCCAAGTCTTCGGCAGAAACCGTTTCCAAATCAGCCAAACTGAACTTTCCGTCGTCGATCTTGCTTCCCTCGGTGTCCTGGAGTGTTTGGCGTTTTGGTAATTGTAGTGTAAACAAGCTCAAAGGTGCAAACGGCTGCGGTGCATCTGGAAACAAGTACTTTGCTGATTGTGCGTGGGGCATTGTTACGTGCTCCAACACCGTAGTGGTCAGAGCAGCAGAAGCAAATAGCGATGCTTCCAAAAAGCCGTGAAGCACCGCCAAGTGTCCAATACGGGCCCGTTTCACCGAGCCACCAATACTGGTAGTCGAGATGGCTAAAGAAACAGCTTTCTTATCGTCAGAAAGCGACCACGACAACAAGGTGAAGTACTGTTTCAATGTCTTGATGAAATATGACCGGACAAGCGACTGTTGTGATTCCTTGACCAATATCTCAAGGAATTTTGACGAGTTGTTTCTGATATCAGGCAGAATATGTGTCATGGCGGAATGGATAAAGAGAATTATGGAACGACAATGAAGTTCAAGTAAACCTGGTTGCTTGGAGGCACAGGCACCAAGGAGTGAGATCAAGTTTGTTCGTACGCCCTGCGACAGGTCGAGGATCAACGGCACGATAGCTGTCAAGATCTGTTTATAAAGCGACGGATTCCGTGGCAAATGTTGCTGGATCTGCAGCAACACCTCTTTTCTGGTAGCAGATGCATGGTGTTTTGTGAGGGAGAGCTGGTGAGCCAAGTCGATTTCTTCTTGTTTCGTGGTATCGTTGGCAGACTTCTTATTGAGAGATTGGTTTGGTAATGAGATTGTTTTGGCCGTGAACGACGTATCGGTGTGATTGTCGGGTTTGGCCGCAGTCTTACCGACCTTGAGCTTTGCCTTTTTGAAATCCTTTTGTTTTTCAGCCTTTTTACGTTTGGAACCCATCACATTAGAATGTTTTTTTGGTGAAGCTCATCGCTTTTGGTTGCGGCGCACGTAGAACGCACGCAAGTTTCCACGCACAATTTGGCCAGTATTCTCGCTACAACGAAATGACTGATTTCGACGCCAGTTTTCTCCGTACGCTTTCGTTAGAAGACCAAGAGATTGTGGACGATGACTGGATGGAGATCGATTATATAGACGGCGAGGAGACGGAGGATATTGACGAAGAAACACGAAACAAAGATGACGAAGACACCGGCGATGATATGGGGGAATACAGCTTTGTTTCGTCGATTCTTTCGCCTACAACACTCGGTGCCACGATGGCAATTCGCAAGCCACAGCTCTTGCTTGCTGCACCGCCCGATAAAGAAGAGCCGGTGGACTACGAGTATGAATATACGCCGAGCAGTTATGCCCCCGAGGTTCGCGATCGGCACGTCAGTGTTTATTCGCCGGCCACAAACACAGCGAGTCTATGGGCCCGTGACAAGGAGGATGAGTACGTGTACAGTTCAGCACGAGGAGGATATGAGCAGGCTGCGCCAGCGGCCCCGTTTGGGATGGTTCCACACACATTCCTGGCGCCGCAGATTGTGCACCACCACCATTACTATAGCGAAAAAGTACCCGGTTTTGCGCGCGAAAATCCCGTGCTGTCGCTAACACAGCGACACGCGCCCCCAGCGCCAGCGCCGATGTCGGTGCCAACGCAATTGTCGGTGCCAGCGCAACATACATTGACAAAATCCCCCATCTCACTTCCACACCCGTGGGAGTCGAACATTGCACCCAGTGAACGGATACCATACCTCATCTGGTCGTACCTTCAGTTGGTAGTCAACGCTAGTGTCACGGCGTACGGACTCTACATTGTGTACAGCATTGTTGGGTCGATCCGGCGAGATATCGACTTCAGAATATCACAACAACAGCTGCATCTTTTGGTGGAAATCGAGAGCTGCCGACGACTGTACTACGAGAACAACTGCCTGCCGGAGCTCATCGTGCCTGCATTGGAACAGGCGTGTCTGTACTGGCTCAAGTGCATGACACAGGACGCATTTGGAGGCGGCGGAAACACATCGTCGATCAGTGCAGGAATCATCGGGATGATTTTCAATAGCTTGGTCGAGCCATTGGGACTCAAGTTCTTCTTGGTGGCTACATGTGCCGCCACAGCAGTGTTTGGATCCAACTTTACTTTTGGGTACATTCGGGCTAAAAGTTACTATGGGTGGGACAATTATGAGACCCTGTCTGCAGGTGAGACTCGGCGTGAGACACAGGGTGCGATTCGTTAATATGCAATGAAACTAGGCTTGTGAATGTCGCAACATCCATGAGACTGTCTCACATAGCATGAATGGGACTGATTTTGGCCTTACTGATGACAAATAATAGTATATCATGCCTGTAATTGCCAACCTAAATTAGATGAAGTAGCTTGAACTAACACAATACTTTTACCCAATAACAACGAGAACGCTTGCAACTCATTTCTGTAAAGTTTTTTTTTTTTTTTTTTTTTGCTTCTTTAGACTAAATAATTGTTTGTTTATTTTTTGTCTGATCCCATTGACGGAAAGGAAACTCCAAAAAGTGAGGTTCCGAAGAATATGTGGAAAAGACTACGCGTAGTGGGAACCGTCAGTAAACGTTGTTTGGTTATGGGGAACTCTCAACACCAGATGAGCCGCATCTTGGTCATAGGATAATTATAATTAGGGTTATTTGCGGTTATTATTCGGAGATGAGTTCCTTGTACGAAAAAGTGTGGACCGGAAATACCACCAACAAACAACTTTATTACCCATAGCGAAGAGTAAAGGTGGCGTAAACACATGTGTGGTAACTATCAGATGTGGATTGCCCCGTGACAGTTCTAGATATGTAAGGGTAGTTCCAGGCCACAAACCGAGGTCTCACATCTGAGGCTAAGTTTCTTATTTCCTAAATTAGAACATGTCGATCGGCTTTAAATTTTAGGAAATGCGAGACAACGGCCGATAATGAGACTAGTATCACATCAGGAAACCATCTCGGTTTCATGCACTAATCAAAGATCCCCGTCATTAACGACAGCAAAGTTTACAATCTTTAGGTAATAAACCCAACGAGTTACACTGTATACTTTAAAAAGAAGAGGGGAATTGCTCCTCAATGTCATGTTCTTCCAAATATCTCTATATGGGGGGTACGGCTTAAGTCGCGGCTGACAATAAGTGAAGAAAATTGATTTTTGAGGAGGGTTTTTTTTTTTTGCTTTGCGCTCTGTACACAATCGGGTATTGTCTAGCAATACAACAACTCTAGATTCAAATACACTAGCTTCCTATTACGGTAAACCCTCGAAACGAAGGAGACTCCTAAATGTCTGCTATTCCCTATTTCCGGTGGTTTTTGGGGGGGTTGGTCCTAATTGACTTGAGTTTTCTTTCTATTATCTTATCTGGTCCCTAACGGTTGGAAATCCCAAAAGTTAATGACCGACATTTCTTGTTCCCGATATTTTTTAACAATAGTAAGCAATCAAAAAAAAAAAAAAAATATTCCCTCTCAAAATTTCTGATGGCTGCTGCATTCCCTGAAAATTCCATATTATGCAGACCTGCTTGATGAGTATTTATATATAGCCTTCTCGCTGTCGTTTCATTCTTTTCTAAGTTTCTTTACGTACAGCTATACATAATAATAACAATAATAATGGGTATTTTGGGTACATCCAGAAACGAAGAGCAACAGTTGCGTGATGCAGCTCGTCAGTCTGTTGCGTCAACCAACACCGATTCCTCGGCTTACCATACTGCCGGCGACTTGACGGAACCTGAGTTTGAAGACAATGCCACAATTGAACAAAAAACAGACGACAGTTTTGACAACGATGTCGAATCTCTTAAAGCCGACGACGCTCGTCTTCCACAAGCATTGGGATACGGCGACTCGGAAAACGAATTGAACAGAAAGTTCACTTTGGAACGGTTGAATTCCCACAAATCCATTGAAGAATTGGCGGACTTGGAATTAAGAAGAACGCTTTCCCGCCACGCTTCCTCCAAACGTCACCAATTCCCTGACGACAAGTCCACCGACCAAGGCAGTGGTGATGTCGATGAAAAAGAAGGGGTTGAGACGAAGCAGATCACCATTGAAGACTTGGACTGGGACGGACCCGACGACCCAGCCAATCCTGCTAACTGGCCTGCTTGGAAGAAGTGGTACATTACATTTACCGTTGCCATTGTCTGTTTGTGTTGTTCCCTTGGTTCGTCGCTTTTTGTCAGTGGTGTTCCAGATATGGTTGAAAGATTCAACAAGTCGGAAGAACTCTGTATTTCCGGCTTGACGTTCTACTTGGTTGGTTTGGCCTTTGGTCCTGTTTTGACCGGTCCGTTGTCGGAACTTATTGGTCGTCGTTGGATCTACTTTTTCTCCTTCCCCATCTCCATGTTGTTCACAATGGGTGTCGGTTTGTCCCAGAACATACGTACCATCTTGGTGTTGAGATTCTTTAACGGTTACTTTGCCAGTCCTGCTCTTTCTATTGCTGGTGGTACCATTTCTGACTTGTGGGCGCTGAGACCAGAAGAAATGTCGCTTGCAATTGCTCTCTTTTGTTTGGCTCCATTCCTTGGTCCTGTCATTGGTCCTATTGTCGGTGGCTTTGCTGCTCAGTACAAAAACTGGCAATGGTCTGCTTCCTGGGTCTCGCTTATGTTCTCCGGTACCATCTTGCCATTCTTGCTTCTTGTTCCTGAGACCTATAAGCCAATCATCTTGAAGAAGAGAGCTGAGAAGAGAGGCATCAATGTGGTGAAGCCTCCAATCAACCTGGAATACGTTAAGCAAATGGCCAACTATGTTTTGTTGCGTCCACTTCAAATGTTGGTTCTCGAGCCAATTGTGTGTATCATTTCGTTATACATTGCCTTTGTGTTTGCCGTGTTGTTTGGTTTCTTTGAAGCCTTTCCTATTATTTTCAGAGGTGTCTACAACATGCAATTGGGTGTTTCTGGCTTGCCATTTATTGGTGTCGGCATTGGAATGATTGGTGCCATTGTTTTCCAGGTTATCGTTGACAAGGTCAAGTTTTTCCCCAAGAACCCTGATGGAACCAGAGGTAAGCGTGATGAAAACGGTGACATTATCTGGGACGCTCCCGAAACGAGATTGTTTGTCGGAAAGGTTGGTGCCGTTTGTTTGCCTATTTCGTTGTTTTGGTTGGGATGGACCAGTAGACACAGCGTCCACTGGATTGCACCTACGCTTGCTGGTGTTCCGTTTGGTTTCGGAATGGTTTTGGTGTTCCTTTCCGCCGTGCTTTACTTTTCAATGTCGTTTCCTCCTGTTTCCGTGGCATCTGCGTTGGCTGCAAACAACTTTTTGCGTTATCTTCTTGCGTCCGTCTTTCCGTTGTTTACTGGTTACATGTACCAAAGATTACACATTGACTGGGCCAGTTCGTTGTTTGCATTTATTGCGTTGGTGATGGTGCCAGTGCCATTTGTGTTTGGCAGATTTGGAGCCAGACTCAGAGCCCGGTCTAGATATGGCTATGCTGCATACTTTAAGGCACAAGCGGCCAAGACAGCCCAGAATGCTCCCGTTACGGAAGAAACTGCATCAAGCAGCGTTTAATTGCATAATTAGGATTTAATAGATTAATACGATAATGTCGTCAATATAAGTACTTTTCAGACATTTTTTTTTGCCGACATGTTTTCAGAAATAACAAGCGTATATTCTTATGAATAACGGAAACATGTACAGACAAACGCCGGGCCAATCGGGCGGCCAGGCTGGCCTGACACTGGGAACACAACGGCCAATCAACATCCATCCCAATCAGGTAGCACAGTTGGTGCAGGCATTACGAAACGAGTTGCTGTTGGCGAATGCAGCGGGTGATGATAAAGCCAAGCAGCAGCAACATTACCAGAAAGCAGAGAGCATCAGACACATTTTGCTCAACTACCAGGCACAGCAGAAGGCACGCATGCAACAACAGCAAGCAGGAGCCCAGAATCAGAATCTCCAGACAAACATCAGAATGAATCCGACAAAACAGACACAGATGCAGCAGACACAACAACAACAACAACAACAACAACAACAACAACAACAACAACAACAACAACAGCAACAGCAACAACAGCAACAACAACAACAGACACAACAGACACAACAGACACAACAGACACAATCATTCCAGACCCAATCGCCAATGCTTCAACAAGCCAACATGAATCAGAACATAGCACGGAACCAAGTCTCGCCAATGATGCAATCGCCAAATATGGTCCAACACCAGTCGCCAATGTTACAGCAACAGTTTCGGCAAAATAACCAGGCGGCGCAGCCAATGGCGCCCGTGCAGGCTCCACATCGACAAACCCCGCCGGCTCTGGCTCCCACGCCGACTCCAAGCAACAATACGCCGATGATTCCTGCTTCGGCCGTGACAGTCGAGCGTTTCAACCAAGTAAAGCAAAAGTTGATGGAGGTGCAACGCAAGATCCAGATCTTGGAGCAGAGCAAGGCCAGTGCAGCGTCACCAGAACAGTTGGCGATGATTGACAAGGAGATTGGCGAGTGGCGCACCAAGTTCCAGCAGTTCCAGCGCGTGGGGCTCATTATGCGCAACCAGTTGATGCAGCAGGTCAAGGGCGGGTACCGTCCACAGACGCAGGCAACGCAGGTACAGCTGCAGACACCACAGGTCCCGCAGGTACAGCTGCAGACACCACAAGCCCCGCAGGTCCAGCTGCAGACACCACAAGCCCCGCAGGTCCAGCTGCAGACACCACATGCGCAGCTGCAGACACCACATGCACAGCTGCAGACACCACAGGCCCAGCTGCAGACACTTGTGCAGACAATTCCACAGGCCGCAGCACCGGCACCAGCACCTCAGCCACTGCTGCAGATGTACCAGAAACCACAGCGGTCGGCGCAAGACACGCCGCAGATGTCGCAGCAGCAGCTCCAGCCCACCACGGTGCTTGCTGCGTCCGATGCTGCGAAACCGGCGTCGCTTGGTGCGAAAGCGGTGCTGCCTTCGGCGGAGGACAAGCTGCTGCTGCCGAAACAGTCGATCCGGAGCCACGAGCCGCCGCCCGTGAACCTCAGCGGCATCACGCGGCCGCTGGTGCCTTCGCTTCCGATTTCGAGCACCATCAACGTCAAGCCACTGGTGCCGGTGACACTCAAGCTCAACGGCGACTCGCGTGCGAGTCTTACGGGCGGGCTGGCGCTGAGTTTGGGGGCGTTGTTGAACACGGCTGCGATCACGAAGTTGCCTGTGTTTGACTTGGCGAGCGGCAGTGCCGTGCCGGACGTGGGCAGCCGCGTGCTCAATAAGCGGAAGTTGGCCGAGCTTGTTGGTACTGCTGGGGTGGACGAGGGCGACGGCAAGACGGCGATCGACGGAAACGTCGAGGAAGTGCTACTTGATTTGGCCGATGAGTTTATTACTTCGGTGACGGGATTTGCGTGTCGTTTGGCCAAGCACCGGCGCATGGACACGTTGGATGCAAAGGATGTGCAGCTACATTTAGAACAGAACTGGAACATCAAGATTCCAGGCATTGCCATGGACGAGATCCGGTCGACGAGGAAATTGCAGCCTTCAACCGCGTATACACAGAAGGTGCAAGGCGTCGAGATCTCGAAATCGGTCAATGGCATATAAAGAATACGAAAAACCTGTCTATTTAGGAGCGGAATTGGAATTGTCCGGCGTAGTTGCGGCAAACCCGTTTTGGGAAAGTCCGCTGGGGATGGCGAGGAGGAGGTGGGGGAGCACTATATGCAGTGCCGCTGCATCGCATAAAAACGCAGCGATATTCCATTGACATCGACAACCATACCAATGACACCAGTTACCAGCAAAGGCTACGAACAGACAGAAGCCGGATCACATAACCTTGCCAAAGGGATGGCGCATCCCGACACGATTCCTACGTTTACCGACATGTATGCCAAGCGGCAGTGGATGCTCGAGCATATGGCGGGCGCGTTCCGGGTGTTTGGGCGGAAAGGATACAGCGAAGGGTCTGCGGGCCATATGTCGATCAAGGATCCCGTGACGCCCGGCACGTTCTGGATCAATCCGTTGAACCGGCACTTTTCGCTTATGAGAGTGAGCGACATGGTGCATGTGGACATGGAGTGTAATGTGTTGCCGGACGGCAACCAGGCGGCGGTGAACGCGGCCGGTTTTCTGATCCATTCGGCGATCCACCGTGCACGGCCCGACATCGCTGCCGCGTGCCACACGCACTCCATCTACGGCAAAGCGTACTCGGCGTTCGGCAAGGAGTTGGACATGATCAATCAGGACGTGTGTCTCTTCTATAAGCGTCACGTGGTGTTCCGGGAATTCGGGGGCATCGCGCTCGATGCACGTGAGGGCGAGCAGATTGCCGAAGCGTTGGGCGACCACGGCGTGGCGGCGATTCTCCAGAACCACGGTCTCTTGACGGTGGGCTCGACGGTGGACGAGTGTGCGTACATGTTTACGTTGTTGGAAAACTCGTGCCATGCGCAGTTGTTGGCGGACGCGTGTGTGGGCCAGCGGCCGGTGCTCATTGACGACGAGGCCGCGGCGTACACGCTCCACATGAGCGGCGACGCCGACACGTTGTACGGCGAGTTCCAGCCCGACTTGCACTTGGAAACCGAGCTCACACACGGTGCATTCTTGAAGTAAATAGTCTATTAACCAACCTTGTTTTTTCTGATCTGGCGGGCCCATTCCTTGACGGGGCGGTCGTAGATGCCTTCGGCAACGTGCGCGAGAAACGGCGACGCAAGAAGGTCCCATGGCGAGAGCCGGAGCGTGTCGTTCTTGATGAGGCACGAGTCGATGAACGAGACGAGCGTGGCATCGTACCCGTCGTCGCTGTCGCTGCGCTTGTTGCGTAAGCTGGGCGGCGTTTCGTTGACGATGCGCTGCAACAAGTCCAAGATGCCTTCGGGTCCCTTCTCCTCGTCCCACACCGGCGCGCCCAGCGCCAACTCGATCATCATCAACCCCATCAGCCACACGTCCAGCTTGACGCCGTAGTTGCCGCCCTGGATGCGTTCGGGCGACATGTACATCGACGTGCCCACAAACGTGTCGGCCATCGCCATCGAGTTGGTGAGTTCGCGCAGCACGCCAAAGTCACAGAGCTTGAACTCGCCGCGGTGTGTCATCAACACGTTCTGCGGCTTGACGTCGCGATGGATGATCTTGTGCGCCGTGTACAAGTACAGCAAGCCCAGCAAGATGGCGTGCGCGAGCTTGCGGAGCACGGGAAGCGGAAACTGGCGGCGGGCGCACCACGGCACGATCTTGTCGAGCGACCCGCAGTTGCAGTACTCCATGCAAATAACAATCGTGTTGTTGGTGTTGACAAACGCGCCGTAGAACTCAATGATGTACGGCAGCCGGCACTCGTGCAAGATCCGAAGCTCACGGATGATTTGTGTCCGCATCGCGGTCTTCAGCTCGATGTGGATGGTTTTGCGTGCCATCGTGCGCTGGGTCGGTACGTGCAACACCTTGGCGACGGCGCCCGAGTTGCCCAGCCCGAGATCCTTGAGGTAGATTAAGTCGTCGTTGTTGAGAATGAAGCTGGATGTGGTGAGCGGCAGCGACTGTTGCGCCAGCAACAGTCGTGTTGATCCCTTCGTTTCTTCTTGCGTTGATTCTTTCGTTGATTCTTTCTGTTCTTTCGTTTCTTCTTTCTGTTCTTCCTTCATTCCTTCTTCCTTCACTCCTTCTTCGTCTTGTCGCGGCGACGTCGGCGACATCGACACAATAATCGTCTGGCGTTTGCGTGGCTTCACGTCCAAACTCGAAAGCTCGTGGATAAGTGTCTGGTCGCTGAGCGCCAGCGGCAGCGGCAGCGGACACACTCGTGTCGTGTCGGCGAGCGAGAGCTGTTTGAAGTTCTTGCGCCGAAGCGTCTTTGTCTGAAGAAGGCCCTCGGCAGCAGCGCTCGGGATCGGCGGCAACTGCTTGTCTTTGCGCGACCCGAGCAGCAGCAGGGATCCGTTGCTGTGTATCATGATGTTGAATGTTTTTCGCGATTTTCGTCGACAAAAATCACGTTTCATTTGATGCATGAATGCATCGATGCTTCCATGCGTCGATTCTGTTCGATGCGTCGATTCTGTTCGATTCTCTGCGTTGCTTTGCTTCGATGCTTCTTCTCTGCTTCTCTTCTGTTCCTGCTTTGCTTCTGCTTCGCTCGCTTTGCTCGCTTGCTTTGCTCGCTTCTCTCGCAAAGCAGCTACATGATCTTCTCACACCGTTCACTAATTTACATAATATACATCACTGGTACTGGTACTCATGGGTCTTGCCCACGTACTGCTGCTGCTGCTGCGCCTGCGCGATCGCCTGGTTGAACGCCTGCTGCTGGATCACGGCCTGGTTGTACGCCTGGGCCTGCGCCTGCGCCTGCGCCTGTGCCTGCGCCTGTGCATACTGCTGCACGTACGGATTGGCCATCGGCACCGCGGCGTACGGCCGCTGGGCACCCAGCGAAAGCATGCCCATCGGCTCCTGCTGCCCCATCACGCCCATGGGCTGCGGCGCAAGGTAATTCTCCGCCGGCTTCATCGTGCTCGTGGTCAACTTCTTCTTGCGCGACCGACAGTTGATGCACACCTTGTGCTTGCCCACGTCCATCGGATCCAACAGCTTCGCACACCGGTTACAGTTGCCCAACTTCTCGAGGTTGGTGCGCCTTATCTTGTCGTTCTCGCGACACCGCTCACACACCTTGTAGCTCGCCTGCTTGCCGCGGTCCTTCTTCTTGTCGTCGCCGGTGATGATCAGCGCCGTCAACGGACCCAGACAATGCACACACTTGCCTTGCGCCGCGCGGTTCGCTTTTCGTTTGCGCAAGTTCTGCCGACACCCGGGACACAACACAAACTTCTGTTCTTCTTGGGGGATCTCGGTGCCACACCGGCGACACGCGCCCTGCTTGTCCTTGGTCTTCTTCTGCCACCGCCGCGACCGCTGGCGCTGGAGATCGCGGCAGTGCTGGCAGAGCTTGAAGATCTTGGGCTCGGCAAGGTACTTGGGACGCCCGGAGTTGGTGTCGTTGCTCTGCGGAATGATGATGGGCTGCACAAACTCCTTCTTGCACCGCAGACACAACGACTTGAGCATCTCGCCGCCGCCGCCGCCGCCGCCGCCGGCCTGGGCACTGGCAGCGGCGCTGGGCTCCGGCGCCGCCGTCTGCAGCAACGTCGGCAGCACCAGCTCCGGTTTCTCGCTGTTGACCATCTGCTGCTGGATATGGAGCGGCGGAATGGGCGCCACTAGCCCTTTCTCGCTGTACAGCGACATCGCCCGCTGCTGCGACGTGGGCACGTCGTCGTAGCGCACGTCGTGCGGATACGGCGGCGGAAGCGGCTGCGCCATGTACTGGCCCTGCTGCGGCATCTGCATCGAGTGCGCGGGATGGATCTGGTACTGCGGCATGGGTGGCTGCACCGGCTGCTGGAGATGGAGCGGCTGGTTCTGGTAGCGGTGGTCGTGTGCCTGGAGAAGGGCCTGGGCAGTCGCAATCGACGGGTTCGACGGATTGGCAAGATCAAACTCGGTTTTTTTGGGAAGCACGCGCGGCTGGGCGAGTTGCTGGAGCTGGTGCTGTTGCATGTGGTGGTGGTGGTGCTGTTGCTGTTGCTGCTGCTGCTGCTGCTGCTGGAGCTCCATCAGCTGCGCTTCCACGCTTAAAAACGGCTGTTCCATTTCTCAGGGTCTGCGTTCGCTGCGAAAAATTATTCCCCTGATTTCTCCCGGTTATATAATAACTGGTACAAAGTTTTGTCACTCGATTGTTTCAATATGTTGATATGTTCAACGGAGACCGGTACCTGAATGGTTATGAGGTCGGAGCCGGAAAACAATAAGACCTAGAAGCACCAACACTTAATTTAAATTTACGGACTGGCGCTGCAATGCTAACGAAACGTGGATACCTTCAAAAATTGTCGGGGGATCTATATTCCTTTTAATTTATCGACGAATCATTCCATATAAAAACCAGGTCTATGGCAAGTGACGCAAAAGGTATGACAACAAATTGTTTGGGTAGGCGCACGTCCCTGAGTCTTTTTTTTTTTTTTTTTTTTGTTTATTTTTTTTTTTAATTTTTTTTTTTTTTTTTGTAAAATTTCAAAACCATCTGGCGGTTATATAGCGATTCGATTCCGATACATAGCGAATCACCAATTCGCCTGACGATTTCCAGGACTTGCTAAAGTTTTTAATAAACACACCTACTTTTGAAAGTTGGCGATCTCAAACTGCAACATCTACCTTCGAAGCAATCCACGCTGTCGATTCAATCTTTGATCAATCAATTAACTCTCCTTGAGCTGCTGTTGTTATCATGCAAGAACAAACCATTGAACAGGCCTGTGACTCGTGTCGTAAGCGGAAATTGAAGTGTTCCAAAGAGTATCCCAAGTGTACCAAGTGTATTCAGCACAAGTGGTGTTGTTCGTATAGTCCCCGAACCATCCGTTCGCCACTAACCAGAGCTCATCTCACGGAGGTTGAGGATCGGGTCAAGACTCTCGAAGACATCATCACGTTCTTGCTACCCGAGTACTGTGACTTGGACCAGCTTGTCCTGAATAACAGCTATGTCAAAACACTCACGCCACACCGACGCAAATTGGAGGAAATGCTCCCGAGCTCCGAGACCGGCGCCAGCCGGCACTCGCCCCAGCTGCTGCCACACATGAATCCCGTCAAGTTGGAAGAGTCACGAACGAATTCGCTTGCACAGCTGCCTCTGTGCTCGATCTTCTCCAACGAGGACGACACTTTGGCGTCTCTCAGTGGCCTGTACCCGCACGGCTACCAGTTACGCCAGTCGAGATCCCATCCATCCCCTTCCAACACGTGGAACAAGCACACAGACGACATAGATAAGCTCAAGATCAAGCGTGAGATCATTGACGACTTTCTCCTCAACAATATCCCTACAGAAAACACCACGATGAATCCCTCAGCACTGTTGCTGTCGGTGCTGACAACGACACTGTCAGCATCGCTGTCGGTCATGGACAAGCCGTGCAAATTCATCACCCCTGCTGTGTTCAGGACTACACCAATACACACCCTGCACACCACCGCCAACACCTCCTTGACGTCGCCGTCGCTGTTGCTCCTGCTCAGCTCGGTGTACAATGACGATAACGACCCCGAACTCGACCGTTTTCAGCCCCACAAAAAATTCAAGCTCGAAATCAAAAAAGAACCCGTCGATACGATCCTGCCGGGTATCTTTGACATGATATTTGACGAGGTTCTCGAGGACGAACTCGTTGCTTAACAGACATGTATAGTTAATGTACAGGATCCAACAAAACAAATCCTTTCCGGACTCGGACCGGTCGTGCGGGTCCGATTCGCATAATGATATCCATCCCTTTTTCCTTTTAACCAAACCTTTTCCTCCCCGTACGAGATGTTTCCGTGTGATCGGATGTACAAGGTTGTCGGCGATCGCAGCAGGAACTTCACGCAGACCGTGCAACGGGCGCTTCGTGAGATTTCGAAGCAGCTTGAGTCCCTTTCCAACAATAATAGCAACCACCACCATCACCACCACCAAAAGCCACAGCCGGTTCCTGTTCCGGTCAGACCCAGTCGTGGAGGCAGACGCTTCCATAACCCTTACAGCTCTTCATATCGTGGATTTGGCACGTTCTGTTGTGGTGGCTCTAGTCATTTCAAGCCGTTCACGGCCAACAAATCGGTTCCGTTTGGACACAAGTGGTTCTTCAAGTTCTACAATACCAGCCAGCACCACGGTAGCAAGATCTTACGTACATTGAACTTCGGGTTCCGGTTCCAACACACCCATTTCTTACAGCTATACCAGAGCCCGTTCCGACTCAAGTTGTACCAGCAGAACCTCAAGCTCACGTACCGTTCCATCATCTTCAATATCAAGGAGAAATGGGACCAGTGGGACAGAACGGTTGACGAAAGTACAGCTCATCTCTTTAGTCACCGTGTGAAGCGGGCCCAACAACAACAACAACAACAACAACAACAACGGAAACCGAAGAAAGCTCTCTGTCTCAACCTTTCGCTTTCTCCCAGGGAACACCACATAACTTTGGCGTTGGCCAAGGTAGGAGACGTGCCTGCTGCTGATGTTCCCGAATTTATGGCAGCTCCTACTGGCAGTTACATTGAATTTCCTGTTGATTTCAGCTTGTCGATTCCCCACGAAACAATCTTATCGGAAGAAGTATTGAACGAGATGTTGTACAATGTCCAGGTGTTTGAGAGACAGCTACGTGAGTTTAAGGAAGACGTTACGCGGCTATTTGAGTTGGGTGAGTTGCCCATCAAGTACATACGTTCCTCGAACGTGTTGCGGGTCTACTTTCCCAACTGTGACGTGGCCAAGTTGGACAACTTGTGCCGGGAAAAAAACGTTACTGGAGGTATAATCTATGAAGATATAGATGCTCGCAGCGCAGAACCAGCCACTCCTAGTGAAGTGTCGCTGTATGATGTCCAGCACAGCGATATCATCAGCAGCTTTTACGGCTCGTCGGAATCGGTTTCGTCCTTCGAAACCGACGATGTGTTATCGGAAACGGTGTATCCGCTCTCCAACGAAGACATTGTTCGTCTTGACGACTCAATGCCTATTGTAGAACCTCGGGTCTACGACGATTATTACTGGGTAAATGCTTAATTATGAATATATGAATAATAACTAGTGTAAGTATGTCGCATTTTTTTTGGGATCAAAACACTCGAAATTTCTTCTCCGCGGAATCAATCGGATAAACATGTCTTCACACGATGAATTTGTAGATGTGGATGAAACAGAGCCCGTCGTCGCGTCAGAAACATACGACGATGCACTCGACAGTCCGGTAGAACCTGAGGCTGAAGAAAAAGAGGTTGAGCAGCAGCAATCTGTCGAATCAGAACACGTATCCCCAGAACAACCAGAACCAGAAACAGAGAAAGAAACAACCACAGCAACACCCTCAAAACCGCCGCTTCCTTCACGCAAACCAATTGAGGAATGTCTCCGTCTTGATCAGCAGAATGCCTTGACACTGACGCAAGAATCGCTCGATAACTTGAAGTTTGTCTCGACAACGTACGATAAGTCGCTGTCAAACTACCTCTTGCAGTCAAAATTCAACCGCATCAACAGCACATACCAAGCCAAAGACTTACGTTCGAAACAACTTATCAATTCAGGTACAGAAAATGTCAAGAAAACTTTCAATGATATCAAAAATACCGTTGGTGGGTTCTCCGACATGTTTGAATACAAGATCGACTGGGATTTCTGGACAAGAATCGTTAATGACTACGAGCTGGTTATCAAAAACGAGTCTAATGACTTGGATAAGCTTATCATGCTGGGAATCCCCAAGGAATTCCGTGGTATAATCTGGCAATTGGTTGCCAAGTCCAAGAACTTTGACTTGGAAGAACTCTATATCCTGCTCAAGAGCGAGACGTCAATCCATGAGAAATCTATTAAACGTGACTTGTCACGTACCAGTTTCTTCTCAGCAGTAGATCTGGTCAATAAGGGAGACGAATTGTTCAATGTCATCAAAGCATACTCGCTTTTTGACCCTGATGTGGGATATACCCAAGGCATGATCTTTATCACGGTCCCCTTGATTATGAATATGAGCGACGCCGAATGTTTTTGTCTCCTCGTCACCTTGATGAAGGACTACAACCTTCGTGAAATGTTTTGCCCAGAAATGAAAGGGTTACATCGCTACTTATACGAATTTGACCGTCTTCTCGAAGACTACTCGCCGCTCTTGTATAACCACTTGGTCAAGCAGGGGATCCGCTCGTCTATGTACGCTTCGCAATGGTTTCTCACGTTTTTCGCATACAAGTTTCCCTTGGACATTGTGTTGAGGATATATGATATCATTATCACCCAGGGGATCGAGTCGGTGCTCAAATTTGCCGTCAATCTTATGATCAAGAACGAAGCCAACTTGTTGGCATTGAAGTTTGACAAACTCTTAGACTTCTTGAAGGACAACTTGTTCAACATCTACGTCAACGAGGATTTTATCAACTTCAAAGACGAGTCCCGGTCATCAAAACGTTTCTCACTTCTTCCCAACTCGAAACGTAGCTCGAAACGTAACTCGAAACGTGATTCAACTGCCTCACAGACGCCTCAGGGAAACTGTTACTACAAACTCGATACGTTGGTGTTTGACTCTATGGAAATCAACATCGAGCCAGTGGACTTGGCCAAGTACGAAAACGAGTTTGATAGCATTTACGATAGCGAAGTGGCCAAAATTCAAGATATTGACCAGTTGAAAATGGAGAACGGCCATCTTAGGCACAACATCAAGGAGTTGGAGACGACGTACCTTAATCTCAACAATGACCACATTGAGATTGTCCAACACATGGTGGATATCAAGGTCAGATTACCAGAAGTGAAGAACGATAATGCCGATCTTGAAGATACTATTGCTCAGTTGCGAGCCGATATCGAAGACCTCGAGTCAAAAATGGCAAACACGTCACCAGAACTTACACCTGGCGACGCCTTAAAGTCGCCTGCTATTCCTACAAGTATCGAGGGTGACATCCATAATTTATTGGAAGAAAACGCACGAGAAACTGAAAAGTTTGCCAATTTGGATGATGAATATAACAAATTGACAATTGAGGACGAGAAGCTAACAGAAGAACTCCATGCTAAGAAGAAATGGTTTGGTCGTTGGGGTTGAATAAGGTTGGTTTAATGTGATTTTTGTGATTAATGTTTATTCGGGAAATAGTGGTTATGTCACGTTTTAAATTTATTTTGGGGGCTGGAGCCCTCGTTTAACTTGAAAATTTTTGTAGAATTTTTTTTTTTTTTTGGAGAGAGGACTCTGCGCACCAGCACAGTAAGAGTGAAAAATCAAACTTAGTTGAAGTTTTTCTTAACATACACCAATAATCTAAAAATGGGTAGAGGACCAAAGAAGCACTTGAAGAGATTAGCAGCTCCATCTCACTGGATGTTGGACAAATTGTCCGGCACTTACGCCCCAAGACCATCTGCTGGTCCACACAAGTTGAGAGAATCCTTGCCATTGGTTGTTTTCTTGAGAAACAGACTCAAGTAT